>JAJTWR010000275.1:20000-177500 GCA_021613335.1 Whitmania pigra | reverse complement strand
TTCTTTAACCGCGGCTTCATGAATTTTGAAAGTTTATGAATTTTTCGATAAATTCATTTTTAAGATGACAACACCAATGAAAAGTTAAATTCGCTATGAGTATTTCAGACGCAATTGGCATGTTTTATGTAATTTTCTATTTTTGGTGTTTTAAATTTCGAAGAGTTAACAATTTTACATTTGTCTGGTAACAAAGTCAGCTTTAGTTGGCACATGTCATGTAATTGTTGTAACATGTCATGTAGTTGTAGTCACATGTCATGTAGTTGTAGTCACATGTCATGTAGTTGTAGTCACATGTCATGTAGTTGTAGTCACATGTCATGTAGTTGTAGTCACATGTCATGTGGTTGTAGTCACATGTCATGTAGTTGTAGTAATATGTCATGTAGTTGTAGTCACATGTCATGTAGTTGTAGTAATATGTCATGTAGTTGTAGTCACATGTCATGTAGTTGTAGTCACATGTCATGTAGTTGTAGTAATATGTCATGTAGTTGTAGTCACATGTCATGTAGTTGTAGTCACATGTCATGTGGTTGTAGTCACATGTCATGTAGTTGTAGTCACCTGTCATGTAGTTGTAGTTGGGGTCATCACTCGTCTTAACGATGACGTCAGAGCGGTTAAAGTTGAAAGCTCATTTAACCCTAAAAGATGATCTCCAAACATTAGCAGGGGATTCTTTCTTCAAGTTTATTTCGAAGGTTTACAAGCAACCGTTTGCAATGTCGGGATGAAGTTGTGGTTGTCAATAAAAATGTACTTTTATTTATTTTCTAAATTATTTGTGATTCGAACTCTTTTTTTTTTGATAAAAAAAGGAGATTTAATTTATTTATTGCAGCATCAAATCATGTGGAGCTATAAACAACATCTAAAAGTCACGTAATGGCACTCCGGCCAATAAGATTTGAGCTCTGAACTAGGTCAAGGTGCTGGGTCATTTCTTTGAGAGCCAATAAGAGCTCGGAGAATTACTGCTGGATTCCAAGTCACGTCAAGAACTAGGGCAAAGGTCATCTTAAGAGAAAAGCATCAAAGTCATCGCTTGTTGACCTTTCAACTTTGACCTAAAATGCCGTCGAGGAGAGGTCTTGTGGCTCCGCAGAACACATTCCTTGAGAAGCTGATCAGGCTGTCCAACAGCCAGCGTAAGTCGCACATGTTAATGATGATGATGATGATGATGATGATGATGATGATGATGATGGTGATGATGATAATAATAATAATAATAATAATAATAATAACAATAATAATAATAATAATAATAATGATAATAATAAAAACATTAATAAATAATAATAATAATAATAATAATAATAATAATAATAATAATATTAATAACAACGTTGTTAATGCTTATGACACGGTCTGTGAATAAAATGTGAGTCATCAAAACAGATGATAGAATAATAGTGTTTCTAATTATTAATATAAAAAAAGAATAGTGTTAATATTACAAATAATTATAATAATAAATAGGAATAATAATAATATTATTATTAGCATTATTATTATTACGAATACAAATATTATTATTATTGTTATTATTATTATCGTTATTAATGTTACTACTATTAGGAATAACAATAATATTATTGTATTATGAATTACTAATTATTAATTATATTACTATTAGAAATAACAATAATAATATCATAAAATAAAATATTATTAGCACTTGTAAGGCTGTAATGATGACTCAGACAGGACTTGAACCGAGGCTGTTGAACGAGTGGTTCAACTCCACCAGGAAGCTCTTGGTCACGGATTGATTAATCAGTTTCGTTACCACATCTATAATGAAAAAAACCGCATTTAAAAATAGATTAAATTTACTATGAAATCTAATCCATTAATAGATAATTATATCGATTATTAAGCTTTATTTATGATTGTTATTTTTGCTATTTATGAATTGTAACTTTGATAGGAGACTTTGTGGATGGATAGATATTCAAGTGAAAGATTGAGTAAATGGATGGAAGGATGGACAGATGGATCCTTAGGTTTCTCTGATTGATCCATTAGTTAACACATTGCCATGTTTATGTAAAAGATAATCAGGTTGTGAAGACATTGAACTTTATATTCCATTTATATTCCATTAGCACGTTGTATAAGACCTTCTAACGTCATCATGTTGCTTTAGTGAGGCAACAGACAAACCTTTGATGTTGACGACGATGGTGATAATGGTGATGACGATGATGAGGATGATGACGACGATGATGACGACAACGATGACGACTATAATGACGACGATAATAATAACGCTCAAGTGCATCTCGGGACACCATCTTTGGAGTACATTTCCTAACATCGACGTGTTGAGCCTAATTATCTTGAATCTTATCTATAATATTTTTTTTATTATGCTTGTTAACAGAGAATGCAATGCTTATAAAAAATGAAATTTTAAGTAATCATGTAAATGACAATTTATTGTGGCACATTGTAATTGAAAGCGTCACACAACCACCCACAAAACCAACCATCCATCCAGCCATCCATCCCTGGCATAATTTAGTAATGCTTAATTGCTTGAGGGAGCTATTAAGTTAGGAACTCCGAACAGGTCGACGATAATTTAGTTTTTCGGAATGATTTACTGCAGGTGAACACAGCCGGCCATACATCCATTCATCCGTCCATCCATCCATTCATCCATCCATCCATCCACCCATCCAAAAAAATAAAAAAATTAATTATTCATGAGTTCCATGGTGATTAATTAGAATGTTAATTTTAGACAGCAATTTCATCTTGGCCAATGCCAGAGTTGTGGACTACCCGATAGTTTATTGCAACGAGAGCTTCAGTCAAATGTCAGGGTTCACGAGGGTAGAGGTCATGCAAAAGCCCGGGTCATGCCCTTTCATGTGGGGTGAGTTGACCAATAAGGAGACAGTCAAAAGGATTGAAACCTGCTTCGAATCTCAAGAGAGAGAACAATATGAAATACTTCTCTACAGGAAAGACAGTGAGTATCATGATAACGATGAAGTTGGTGACGATGACGATGATGATGATGATGCTGTTGACGATGGCGATGATAATGATAACGTTGGTGACGATGACGTATGAGCTGGAGTGGCATAATGTGCGGAAGCATGTTGCGGTAATGCAGATGGGATGATGCAGGGTCGAAGTTCATATGGATCACCAGTTTATAATACAACCGTCAATATTAATTACCATGTCATGATGACAATTATTATACGAACAATCTTCATAGTGGTGACGACGACGACGATGATGATGATGATGATGATGACGATGACGACGATGATGATGATAACGATAACGGTGGAAGTGCCTTCAATAGAAGCTGGAATACATTCCAATGGAACGAGGAAAGGGCGTTCCAATTTCTCAACCATTTATGGAAATTGTTGGCATCATTATCATCACCATCATCATCGTCGTCGTCGTCATCATCATCATCACCAATATTTTCATCTTCAGAATGATGTCAGTTCAGGTTATGCAGGTGCGATGAATTGTTGTTGGGAATGCCACTAGTTATTCCTCTCTTGTCTGCAAAGAACTTTTATCTTCCTTCAAAATCGTACATCCCCACAATATCGGCTCGTCGCGTTTTTCTTTGCATTATCGCTCACCCCGGCGTCTCTCGTGACGCGAAAAGCACAGCGGAACTAAATAAATTACCTGAACATAGAATTTACGCTTTCAGACGCTGTGTCTATCCTAATTACTTGTCTATGCTCTTGTATTTCCGTGTTTATTATGTTTTCATTATTAATTATTATTAATTATTATCTTAAGGCCATTATTCGCCACATCATCACAAACCAATACACTTGTCTCATACGCCCGAAGCAATTGTCGTTATCATCGTCATCATCACCACTTCCGTCGATATGCCGTCATCGAAATCATCATCATCATCGTCGTCGTCGTCGTCATGGTCATCGTCATCAAGTTGCTGACCTTACTGATGTATAATTTCCAATGTCATGTGATTGACCGACTCTAATTGGCTGTCTAATTATAAACGATTGGAGAGTGTGCGATAAATATTCATGTTTTCATGATACATATTCATGTTTCCATGATAAATATTCATGTTTTCATGATAAATATTCATGTTTTCATGATACGTATTCATGTTTCCATGATAAATATTCATGTTTTCATGATAAATATTCATGTTTTCATGATACGTATTCATGTTTCCATGATAAATATTCATGTTTTCATGATGGAGAGAACAAAGCTAGATGGACGAAAGACTCCATTTTAATCTTCCATCGCGTGCCTCCATTGATCGACTGTTAATGAAATGAGATCATTATCATTACGACGTCACACGTCACGTGATACTGTGACCTTTCCTGTGACACGTACTCCGATTGGCTAGTTGATCCAAATTTTCTTTATTTGCGTTTTGTATGGAAACATTTAAAAATGAATGGTAAAATAAGAATTACACAATGATTGGCAATAATAGCCACTGTCGCCTTCATTATTCCATGTCATCCATTGGATCATCATCATCATTATCATCATAATCATCAACAACACGAAATATCACTTAATGTTAACTAAATTAATTTTAAAGTAATGAAACGTGTTCAAACACAATATTTGTGCTGCACAACATTAATAAATAACCTAAATAATGAAATTAATGTAATAATAAATCAGAATATTTATAAAATTTTATCCATCCATCCATCCATCCACCCACCCATTGATCTACATGGGCTAGTTATTGTCTTAGTAGGCAGATCACGTAACTTGTTTCCTAATTCTCCGGTAGCAGCCGCTGATTGGTCGATGTCGGCCACGTGACCAGTCATTCATCGTGACGTCATCGATACGAATCTGGCTGGATAAAATTATGCTAATGAAAGCCCATAAATAATTAATTGAGGCAGTTGATGACATTATCATTAATTATGATAGTAATGATGTAATCATTCGATTTCCAATACGAATTTTAGGGTGGCAGCTTTTTTTAAGTTAAACTTTATTGTTAACAAATGGAAATGGTA
The DNA here is from genome assembly GCA_021613335.1 of Whitmania pigra. NCBI lineage: Eukaryota > Metazoa > Annelida > Clitellata > Hirudinida > Haemopidae > Whitmania > Whitmania pigra. The sequence continues at coordinate 172,473 of JAJTWR010000275.1, read as the reverse complement.
AATTATGAATGTGGAAAACTGCAAATTAAAAAAATATTAACAGAAAATAGTAGCAGAAAAACTTTTCCATTCTACCACCATCATCATCATCTTTATCGTCGTCATCATTACATCATCATATTCATAATTACATCATCATATTCATAATTACATCAATCAACCAACCATAAGGCCAACCTTATTCCTACTCTTCATAAATGATCTACCCATCACTTTTGCTGACTCAGACACCATTTGCAAGGTCTTTGCAGATGATGTGAAGTTTTACAACAAGTTTAACAACAAGTTTTACAACAAGTTTCCATCAAAGTTACATCGATGGATTATCTTGACTTGATAGCAGAATGGAATGATAAATGGCAGTTGCAAATTGTTCCTGAGTTATGCCAAATTCTCTCACTGATTTTTGCGGAAGATATTTTAACCTTTGCGAATTTTTCATTAATAGCAACAAGCTAACAAGAGTTGACAAGAGTTTTCATGATGTAGGGTTGCTCATTGATTCTTCTCTTCATTTTGACAAACACGTTGATAATATCATTAAAAAAAGCATCAACCATATACATCCAAACTGATTCTACTGTCTTTTACTACAAGAGACCAAAACATTCTAATAAAAGCCTTCTGCACATATAGTTATATATAACTATAGTTATATATATATATATATAGTTATATAGTTAACTATAGTTATATAGTTATATAGTTATATATATATATATTCCAATACTGGAATACAACTCTCCTCAGTCTGGACAACTAAACTTTAACCAATTCTTTAGATTTAAAGAACTTTAGGATGACTAGACTCACGAGACAAATTCATTTTTAAGCCCCTTTTTTGGTTTTTTCTAGCTCTGTTGCTCGGATATTTTTGTTTGTTTACATTTCGTTGCTTGGTCGTGCGAGCGGTTAAAAGCCCTTTTACTTCGTGTGAATAAATAAAAATAAAATATAAGACATAAGTCATCATATTCATCATTACATCATCTTCCTCCTCCTCCTCCTCATTATCATCATCATCTTCACTACATCGTCATTATATCCACATTCATGATGGCGAGTCTGACTTAAAACTGTTGGAAACACGTTCTCGATTGGCGATTGGAAGATGGAAACGAGGAGAGATGCAGAGGCAAAGTGAGAGAGTTTAGCACCTGTATTGAAGTCATTGTACCTGGACTCAATCGATGACGAGATGTTTTTCCAATGTTGCTCTCAATCCATTTTCTTCGCCCCAACCAATGGCTGACTAACGCACTCATCATCACCGACTTGTTTAATATTTTTATTTTTTTTATGTTTTAGTTTTTGTCTTCATTTTTTTAATATTTTAAAATATTTTAAATATTATTTTAAGATTGAAAAGTAAAATCCTTAAAGCCATGTCTTAAAAAGTTCATTCCATTTTCCAGGGCAAAGTGGCAAAGAGTGCAAGTAATTTCATCGAACGAGTTTAACGTGAATTCAAACCAGGATTTGAACTCACCACCTTTGAGTGGAATTTTCCATCGTGTTACTCGTGTCAATGAATGGTGGCAGGAATTATAAAGACGAAAATAAGAACGAAGATCAATAATAAATTATGATTAAATATTTTTATTATAATTAAATATTTTTATTACGTTTAATTACAATTAATTTTATTGTAGAATCACCTCTTTGGCTCCTATTGAACGTGGCACCAGTAAGAAACGAGAAAGAGACAATAGTTTTGTTCGTGCTCACCTTCAAAGACATAACTGCACTCAAACAACCAATAGAAGAAGACAACTCCAAAGGTTAATAATATTATATTATATATTATTTGATATTAATTATTTATCGTAATTATTTTATTTAATATTATTATAATTAATATCAATGTAATAAATATTATATATTATATAATTAATATGTATTATTATATATATTTATTATAATATTATTATATTATTAATTAATGTATTATTAATAATAATATTTATTATAATATTATTATATTATATAATTAATATGTATTATTAATAATAATATTTATTATAATATTATTATATTATATTATACTAATATTATCCAGCCAATGGTGCATTGGAATTTTCAAAGAACTTGTGTGGTAATCTCTGAGGGGAGGTGCATTATTGATGAAAAACATTTTCAATTCCGATGGGTTTCGATGTTAAATTAGTTCAATTGTCAATGAGAATAATTGACGTTAAATTAGTTCAATTGTGAATGAAGATTTGAAATTGGCTCAAGAAAATACAACTTCAAATGGAAACATTATTCCAAAAACAGTAGTTCCTTTTGCTCCAAAAAAATTTTCGACTTCCTTAATTGGTGACGTGGATGTATGACATCAATTTTTAATTTTATCAAATTTTTATTCATAATTTAACTGCAAGTAGAATGATTGTTGGATTGATTGACGGCATTTTATTAATAAAATTAAAATTTTATTTATTTTATAATAGTTATTATTTATGGATATTTCTTAATGACATCTATCGACAAAAACTGAGATTTCCCGCCAGAAACACCTGGTTCCCCATTCATTTTGTTTATTTCCTTCACTGAAGCCTTTTAATGTTTTCTCATCCGCAATTTATTTATTTATTTTCAGCAATTTTTGGGCAATTAGAGCTTAAATATGCAATAATATCATCTCAAAAATTTTCTAGTATGTAATTGTTTACTGCATAGTTAATAATAATAATAAAATAATAAATAATAAATAATAATAATATAATAATAATATAATAATATAAAATAATAATAATAATAATAATAATAATAATAATAATAATAATAATAATAATAATAATATAATAATAATAATAATATATAATAATAATAATAATATAATAATAATAAATAATAATAATAATAATAATAATAATAATAATAATATAATAATATAATAATAATAATAATATATAATAATAATAATAATAATAATAATAATAATAACAACAATAATAACAATAACGAAAGTTAATCTTTCGACGCCGGGACTAATTCTGAAGAATCCAATACAATCCAATATGGATCCAATACGGATCGTTGCATTCCTATTGTTGTAGTTGCCATTGTCTTGGAATGTCTTGTGGTTTTTTGTAGTGCCATTGTTAAGATGTCTTGTGATCTCGGTGATGTGGTCTTGTTAAGATGTCTTGTGATCTCCTTTATGTGGTCTTGTTAAGATGTCTCGTAGTCTCCTTGATGTGGTCTTGTTGAGATGTCTTGTAGTCTCCTTGATGTGGTCTTGTTAAGATGTCTTGTAGTCTTCTTGATGTGGTCTTGTTAAGATGTCTTGTAGTCTCCTTGATGTGGTCTTGTTAAGATGTCTTGTAGTCTTCTTGATGTGGTATTGTTAAGATGTCTTGTGATCTCGGTGATGTGGTCTTGTTAAGATGTCTCGTAGTCTCCTTGATGTGGTCTTGTTAAGGTGTCTTGTAGTCTCCTTTATGTGGTCTTGTTAAGATGTCTTGCAGTCTCCTTGATGTGGTCTTGTTAAGATGTCTTGTGATCTCGGTGATGTGGTCTTGTTAAGATGTCTTGTAGTCTCCTTGATGTGGTCTTGTTAAGATGTCTTGTAGTCTTCTTGATGTGGTCTTGTTAAAAAATAACAGGTCTTGAAATTCAGTCGTCCAAGACTCCGAACAAATTGAGAGTTTCAAATTGCAAGTAATAAAGTTCAGCAGCGGAGGTTAAAGAGTACACAAAAACGACGCAATTCACAAAAGCTGCATTCATGCAATCATCTGTGCATTGATATTCATCTGTGCCAGGGCATCATTGCTATCATTGCAAGTATTTTGCATACATATGGAATTCATGCAAAACGCATATTGTCATTACGTTATTGTCATATCTCACGAATAAATTTAAAAAAAGGCTTAATGTTTAAAAAATTATTACTGCTTATTAGAGTTTATATTATTATTATTATTATTATTATTATTATTATTATAAGTTGTAAATATCACCACATCTCTTAAGATAAATTTAAGTTTTTAGAAAAATCTGTTCAGTTAAGAAATACTTTCGAAAATATTGCAATTTCTTCTTCTTAAATATTTCCGGGAAACGTGCCAAGCATGGAAGTTTAAAAAATTCAAATTATAATAATAAATGAAATAATAAAGCTTTTAACAATATAATTTTAAAATTTTATAAAGTTTAAAAAGTTCAAATTCCTTTGTAAAAAAGTTGTAGGCATTCTGTGTTTATGACTACTTTGTAGTAACATTTCGTAACACCAGCAGTGCTAACAATATAATGTATACCTTAGCTATATTTATTTCTATGACAATGTTAGTAATAGTATCAACGTAATAATTTTTAGCATAAAATCTCATAACAACATAATAATATTTTATGAACAGATAACAATGGCTGTCCAATCTTTTAAGCAAGAAGTAGGATTTCGAAAAACTTACAAAAGTTTGAAGAAACATTTATTATTTCCCTCATGCTGTTCAATGATATTTAAAATAAAATTTAAATTCCTGATTTGAAAATATTTAAAATAAAATTTTTAATTTTCTTTCATTTAAATAAGTTCCTTTAGACTTTTTCACCTCAATGATTCGTAATCGTTATCATCGTCATCATCATCGTCGTCGTCATGGTCATCGCCATCGTTATCATATTATATCTAATTAAACCTGCGCCTGATTATGAACAACTCGATCAAAGAATATTAAATACATTTTAAATATTTAAAACATTAAAATGCTACAAATTTGAAATTCATCCTCATTAAGTTTTAAATCAACGAATTAATATAATGACGATAATTGTACTGCATTTGTAAGCTTTGTAAGGGAAAGGAATGCTTTTAAACAGCACATCATCATCATCATCATCATCATCATCATCATCATCATCATCATCATCATCATCATCATCATCACCATCATCATCATCATCATCATCATCATCATCATCATCATCATCATCATCATCATCATCATCATCATCGTCGTCGTCAACATCATCATCATCATCATCATCATCATCATCATCATCATCATCACCACCACCACCACCACCATCATCATCATCATCATCATCATCATCATCATCATCATCATCGTCATCATCATCATCATCATCATGCCCGCGTTTCGAGACATCGTCAGATCGATATTGACCTCAACATGACCTCGCCGCATCATCACTGTTTTCTACTGTCAATGGGATTGGCTGCTTAGGGAAAGCTATTTTTATCAGCCAATCGAATTGCTTTGTTCTATTTATGGTATACAAGGTTTATGATTATTTTTTCATTTTCGGTTCAAATCCATTAATTCCTCCCGCCCTCTCGGACAATTTCGGTTACTGGTTATAAATAAATAAATATTTTATTATCATATTAATTACAATCATACATAACATTTTAAATATTACATTCTCCAGGTAATATTTTAAATATTACATTCTCCAGGTAATATTTTAAATATTAAACTTACTGCTACCTTTACTCAAAAACAGTGAAAACATTGTTTAATTTTAATTTAAAATAAATATGAGGACTAATGTCTCCAAGTTTGAAAGCTTGTAAGGTTTAAAGGTCATTTACAAGTCGAAATTCATAAAATAAAAATAAACAAAAATAAACATAAAACACGAACAATTAGGAAGTTTTACGAACGTCGTTAGAAAGGCTTTTATTCCTTTTTGCACTCTTCAACTCTTCAACTCGAAACTCGCGCACTTCGTTCACTCCTTCCGAGTTTACTGCCGCAAGATGGCATCTTTTAAAATTTCTGTTCAAAGATTTTCCCAGGCCTTTGCAAGTGGATTTCTGCATGTTTTTACCGATAATTCTTTTGTCTTTGCGTTCTAAATACGAATTGCGCAATGTCGTGACGTCATCGAAGGCATCGTAGGAATGGTAATGATGGTCTTCGTCTGTTTCTTAGAGAGAAAATACTTTCAGAACACGAACAACAATCAATTACTGCATTTGCTTCGTTTGAACCCATCCATATTTTGCCTTTAATTTAAACAATTCACAATTTCTAATATAATTATCAATAACTCTCTAGAAAAATAAATAATAATAATAATAATAATAATAATAATAATAATAATAATAACAAATAATCATAAAAATTTCTTCTGCAGCTGGCCTCAGCAAATTTGCTCGACTGGCTAGGACAGTTGCCAGGAGTCGAACACTGGTGCATCAGCATCATCATCATCATCATCACCAGCAGGGTACTCTGCCTCAGGCCACCGTTCACCTCCAGACCCTGTCCACAGGTACCCCATCTTCAACTCTGACAGCCAAGGTAGATCACGTGACCATGCACTCGGACATGACTATTGGATAAGAAATGTTCATCTTTTTATTATTATTATTATTATTATTATTATTATTATTATTATTATTATTATTATTATTATATTATTATTATTATTATTATTATTATTATTATTATTATTATTTTAGTAGACCAAAACCTAGAATATAGTTTTTTTTAATAATTTAATGTAAATTTATTATTTTAATTAAATTGATTGAACTTTAAAAACGCAAATATTTCTGCATATGATGAACTTCAGATGATAATTTGGGCAATAAGAGCGGTTGGCATAATTATGTTAATCCTAATTGTCATGCAATTATTCTACATTACTATTTTTATTATTTATCCATTATTCTATATTTGTCGTATGTTCTATACTTATCCAATGCCGGTCAATAATAAAGCATGACAGTTTAAATAAATATTCAAAATAAATTAATAAACCTAAAATAAACTCATAAAACGGTGTCATTAGTTCCAAAGCGCATTTCAGTCAATAGGTCTCAATCCTGAAATCCTTCCCTACTACCGTCAAGAAGCACCGAAGACCCCTCATCACATCATCCTCCACTACTCGGCCTTCAAAACCATCTGGGACTGGATGATCCTGGTGCTGACCTTCTACACTTCGATAATGGTGCCATTCAACGCGGCCTTCCGAAGCAAGACGATAGGAGACATTCCACTCTTGGTGGTCGACAGCGTCGTCGACGTTGTCTTCTTCCTCGACATTGTCCTCAATTTCCACACCACGTTCGTAGGTCCATCGGGCGAGATAGTCTCCGATCCGAAGATCATAAAGATGAATTACCTCAAAAGTTGGTTCGTCGTCGACCTACTGTCGTGTCTGCCCTACGACGTCTTCAATGCTTTCCACCACGTCAACGAGGTATCGTAACGTTAACATAAAATTAACATAACATAACATTAACATAAAATAACATTAACATGACATAAAATTAACATAACATAACATTAACATAACAATCAAATCGTTAATCAGTTAATCTTGTTATTCGGTCAGATAACGTGCATTGTGCCTAGCCGATCATTTATTCATGAATTATTTCAATGATTAAGGTTGACAAAGTCAGTCGATATATTTGAAAATAAAACATGTTTGACGTTGTAATGGGTATATAATGTATTTTACGCCGAAGACGAAGAAGTAAAGAATCGAGTGTGACGTGTGGCAGATAAATGTGCCCCGAAAAGGCACAAAAGGTCAAAAGGTTAAAAGGTCAAAAGGTTGACAAGGTGCACATATGTTTCGCTGTAAATCAAGACTGTCGCTGTTGTGTTAGCGTCAACAACCATTGAGCTCATTAGGTTTTGATGTACGATTTTGGCGTAATTATCTCCTTAATTCTTTATCGTTCCCATCTTCTGCATTGGGAAATTATTTTTAAATTCATTCTTTACAACAGACGCGCTCCGTTGGATGCGGTGATTTATATGTTGGGAAAAAAATCTGAAGTACAATGTTTTTATTGATCTTAATGTCGGTAAGGAAAATGTAACTTATTATTATTATTATTTCATTATTATTATTATTTCATTATCCGTGAATAAATCAATTAACTTGTAATGTAAAGCGTCATTATTACAAGATCTGAGAATAAACAAAGTTACTTGTTATGTAATATCTGAGAATGAATGAATTAATTAATTTGTAATTAAATTCCTTCAATGTATTATAACGCCTCGCATTATGATCAATAAAATTTCTCCAGTCGCAGTTTCGTTTCTAGAGAATCGCCAAGACAACTCGGTATTACAAGATATTTAACCTCATAATGAAATCATTTTGACACGCCCACGTGGATGCAGAACGTAAGTTTAACTGTTTAACTACTTTATTAATATTATTTTTACATGTTGTATTTACAATTATTTGAAGACATTCAGTTATTTTGTCATCAGTTATTCTCATGTTTTAAAAGGAACGCTACGTCAAATATTTATGAATTAAAATTTATTGCTATTAGATTTGGTGTCATCTTTCATTTATTTTCAGTCGCAAGAAATTTCCTTTCACGAGTTTTTATTTTTAATCTTGTGTTGGTTATTATTATTTGTTATTATTATTATTTGTTATTATTATTTGTTATTATTATTTGTTCTTATTATTTGTTGAAGTTCAAGACATTTTGTTTGTCAATGACGTTTGAATGTCAGTTCAAAAATTATTAAATTATTAAATTATTAAATTAATAATTAATCGACGCACGTCCACGACTTCGACCCATTTAAACATCTTAAGACCGACCCTGGCATTTGGCAGAGTATAAGCAGTCTGTTCAGTGCCTTGAAGGTGGTCCGCCTCTTGAGGCTGGGCCGAGTGGCCAGAAAGTTGGACCACTACATCGAATACGGGGCAGCTGTTCTCGTCCTGCTCATCTTCATGTTTGTCCTCATTGCCCATTGGTTCGCATGCATCTGGTTCACCATCGGAGATTCTGAGGCGAGGTCCGGTGTCATGTTCGGATGGCTTCAGAGATTAGGCCGAGAAGTAGGTGAGATGACGAGATTTTAAACACGATCGACTCTTTAACTCCCAGACGAAACTCTACCCATACTTATCTCATTAATGCGTCAGACAAATTTAAAATAGAATGAAATTATAATGGTAAATTTGAAATTCATACATTGAATTGATGGTTCATGAGCTCGGACGGTGGCGGATTTAAGCGGGGGGAGGGCCGTTAGGGACCATGGCCCCCCGTCGTTTTTAAAGTCTAAGAAATAAAAGCTAAAATTCACCAATAAACTTTGTCCTACACGCTATAATGCTATTTTGCATATTCTACAAATTCTACTGGTTAAATTTAATTTTTGGAGACAAAACTTTGCTCTGCGTGGAGTGGACATGGATATGATGATTCACTGAATCTTGAAGCTGACAACCTTTCAAAGCAGGGGAATTTTATAGGCTCGTTAAAATACAGTGTGTTTAGTGGAAATGAAATGTTGCATAAACGTCTGGAAATAAAGGCTGCTAAAAATGCCACGATCATAAGTAAAACAATTGCCAGTAGCAATCGATTCGATTGTGTGGAGATTACATATTAGATCGTATAATAAAAAATGTAAAACAATAAAAATATCACAGTGTTATAGCTGACGAAAGCACTGTTATCTCCACAAAGGAGCAGATGAATTCACTTACGATATTATATATTCACATCGAATAATATCGTTAACTCATTGATTTTCTAGAGGTTACAGAAAGTACAGGTAAAACTCTTGAAGCCGATATGATTTGGAATTTTAATTAGTTAATGTTGGCTTTGATCCTTTAATGTTGGAAGGTCAGGAGTATGATGGGACCTCTAATATGCCGCAGTAAGTAGCAGCTCGAATTTGGAAAAAAAATCCTCTTGCCCTCTACGCAAGTTGTTCCAATCATGTATTAAATTTAATAATTTGTAAAATCTTGCAGCATTGCAGAAATTAGAAACATGTTTGGAACAGTGCAGAACGTAGTAGTATTTTTCCAGCAGAGGCAGCAGAGAGTTGACAATTTTGCTAGATTAAGTCTTGCACATCGTCTTGCACGTTTATCAAAATTTTACTTTGAATAAATTTGAATGTAAAAAAAACTGCAATACAATTTCGTAATGCTTCAAACACAACAACAAGCAGCGTGGCTGTGAAACAAACTACAATTTCAGCAAAAGGTTCAGGGGAGACCTTAAGGAGTATAGGTTCCAGTATTTTGTCCCCCGCCAAAGTTTCTAAATCCTCCGCTGCGCTCGGATGCCTAATTTTGTAATTAAACGAATGCTAAACTTCGCAGACTAAATTCACTCATTAGGAACAACTGAAGCATAGTGTTATTGGAAATGCCAGTGCGGTTTCGATTCTACTCACCGTAATAAACCAATTAGCCATGTAATCAAAAATGTAATTAAACGTTTCATTACGCTTATTAATTTCAACGCAACGTGAAATGGCTAAAAGCAGAGAAATAAAAGTAGCACCGAAATAAGGCAACTTGATCCTGTTCCAAGCTTCAATGGACGTTCCCTGATGAATCCTTCATTATGAAAGAGAGGAAGATTTTCTTGAGATATGCACACACGTTTGTACATTCTCCCGGGTAACTGGCAACATGTGCAAGTCCATCTGCCCACTTGTGTAATTCATAACTTAAAATTTAGTTTTAATTAATTATGAATAAAAATTTAGAAAAAAAGGATTTGTGGAATATATTTACCTAATATGACCCAATTTACGACCCTGTTAAACCCCAGCCTTGTTTTGTTCCTCTAAATTTTTCGATCCGTTATTGGAGCAATGCTTTCTAATCAGAGCCGAGCAAACGAGAAAATTTATGACTCAGTTTTTCCTAAAAGATGTCATCGTTACGAAAAAGTTGAGTTTGGAAAAAGAAGCATTTGTACGATGATATTCTTTGTAAGTGAAGTATATATTTTTTTGTTTGATTATCCAGTGATTAAATAACAAAGAATTAAAAAGAATTAAATGGCAAATAATTAAAAAATAGAACTTGTTCTGTAAACAACTCCATCCCTTCATTCTGTCCTCTTTTTCCTACAACATTCGATAAGAGGCTGGGAAGGAAAGGCCACTTGAGACTGACGTCATTCCAAATCGCCATGCTTGTTTTCATTGATGTTCGAGGCAATTTTTTTTGCCATTTTAAAGCTTTAATTCGACTTATTCTTGTAGACACACACATGGAATTAACACGGAATTACGCTGGCATTTTTAGAGCTATAAAGCTCTCGATTATTTATCATTTTATTTTTAGAATTTATTCGAGGAGATTAAGTGACCATGCTAAGTTATTTACATCTAGAATTAACTCGAAAGACAAAATGTAGCGATTTCCAAATAATCACGATTTAATAAAATAAAGTGCGAATAATGTTTAAAAAAACTTACCGAAACGAAATCGTCTCCATGAAAAGAATGTCAGACGGAATTGATTCATTTACAACTTTTTTACTCAAACTGCAAGTTAAGATGCATTTCTTGTGTTATCCGATCAACTTCGTGGACATTTTCATTTGGAGGCAGAAACATTCCCATTGGGAATTACCCTCTTTGACTCGTCAATCAATGTCCTCTGCTTAAAAGCCATTCAGATATTTTCTTGCATTTATTTTTAAGCTGTTTTTCAAGACATCTATTGAATGAAAAAAGTAACTACTTTAATCTCTAACTGGTTTAGCACCAGTTAAATGATTGTTAATTCGGGAATCATTCCAAATGTTGCTCTTGATTTTGTTGCCGATTAATTCATCAAATATTATACGCTTTTAGTATCGAAGCCATTTTCATTAATTTAATAATGAAATATTATTAATAATATTGATTATTATTATTATTATTATTATTGTTGTTATTATTATTGTTATTATTATTATTATTATTTTTTTTATTATTATTATTATTATTCTTATTATTATTATTATTATTATTATTATTATTATTATTATTATTATTATTAGTATTATTATTATTATTATTATTATTATTATTATTATTATTATTATTATTATTATTATTATTATTATTATTATTATTATTATTATTATTATTAATTATTATTATTATTATATATTATTATTATTATTATTATTATATTATTATTATTATTATTATTATTATTGTTATTATTATTATTGTTATTATTATTATTATTAATGGAATATATTGCAGAAGATTTTCAAACAATTCCAGGTAACCAGTACCACATCACCAACAGCAGCACGGGTCCCCCACTATGGGAGGGTGGACCTTCAAGTACCATGGCCTATGCCACGGCCCTCTATTTCACTCTCTCCTGCATGACTAGCGTCGGTTTTGGAAATGTTTCTGCTTTCACGGAGCTGGAAAAAATCTTCTCGGTGTTCATGATGATATTTGGATGTCGGTAGCAAATTTGACATATTTTTTTTTAATTCTAATATTATTTAGATTATACTAATAATCTGAAATGATATTAATTTTAAAAATAATTTATTCAACTCTTAAACAATCATGTTGCAATTAACAAACCACTGAAGTTACTCAAACCTACAGGTTTTTAAATGAAATAAAATGTCAAATCAAAAATTAAGTTAGATACAGTTATAGACATTCGCTCGTTAACTAAGCCTCGTTAAAGAGCTCATCTTCTCCAGCTCTACTGTATGCCACCATCTTCGGCAACGTGACGACCATCTTCCAGCAAATGTATTCGACAACTGGAAAGTACCACGAGATGCTCAACAACGTCAGAGAATACATGAGACTCCATGACGTTCCAAAGGCCTTGAACGAGAGGGTCATGGATTACGTCGTGTCCACCTGGGCCATAACCAAGGGACTCGATGCTCAGAAGGTGAGAAAATGAGTCATTTATTTTTATTTAGTATGCACATAATTTATTAATTTATTATTCGTAACAATGCATTGAAATATCAAACGATTATACCTATAAGTTTTTGCCAAATCAGGTCCTCGATTATTGCCCAAAGGACATGAAGGCCGACATATGCGTCCATCTGCATAGAAAAATCTTCACCGAGCAGCCCGCCTTCCGATTGGCCAGCGACGGTTGCCTGAGGGCACTGGCAATCAACTTTACCACGAGCCATTGCGCTCCCGGTGACGTACTTTTCCATCAGGGAGAAAGCCTCGATTCACTTTGCTTCATCGTCAGCGGTTCGCTGGAAGTCGTTCAGGACGACGAGGTCGTAGCCATACTCAGTTAGTGACATCCGTTCGAAAAACTTTTATATTCCATTTGAACTTGTGCACCTGTAAAATCTATATATTCCTACTTATTAAACAAAAAACCGTCTGCCTACGATTGTTGATAACGATAATAATGTTAGCCAAAGGAGATGTATTCGGAGATCAGTTCTGGAAGGAATGTAACGTGGTGCAATCGGCCGCCAACGTCAGAGCCCTGACCTACTGCGACCTCAACATCATCAAGAGGGACAGACTTCTCGAAGTGCTTGACTTCTACCACGCCTTTGCACTTTCCTTCGCCAGGAATCTCACCTTGACCTACAATTTGAGACACAGGGTAGACCAACCTTCTTGAGTAGAGAAATATTTACTTACAATTGTTAATCATTTAAAATGCTAATTCAATAAAAAGAGTCGAATATCTATTATAAGCACTATTTACTTATTTTCCTATTTCACAATTTTGCCATTTTAATGAAATGTCACCAATGAAAAATTAATAATGCAGTGTAATTTAAAAATGCTTATAAAAACAGATAATATTCCGTAAAGTATCGGATGTGAAGAGAGAAAAAGAGCTTCTGGAAAGAGACTCAAATCCGACATTTGATTTGCCGAACGATCATCCGCTAAGGAAGCTCATATCGAGGTTCAGGAAACGCAGCGAAAGGTCTCTCGTCGTCATGTCCAGGAATGGTTCAGACGTGGAAATGGGAGAAAGGAAAGGATCGATGGATGGTCAGAGGAGGTTTTCAAACAATCGGATGTCGGTATTGGCAGAAATGGATTCGGAATCATCTTCTGTCAACAGTAAAATGAAATTCGGCAAAGGTCTGTTGGACGGTTTGGTTGCATTTTCAAAGTCTGGGGGCTTTGGTTCGAGGAGAAGTTCTTACGCAAGTAATAACGTCGACTTGAAGCAAAGCGGAAGTCCAAGGGAAGAAAAAAAGGATAAAATAAAAGATGGAGCAAGTTCCGATCACTCAGAGAGTTCGTCGTCTCAGATAGGAACGAAACAACAAAGTCTTAAAAATGTCGCTTCGGGATCTGGTTTGGCAAAGACGTCAAAGTGGGGAAAGATTTTAGGCAACAATTTAACATCGACTTCTCAGCAGAGCAAGAATGCCAAGTCTCCGCTGAAAACGAAAATCCATCCCGAGTCCCAGGGAGAAGCTTCCACGAGCAAAAACGTCTACACGAACGATGGCTTCAGATTTGGCACGGGTATCGATGAAAGATCGCCGCAGGACAACATTAAGAAGACTCTCGTGGTGCCTGAGTTGAGACTTGAATCAGAAACAGGAGATTTGATTCTTACTGATGAGCAGTGTCGATCTCAATCGATGGTATTTGACATTACTTAACGTTATTTTTATATTCTTTCTAGTTTCTTAAAATACAACCATGAATTTTATGTTAATATTTCAGCACGTATTTAAAAAACTAAACAATTATCATTAAATTATTACATTATTTGATGTCTTACAAGGTATTCGAGGTGCTAAAGGAAATGAGGAATGAAATTAAATCCGTTCACTGTCGTATGGAAAGGGTAGAATCTCACCTTGAAGAATTCTACAAGCTTTTCAGCTCCCTGGCTCAATCAATGCCGTCATCACACGTTCAAATGTCTTCCTCCAGCATGACTTCGACGCCTGCTACTATGCACACGAAAGAGACCCAAAAGCTCATGGTACCTACGGCCAACAATCCTTCCCTCCTGAGTCCCTACGATAGCTGGAACCTCAGGGGTAAATCAAGCAAACTCGTGCCTCCTCTCAGCGCCCAGTGCTCTCCAGCTACCGACGATTCTGCCATTCACGACTGCGACAAGGGCAGCACTAGTCGCTTGGCTTACGCTGGTTCGGCTGCTTCGGCGTCTGCTTATTCTCCATTCTTTGAAAGCGCTTCAGTTATGACCGACAGTGCCGTAAGTTTGAGATGTTCCGAGCCTCTGGACGCCAGTCAAAAGCAGATCCAAACTCCTGTCGCATCGCTACACGAACAACCAGCCGCCATTCGTTCGCACCAGGTGGACGCTCAGACATCGCAGCGGAGCAAAGGTCACCAGCACCGCTACCAACCGCACGGACGACTTAGCGACAATCTATTGCCTTCTCTTCCACAATCCGGTTTTTCGGATGCATCGAGTAGCGAGAGTTCCAGTCGTAAAAGTCGACGTCCTTCTAGTCTTGCCGTCACCCCGAAGTCCCAAGGTTCCGACCACGCGAGCCACCAATGTACCGTGGGCAGCGACAAATCGTACGAGACAAGCAACAGTTCCAGCGCTTCGGGCGCCGGTCAGACGTTCACAATTCCCACGGTCATGGTCAATCTACCGAGTTCTGAGGAGTCCGCGAAAGATCGACCTCCTGAATTTGTTTCAATGCCTCCCACCTCGACTTCTGAACTCTCCCCGATCACGCCGACCGATAAGCTTGGGCCGCAGTTACCTTTCATGTTCGACTCAAAACAGCTCAGGTTGAAATCGAAAAAACACAACATAGACCGGTTTCCGTTCATCGATGACAGCATCGGCAACAACGGCTCAAACGGCAACAAGATGTCGATTTTACCAATCACTTCCACCTTAACCGCTAACGTATTATATCCTTGCTCAACTACAAGTAGCGACAAAAGCTCACCTGTGCCGAAAGGAAATGCCTTCGCAGCCTCTCAGCCGACTTCTTTACTCAGCGAGAGGTCGTGTCCTTCACCCGATCTTAGCAGTTACCCCCTGTTGACTTCTTTGGATAAAAACCTTCAAGAACAGCAGTCCAAGTTGGTAGGCGATTCTGAAAGGCGGAGATTGTTGAAATCGAAAACGTTCGGATACCGTTGAATGTCTTTTATGCAGAAGATATTTTCAAGGTTCCATTTAATTTCATTACTTGCGAATTATAAATAATTACCTCCATAAAAGTAGGTAAAGAAGAATAGAAAAAACTTTCCAGATATTTTCAAAGCTTGTCTTTTATTCCAATTGGGTGGCGGACGTAAGAAAGAGCCTCTTCTCCATATCAAACACTCTTAAGGATTTGAGATAGATCATTTTTTTAATTTCTCTGTATATGTTCAAGCTCGATGTCAAATTTCCTCAGCATTTCATGTTTAGGTCATTGAAAAGTTATGCAAACACTGAGAATTATAAAGATGCTTTTTTTTAGCTGATTTTGCATTGTTCGAGTACCGCATTCATGAAATGTCGTGTTATTTTTGTCTTTGAATGGCTTTTAATTAATAATTTACTAAATAACCAGTGTTCTAGTTTATCAATTCCGAAATTCAAGCCATGGTAATTAATTTAATGAACGTCTTCAATGAATATTTGAACCCTTCAATCTGCCCAATAGAAAAACTCACTAATTTATTATTATAGTAATAATTTACCATAAATTTATTAATTGTTTTTTTAACTTTTAAATTGCTTAACAGGTCGACTTTATAAATCTTCCGAGACATCGTCGTTTGTGATATGCAGCAAATTGATTAGAGCGGCGAATAAGAATACCTGTTGTATTTAATGGATAATATCCGTATGTTTCTCTCGACTTTTCACTTAATGAGATGTTTGTGAAGATGACAACGTTCTTGTAATAAAATTTGACATGGTGCAGTCCTAAATACTCTCACTTCCAGTCTTTACTGAATACTAAGGGTTATGTGGAAACCGACATTAACTTTTCAAACTATAATGTTATTTATTATATTAATATTATTAAATTATGGAGTAGCCATGAATTTAAAATTGGTCAAGATAAGAGAGCAAATTATTTTTATAACAGAAAAGTACCAGTAGTATGTTAGTTATGTTGGGTTTTTTTTTTGTTAAACTGTGTTTGCTACTGAATTATCTTTTGATTTTTTATTCTGCTATAAGAAATAACTACAAACACAGTATTCGACTGGATGGATTCGAGCTTTATAAAATGCCAACGTTTCAATTACGTATTGAAATAACCCGGGAGTCCGCAAATTAGCAAGTTAACTAATTAGTTTATTAGAGCAAGTATTCAGTTAACGGAACGACCAATAAATTATTTATGAATTATTATTATTTAAGAACTCAATTTACCTCAATTTTGCGTAACCTAGATATGATATCTTTTTCCACGACTTAGCTTTCTCGACTTATTTGCTTAAATTATGTAATAAACTTTTTGAAGAAATAAATTTTTAAGGTTACAAACATTTAATTAGGTTTTTAAAGAATTATAGCATACAAAATTTAGCCATTTTATTTGTAATAAAATAAAACAAAATTTTTTTAAATTTTACTGAAAAAAAATTATATTGACTAAATGATGAACCTTAGTGATGACTTCAGCCAATCAACGAAGGCCACGATCTGTGATTTGAGAGTTTAATTTGGTAGTTTGGCCGCTTAGATTGGTTAAAGTCGTAAAGTTAAAGAAGGTAGGAGAGGTCTTGAATTTATTCTGGAACTGCTTCGATCATTACTGTAAAGGAATGAAGGCGATTTTAGGTTTGAATTTTTATTCTTATCATTAACTGTATTACGAATCTAACGTTTCGGAAGTCCTGAAATTCCTGCTTTTGTAAAAACTCCATAAGCCTTACTGAAGATTATTTGAACTTATGGAAATTTCTGGGATGTAAATGTAATGTTTCACGCTTCATACACGTTTTTATTTCTCAAACAGTTCTTCTGGTAATTTATCTGGCATATTCGTCTGCCTTGTACTCATCTGATGATGATGTCATTGAGCTGACTGATGCCAACTTTGATTCAAAAGTTATACAAAGCAAAGAACTGTGGTTTGTCGAATTCTATGCCCCATGGTAAGTGGAGAATACATTTTTGGCATGACAGTGGCAGTCTTCATTATTAGTCATAATTACAAAATATTATTCAATATGGAAATTAGCTAAAAGGCCATCTGATTTATTGACACATGTGTTAAAGAAATAAGTCATTTGTAATAGTATTTAGCTGATTTTTGAGTGCCTTATTTATTTACTGGCCAACTTTAATCAAATGTTTAATTTTCAAAAAAGTCCTTAAGTTTATTAAAATTGGTTGGCATTTCTTCTGCTATAAATTAGATCATAGGTATCTTATGAAATCTTTAATAGGTGTGGACATTGTAAGAATCTGGCTCCTGAATGGAAAAAGGCAGCTTCAGCTCTTAAGGTAAGAATTATTTGTTATCTTGGGATATTTTTTCTTTGTTTTGTAGATATTTATGGAAGATTAAAATAATCCCAAGCATAATTTCCAGGTTGCTTTTGTAATGAGATTTGAATGATTTATTTTCTTTAAGGGTATAGTCAATGTGGCAGCCGTTGATGCCACAGTCCATCAGTCTTTTGGAGGCAGGTTCCAGATCCAGGGGTTCCCTACAATCAAAATATTTGGTGCCAACAAGAATAGTCCCACTGATTACCAGGGTAAGTTTGTTTTGAATGTCAGTTACTAAAATGTGATGTCTAAGTTGTTATAATAGAATTTGCTTGGAGGATAACATTGGTACTATTCGTTGTGGTAAATTGTTGAATTGATTGAAATCAGGTGCCAGGAGTGCCAGTGCCATTGTTGATTCTGCTATAAGCCAGCTTAAAAGCCTAGCAATGAGTAGACTGTCGGGTGGAAGTAGTGGTGGAAGCAGTGGTGGAAAGAAGGTAGTTTATGAATATTTATGAATATGTTATTAGTTATTATTAATTGTTATTCATGAAGTTATGCCTAACGTTTGAACTTTTGACAGTATTGAATATTTAGGAATTTGTATATTTTTTACAATTTTTATCATAGAGTGGGGATACTAAGGATGTCATAGAACTGACTGATAGCAACTTTGAAGAGTTGGTCCTCCAATCTGAAGACCTTTGGTTGGTTGAGTTCTTTGCCCCTTGGTGTGGCCATTGCAAGAACCTTGCTCCTCATTGGGCTTCTGCTGCCACCGAGCTCAAGGGCAAAGTCAAGTTGGGAGCTCTCGACGCCACAGTTCACACTGTCATGGCCAGCCGTTATGGGGTAAATGTACTTTTCATTTTATTTTTCTTTATCGATGGACTCTAATGATCGGCTTTGGCGTTTCGTAGGTGCAAGGGTATCCAACAATTAAGATGTTCCCAGCTGGAAAGAAACAAGGGGAGGTTGTGGATTATGACGGGGGCAGGACTTCCGCCGACATCGTCTCATGGGCTCTCGATAAGTTGGCAGAGAACATTCCAGCTCCCGAAATTCTCGAGGTTTGAATATTCGTATTATTCATAGTTTTGATTGCTAAAAGTATTATTCTGTGGAGATAGAGATTACTTTGATTGTTGTCATCAGCTTACGGAAGAATCGAGGTTGAAGGACGCCTGTTTGGATCGCCAACTTTGCGTGATAGCCGTGTTGCCGCACATTCTCGACTGCCAATCGCAGTGCAGGAACGACTACCTAGCCATTTTGAAGCATCAGGCGGAGAAGTACAAAAAAAACCAATGGGGGTGGGTAGATGCGCTGACTCCATTTATTTTAAACTTCATTCAATGTTTTCCATGGAGGCAATGTTTCTCATTTATTCCAGTTTATTGCTGTATATAACTTGAGACCAAGGATGTTTTGCACATTTTTATGCTATTATTATTATTATTATTATTATAGCATATAATGATAATGCTTTGATGGTAACAAATTCCTAATTGATTTTGGGACTCTTATGTAGCTAAACCTTTTTGAATATTTAGATGGCTTTGGGCAGAGGCTGGATCTCAGGCTGAGGTAGAAAAGGCTCTCAACATTGGAGGCTTTGGTTACCCTGTGAGTGTTTTATTAAATTTCAATCAATCTTACTGAGCTCCGATAGTTGTCGTCACATATTGTTATGCTGCATGCAATACAAACTGATCGTGTCGATTCCAGGCAATGGCAGCAATCAATGTGAAGAAGATGAAGTATTCTTGGCTCAAGGGATCATTCAGTGACAAGGGTGTCAACGAGTTTCTGCTGTGAGCGTGACTTAGATCTTTTAGCTTCCATTTTGATGCTATGATTAGTATCCATAACAGCACGATTTGAATGTTGGTTGGTCAACAAAATGATAATAGTCTTCCACTACGCTTGCCAGGGAGGTGTCTTTCGGAAGGAGTTCCACTGAGCCGATGAGGAGCGACAAGTTGCCCGAGGTGGTCGCGATCGAAGGATGGGACGGCAAGGATGCAGAGGTACGTCGCCCCGATTATTATCGACTTGTTTGACTCTTCTAAATTTGGTTATTCACTCTTGTGAATATGTTTGTTTATGTTAATTTTATTCTTAATTTATCTATTTGCAGCTTCCACCGGTGGAGGATGATGACGTCAGTGACGTGGAGTTAAACGACATACCTGACGTTAAGATTGAATTATGAGCTCGCACTTAAGCTTTGACATTTCACGAGTGATGTACTCAAACGATCGTCTTCAGTGTTACAGCATCGTTTTCTCACCTCTCATTTCAGTTGCCGTCGATTTGATCTTCATGGATATTTTGCACGGACTCCCTGATGTTCCTTGGCTTTGTTGTAAATTGCTGTTCAAATGTCTTTTGTCCGAGTTTGTTCTTCCATATTCTTTAATTACTTATTTTGGTTGTCTGGATTCATTCTGTTTCCTGGAGCTGTGGAGTTGTTTCTGTTTCTAAAACTTAGGAATAAAAGTAGTTTTTGGAAGTACTTGTTGTTACTGAATGAACAGCTTAAAGTGTTTGGAGTGGGTGTCTCAGCATCAACTTGTCGAAGTAAAGTGTGTTCCGTGGCTGGGAAATAGATCCACTTTTCGTGCATTTTCCTCGATAAGTGCGAAAGTTACAGACAATTTTCTTTAAGATAATATATGTAAAAAAAAATTGTCATTAATATAACTACTAGTTTCAGATATTAAAGTCGGACTAATAAAAAACTTTTCCTTGAGTAGATTTGTTTACATTTTAAGGCCGGAACAATTTTTAAAATGAAAACAAAGTGAACAGTCTGAGAAGTGGTGCCCGCTGTAATTGCTTAATAAAAACGATTTAAATTTTTTAAAATGCCATTTCAAAGTGATTATATGCTTTCTCGTCGATATGAAACTTTCAATACGGATAAATTTGGTTTAAGAGCGGAACATTCCTATTCTAAATTTGATTGGAGCTGCGGCGAGTTGCTTTTGCCGGCGCTACATCTGTTCACTAAGAAAAAGTGTGGAAATTTTTCCCACGAAACATTAGATCTAACAAAGTGCGTAAATAAAAAAATTGTTTAATTTGTTCATCTTTGACTATTGCTCTTCAAATCAGTTGTTTAGGTTTAATAATTTTTTTTATTGACAAGAAACTAATTTATGATCCTTTGCAATGTTAGTGAATGCGTTACTGTGGATGTTGACTCTAATGAAGATTGTGTCAGTGAAAAAGATGATGTAGAAGTTCTGAAAAGGACCGAGTATGATGTGGAAAAAGCTCAACACTCCATGGAGGAATGTGAAAGATACACTTCTATGGCAGATATCAATGGAGATAGCAATGATGAGATGGAGAGTCCTTATTCTGGGTCAGTGATAAATTTAGATTAGAAAGGAACTTGCTTAAATGATAGCATGAAGTTTTATTAGTTTGTTGCAATGAATGGGTAAACTTTTAGGAGCACTCTTAGTGCAAACCAAAGAAAACTGTTTGTAAAGATTGTAAGGATTTTAAAGCTCGACCGATTGGCAAGACTTACTTATAAGCAGGTTTGTCAAACTGATTAGATAACCTTTGCTTTAGTGTCATTGTTTTAACACGAGTTCAACATAAAAATTTGTTAATTACTTGAGGTGCCAAATGAGGCAATCCTGAGAAGGATTACCCTAAACAGAAGTGCTGCAAAAATAAAGAGGCTTTTATCAAGTATTCATTGGGTCAGTTGTTTTTTTTACGAATAATTAGCATGGTTGTATGAAGACGATGTTAATAATGTTCGTTAATAATGTTTATAATAATATTCGTTAATAATGTTAATAATAATGTTCGTGAACTCAGGATCCATCACTGACAACCAAGCTTCACATGAAGTTCATCACTTCTCTTGATAAAAGTCTCTTACCTATTTACTTTGATGTCCTCCAGACATTGATGGCAGAAGTAAGAACAGATTACATTTATGGGCTAATGCTGCTGACAATTCCAAACAATTCTTAACAAATAAAAACTCCAAATAAAAGATCCCAAAGTTGATTGAGTCAATGCTGAGAACTCACATGTCCAGACTGAATGTGTCTGCCAACGAAGCCGTAGATCTCCTTTTGGGCACGTCATGGTGTCCTGTTACCAATCACCTCAATAAGAAAGCTTTGGTAAATTGCATCTTTGTTTCGATGAGTATTTTGCATCATTGTTACTGTTAGAAAATAATAAAGTAATTCTCATTTATTTTTTAATGTTTATTCTTAAGCTTTTTCGAGAAATTGATCTCGGATTGCAATTCATTAAACAGCCTTTCCACCTGACGGGAGAGAGACCGAGTTTTATCTTCATCAGGGATGTTCCATCGCCTCTCGAGACTTTGGAGTCTAAAAGAAGGTGGAGATTTATTTCCAGACAGCTTTCTAGTCTGGGGTGTGTTCTCAAGGTTTTGGATGTAGATAAGGTCATTCAAAAGGTAACAAATGATCCTGAACAGTTGGCCGATGCTTGTCTCAGGAAAATAACCAGTAAGGTCTTACAGGTTGGTATTACAAGTGCAAAAACAATGAGGCATAACTTTTATTATGGATTAGTTTTGATCGTAAGGATCTCTTATAACATTTATAACCAAAATTTCGTTTGTGTAATTACTTGTGATGGTAATTATGCAGGTTAAAAGCACAAACTCTGGAGGTCCGATCGTTCTCATTGGTCGTAGTTTCACTTCTTTACTGGCCTGTGAGGTTGGATGGAGCATTCTTATTGGATGAGTTTTTCAACATTTCTTTAATGAGTCTTATTATTATTATTGATGTTTAATTAAGGTTTGATTTTTTATTTTTTAAGAAATGGTTATTTACTATTAAAATCTTTAAAATCTGAATTTGTTTTACATCCCAACCCAGGCTTCCAATATGGTGAAAGTTGATGCAGTAGTCTGCCTCGGTTTTCCGATGTCGGATGGAGAACTGTGCAGGGCAAAGTTCGCCGTCCCTACCTTGTTTTTTGTCGGAGAAAGAGACAGGAGTTGCTCCGTAGAAAATCTTGAAGAATTCAGATCGTCGTCTTTCAGATCAGCAACAGGATTGGTTGTGGTGGGAGGAGCCGATGGACTGTTAAGAATGAGTCATTCTAAGCAGTTGGTCGAACAAGTGCTTCAACCTATGGTGGATAGATGCATTGTGGTGAGGATTTGGCTCTATTAATCGTTAATCTAGTTAATTACACACTCGAAGACTAACAACTTATTGAACTCGCGAAGCTAAGACGCCATGAGTTTTGTTGTCTAGCAGTGAGGTAGAAGTTTAGGTTGATGAACTGTTTACTCGAATTCCAGTGTTTGGACTGCAGTCCAAATGGTTTGTTTCACCTTACGAAAATCTCACAATTCTGTGATATTTATTTTCTTTCAGGAAAAGATAGCAGAATTCTTAAACTCTGTCTTGAGAAACCCATGAAGATCTTTCATTAAAAAGGATTTGAATGAAAATTGGGACATTCTCATTTTGATTTGTGATTTTTTTTATTTATTTCATGAAAAAAAAAACCAAAACATAAAGATGACTGAATCTCAAATCAAAAATTAGGTTCAAAGGTAAAAGCCTAGAGGGCTTCACATTCCATCGTATAAAGATCAATTGAGACTGGTTTTATAAAAAGTGAATAAACAGATGGATGTGGAAAAGATGTAGATGGATATGAAATGGAAAAAGAATTTAAAAGGTTATTTATATTTAAACAGACCATAAGTGTGATTTGTAGGATGACTTGAATGTTGGTATCGATGGTATAGTTGGAGATCAGGCAGTTATCAAATGATAGCTATCTGGTGAAGCCATTATGCTTTGTCAGGATTTGTGTAAATACACGGTCATTTAGAAGATAAACTCATTAATGCTGGGTTTGTTATCGTCGAGCGAATATTTTTTTATGAGTGTTTGGAGACGACATGTTTTACGTGATGCGAAAGGATCAATTGTAGACTGGAAAAAAACGACGAGACAATATTACAGTGTTAAGAATAGGGATGGATTTGGTTTTAGTACAGCATAAGAGCTTTATTTTTTCACCGTGATGTAACGTGCACGAGTTAATAAGTTATTATTTTTGGAGATTTTTGACTACGGTAAGACCGTATACGAAAGGCAAAATTGATAATGTCAAGCGTGGGAGTGTACCATATTATCAAAATGAATAATGTTAAGATTGGGGATGCTAAATTATCGTTTCTGCTAGTACGTCTAAACTTAACTTTTGCGGGATACGCAAAAACTCATGACACGTCAGTTAGCTTAATCACTAAGCGATGCGAGTTATAAATAGCATAGCTTAAAATATGATTCACATCAGTTATTTTTTATTTAACCAATTTTGTTGAGTGCCTTATGTATTAGAATAGGACGCTTAAGCACTTTTTAATTATTTATTTATTTGAATAAAGTTAGTTGCTTAACTAAGATTTAACTTGACATAAATTCATCAACCGTTTATGTAAGGCCCTCACCAGTTGGTGTCACCCATTAAGACCACAAGCCATTCCACCATTGGCCGTAAGATGGTTGCTGGTGGCCCAACGCAAATAGGAAGAAGGTGAAAAGGTGTCACCCCCTAAAATGGTGTCAACCGGAACCAAATTATTAAACCCTAGTGAAGCCACCGCCCCTACCCGAGGGCTTTTCTTGGCGGTGCAGTTCGGGTTGAGAACAAATCAAATTACGAACGCTGCTTGACAGCATGGCATGCAGGAACGCAAACCCTCCGTCCAACGTCCACACCATTTGGGAAAATCAGTATTACACCAAGAGGTCTCCTACTGGCTGTAATCACTGAATTTACTCAGCTGTTCTACGGAACGGAGATAAGGCCAGCCAGTGAAATTGTAATATTGCTATTAATTAGATAAGTTCCCATTTAAACAAGATGTGCTGATAATGATGAGGATGAAATTACTAAGAAAAATAATAATGGTAATAATAATAACAATAACGATTCTCATTATTTGGTTGCATTCTTTCATAATACATTTGCGATTTTCCATGATTCAAGATGAAGAAACTAAATTCAGAAATGAAACACAACTCGAATCCATCCAATCAGTGATGGACACGACGTTTAACATTCTCAGCTTAAAAGGAGTAGTTTCGTTGGAATATTTTATTTCGCAGAACAAAACGAAGCACAAGTATGGAAGTAATTTTAGGTTCGAAAGCCATTTTTAAGGCTTAAATATGAAAATATGAAATGGCTTTTTTGTTTTCATTGTCTTTTAAGATGAATGAAGGCAGGAAATTTATTTTTTATAAAACAGTATTTTTTGCAACTCATCCCGCTTTGTTCCAAGCGTATTCATTGTTCAAGGAGGGAGATGGCGTAATTGAACTGAATGAAACTACATTTGGCCCTATGGTCGAGACTACCACTACATTTTGGGTCATCGAATTCTACAAAACTAAGTAGGCCAGAATGACTTCATAACCCGTCGTTATTTTAGGCGTTTTTAAAACCTTTTTTTTCTTTTCTCAACAATTTTATTCGAGCAATAAATATAAAACTCATTCTTATTATTTAACGCTTCCTCATATGGCACGAGATTACCATATTTATTAAAAATAATAATATTAATAATAATAATATTAATATTGGTATTAATTAATTATAAATATTGGTTTTAATTATTATTAATATTAGTACTACTTAATACTACTGTAGTATTTTTGTCATTGTTATCAGATTATGATTATGTTCGATTTCATACATCAATTAACGTTTTGTTTATTTATGTCATTTAATATTTATACTTTTTTATTTATTGCATATATGACTTTCATCAACAGCTGCAATCATTGTGACAGTTTGGCTCTGGAATTTTTAAAACTTGCCAATTCCTTGAAGGTGAGGAACAAATTTTATATTTTCTTAAGTAGATTTTAAAATCTGAGATGTTCCAATTGTTATGTTATGTTCAATGTCTTTATCTTAAAGCTACCCTCGCATGTAGCACTTAATCTCGAAATGTTAAGAACTTTGAAAATATAATAATTTTTTTTTTAAAGAAAATTGTCAAACTGGGAGCCGTAGATATAATTGCAAATAGTGGCTTAAAAAAGAGATTTCAAATCCAAGGTGTTCCTACAATTAAAATTTTCGGCCTCGACAAGAATATTCCCATTAATTATAGTGGTCAGTGAGTTGAATATGTTTTCACTGCGTTGTGGTGATTTCAGTTTTTACTATTGTCTTTTGATAAATGCAATTTGTATCTGATTATCGCTATTTATTTGTTAATTAATTTTAAGACATTAAATCTTTGGTCTTCTACAATTTCTTTTTAATGCAATTTAAAGGCAATATAATTGTGTTTTTGAATATTTGTTAGGTAGAAGAGATGCCTGTCCTATTATTGAAAGTACCATGGATTATCTGAAGAATGCACTAAAAAGCATATTGATGGATGAAGATTGCAACCAATGAATTCATTCAAGCAAAATTTTTCATGTCAATGGAAGCAATAAATCATTATTCAATGCAAATGTTTTAATGTATTTCGCTGTAAGACATAGGAACAGCAGATTGATAATAAGGTTGAATATTGACGTTTCATGACGTGATGAGGCGCTGAAGACAAACGCTGCCAAACGTAAAAAAGTGAAGATATTGAAATAATAATTAATAATAATAATAATAATAAGAATAATAATAATAATAATAAGAATAATAATAATAATAATAATAATAAGAATAATAATAATAATAATAATAATAATAATAATAATAATAATAATATAATAATAATAATAATTAATAATAATAATAATAATAATAATAATAATAATAATAATAATAATAATAATTAATAATAATAATAATAATAATAATACTAATAATAATAATAATAATAATAATAATAATAATAATAATAATAATAACAACAATAATAATAATAATATAATAATAATAATAATAATAATAATAATAATAATAATAATAACAACAACAATAATAATAATAATAATAATAATACGGAAGTTGTTGAAACCAACATCGGAACAAACGCGAGAAGAACTGACATTAAACGGATGGTCTTCAAATGTTGATAGAATGAAGTTCTATTCAAATTATTTAGTGATGAAAAGGATAAAATCATCAAAAATTTTATCAAAAACACCCGATATAAAAGCGATTTGAAATCAAAGTCAAATTCATGTGATGACTCCCGATAAGTCCTGAATAAGTCTTCTCGCTAAAAATTTATGTAATTTATAATTTATTCAAAACTTAAATTAAATTACACCATTGTAATTTGTAACAACGTGACCTAGCTTCAGCCAGCTTGTTCATTATAACGTTGTCATTAAATAGATAACGAGCGTGATGATGATGACGATGATGACGATGACGACGACGACGATGACGATGACGATGATGATGATGATGATGATGCTATTAATAAGCTTACATTTGTTGGGGTAAAACTTTGAATTTTTAACGAACGCAGTATTGTAACACATTAGGCAATCGTGATTTCAAATTAACTATTAAAAGCATGTTGAATCCATCCAATCAGTGATTGCCACGGACTGTTCCATTCTCAGCATAAAAGGAGAAGATTGAATAATTTTTTTGCAGAATAAAATAAAGCAGAAGCATGAATACGATTTTAGGTTAGAAAGTTTATTTATTTATTTATTTGATTTTAGGTTAGAAAGCTCTTTTTAAGGCTTAAATGTAAAATTGTTGGCACTTTTGTTTTGACTAAGATTTATAGCAGGATATTTATCTTTCTCAAACAGTACTTCTGTCATACATCCCCCTTTCGCTCTCAGTAACGACAACAACTACAATTTATTACCCTCCCGTGTTCTCACCTACTGATAAAGTCGTCGTCCTGAATGAAACTAACTTTAATTCAACTGTCATTGACAGCGACGATTTGTGGCTTGTCATGTTTTACGCTAATTGGTAAGGGAAATGTAATATAACATGTTATTGTGATCTCTGTTGCTTATTGTTTTAAAGCACATATTTGTTTCTAATTTTTAATAACTTCATGTATTTTAGTCTCCTCTTTTTAATGTCCTTAACAGGTGTACAAAATGCCATGAAATGGCAGATGAATGGAAGAAGGGTGCTGCATCCCTCAAGGCAAGAATTACTTTTTTTTCTAAAATTTTATTTTATACATTTGCATTTATACAATACTATTTGTTAAACAAAGCATTTATTTTATTTGGTTTCCTTTATTCTGAAATTCCTTTATTACTTAATGTTTCTAGGGAATCACAAACGTAGGCGTTGTGAATGTTGATGAAAACAAGTCATTCAGAAGTAGGTACAATTTAAAAGGCGTGCCGGTGCTTAAAATTTTCGGCTCTAACAAGAAAAAACCAAATGATTATTGGGGTGAGTTCGTAATTTATTTTATTTATTTTTATCAATATGTAATTAGTGTAATAGCGCATAGTGTTACAGGTTATTTTATTTTTTATTAATATTTAATGTTAGATTACTCAGCAATATTTTTATAGCAATATTCTATTCACTTTTGAATTCAATTTTAGAGATTAGAGTTAATGATCTATAATAACTCTTGTGAAATTATTTCATTAATGTTCATTAGGCTACAGAACTGCTATTTCTATGATTGATGTTGCCTTGACTGATTCCAAGAAAATGGCATTAAAAAAGTCCAACTGCACTATAAAAAAGGAGACTGGATAAACACTCAATAAACTCTTCACTTGTAATAAAAACAGTGACCCGAATACGGCATAGACTTTCACGTGCAAACAGTAATAATATTAATGTTTAAAATATAATAATAATAATAATGTTTAAAGTATAATAATAATAATAACGTTTAAAATATAATAATAATAATAATAATAATAATGCTTAATTTGTGCTTCCTCCTCAAGGAAAGCTTCCCTTAGTCCAGATTGTCCTTAAGTTACATTAGAACCTACGCCATTACAATAACATTCGGACTCATTACCATTATCATTAGCGCAGATTATGACGTACTAAAAAGTAAGAAATAACGTAACATGCGATGCCCCTCTTATGACAAAAGTGGATAAGCTCTCGCAACCATTTCACCGCCTAAGCTAAAATCGGTACTTTTATCCATTTTTAACCTTCAAGAAAATGAGCTTTGCTAAGTCAATTACTTTATAAGCGGTGTTCCCTCGTAACTTTTCGTAAATCGGAAATGAACTGATGCTTTACAGAACTTATTTGCTTGATTTAGTTAATCTAGTGAGAGACAATTTCTCATTGAAACGATTCTGGATGCTTTATCGAACTGCAAGCCTTTGCAAAATTGGGGTGTGTTTAAGCTTACCTGTCAGCCTATAGTGAAGTCATTCGGCCGATTTGATTTATTACGAGTTACTGTTATTTATTATTCCAATTATTACCAGGCGTCGCTAGATTGGTGCAGCTCTGTTAAGAGTTCAAATCCAAGCCGCTTGCAACAGATTTTCTAACCCGATGACTTCATTCCAACAAATGACAAATTTCTCGATAATTTGGATTCCATTAGCATTTTAAAAGTGTCTAAATTTCGTATACATCATTTATGTCATTACATATCGTCTAAACACCGTCTAAAATTAACAAAAACGCCTCACAATTCCAAAAGGAGTTTAATTGCGGGGAAAATTTTTTCAATTTTCCAACATCACCCTAACTTGAGACATTTGGTCATCTCACTGCAGAATCAATTCAGCACACCAGAAATAAAGAAAACAAATGACCCTTGCAGTATCACAATTACATAAATTTTGAGATAAATTAAAGATTAAGATTAAAACCAATTACGAGTGCATCTCAATTTTGTGGTCAAAAGAATTTCCCACGTGGTAACAAAAATGGATAAACAATCAGTTTTAGTCATGGTTTTGTTGTATAGAATGCAATTTAGAAAATCAGTGAAACTTTTAAAAAGGAAAAAAATAAGCAGACAACTGTAACCATCAAAAAACCAATGTTATTGGAAATGAGCATTATTAAAGGTAATTATATTACTAAACATACCAAAGACACAGATCTCAGATCCGTGTCGCCATCTTCGTCGCTGTCACTAATACCTTAGATATTCATTACTCTTAATTGACCTCACAAGGCTCTTCTTTGACTTCTTCCTCTGGCAGATATCTTTCCGTTCGGCTCATCGTCGTCGTCGTCATTGCCATAGATATCGTTTGCGTCTGTAAATGAATCTTCGCAATGATTGCCTTCGTGGCAACTCTTGATTTCAACATCTTTCGATAAGCTGCATCTGTCGAAGGAATTTTCTTCGCCGCAGTCGGAGAAGTCCTCGTCGTATTTCTGATATTCCTCGACCATGTCGTGGTCTTCGGCCTCGCTGACTTCGTCCGGGTGGCTTTCGAACTTGTCGCATCGTCTGATGACCTTGAAGGCCATTCTTTTGACGAGCGACGAGCGAGTATTGAGAAAGATCTCTTTGAGTTTGTCGATCCCGTTTTCTTCTTTCAGTAGAGGACAGTATTTGCTTCCTTAATCAAGTATTAAACAATTACATTGAAAGCGAGAACAAGAAATTCCGTCGACCCAATTACTCACTGTAAACTTTGGTAAGATTGCTGAGTGCCCATAGAGCCCACAGTTGAACTTCTATGATTGCTCCACAATCCAGGAGTCTGAGGATGGGACCGAACGACCTGGCAATCGTGGCGTGCATTTAAAATACGATCGGCCAATCGTAAACATTTGAAAGCCATTTTAAAAATTGAATTTTCATTTTCAACCTGTAGTTGATATTTCTTTCGGACGTGATCGGCCACCTCGCCATTGCCTGCCTCATCTTGGCACGCACCGAGGACCAGCGGTGATCGAACTTGCTGCAAAGGGAGCCGTCCAGAATGATGTTGGCCAAGATGCCGCAGGAATTGTAGCTGACCTGATTCGGCCGAAGCAAATTAAAAAATTTAACGACGTTCGTCGGCAAGATTACCAAGAACTATAAAATTGATGAAGGAATCGACAAGTATTGCAATTGACCACAATTACCTCAATTCCGTCAGATTCCGAATCAAGCAGGTCCGTGAAAATGGGTATAAAGTTCATAAGGTGGCCCTTGAGATGGTCCACCTCAGCCACATTCCCCATGAGACCCATCATGTTCCTCAGCAGTTCTCCTTTGTTCTTGAAAGCCTACGTTGCAACGCGATCAAGTTTAAACTCTTGAAGTCTCGACGAATCGCAGCAAACTCGAGGTCTCGGTATTTATTGCAAGTTAAATGCATTGCCGAAATTAAACGAAAACATTTTACAAAATTAAATGAATAATGAATATTCATGAATAATATTGTTTTGTCGATGCCGTACTTCATCCAGCCTGGTACCTTCCGTTCATTTACCTCGTAGCACTTCGTGAACATTTCCAGACCACCGTTGCTGATGAAAAGTTCGCAGTTTCGAGCCGTCTCGTCTGAAGCGGCAGAATTGTTATTATTGATCGTTTAAAAATAATGATTGATGAACGTTAACAAAATAATAATTAATAAAGGTTAACAAAATAATAACTAATGAAGGTCAACAAATTAATAACTAATGAAGGTCAACAAAATAATAATTAATGAAGGTTAACAAATTAACCGACCCGTGGCGTTCCACATGAGACTCCATGCGACTTCCATGATCTCGTCACAGATATTCGAGTCGAGTTTTTTTCTTATCAAAGTTAACATCACCTGTTGAACAAGAGAATTGGTCAGTCCGTCAACAATTGAAATGATCACACAAATTGAATAATATTATTTGGAAGTTTATTGTTTCAAAGGCATTGATGATTACAGCTAGGAACAATAAAGCATTATCAAGCCATTATTTGAAATTGTTTATGAGTTTATTGAATCAAACAAACAAACAAGCCGTTATATATACAGAAAAAGCAAAAAGTGAAAGCAAATAAATTCAAATAAACCCAAAAGGCCAGCCTTAAGCACGCGCTTCCGCTGTCGGGCTATAAAATCGTAAGCTATGCACTTCCACTCAATAAAAGTTGTTTGCACGACATTTTGAATAGTAAATAAAGTAATTTGAAAGAGCATGTCTTTAACCCTGAGATAGATCCTTGGTAGATGAAGGTATAAAGTCTTACTCTTATTACTTATTACTCTTATTGTTGTTGCACTTGCTACAGTTAATGCTATTATTTATTATTTATTGTTATTATTATTATTACTATTATTATGTCCATTGCCTATTGCAATGTTAATCATCTCATTGGAAGTAATTAAATTCCATCGACTAATATTTATTATTATTATTATTATTATTACTATTATTACGTCCATCGTTACCAATATTTATTATTATTATCATTATTACTATTATTACTACTATCATTACCAATATTTAGTCTAACCTTGAATGTTCCAAGCTCGCCAACCTTGAGCTTTTCTTCATTGTCAACTTGGCAGGCCAAGCTGTTGAGGAGGTTAAGAGACACCCTCTGAATGAAAGGCTCCCCCTCTCGAGGTTCGGGCTTCTCGATGAGGCGAAGCAGGAGGCTCACTACCCGAGAATAGTCGTGAATCTGCAAACGGATTCGCCATTATTGGTCGTGAATATGCAAATGGATTCAGCATTATTGGTGAGCAAAATTTCAAAGGTGGCACAACTAAACCAGATCCTGAGGAATCCTCAGATGGCAGAGGATGAGGCAGCCATTGCGACACATCTGCAGTACAGAAGATCATAATTATTAATCAAAATATCTGCAGTACAGAAGATCATAATTAATAATCAAAACATCCATTTTATATCATCATCATCATCGTATTTGACTAACACTTGACTCGTCTGGATTCACAAGAGCCCTTTCCATAGCATCCAATGTGGCCCTTATTACATGTCTGTGGACATTAAACAATGTTTACATTAATATACATATTAAATAACAATAACAGTTTTTAGTAATAATCTCAACGATTACAAAAACGGTGTCATAAATAATGTCAAACCTTTTTATCCGGACAGTCAATCTCGACTTAAGATTACCCTTCATCATGTAAAAGATCGACGCACTGCAGGTTAACGAACGTTACGTTATTACGTTTGCGAAGTCGCTTCATTAGCCACCGCATGCAACTCACCTCCCAGAAAGTTGAATGTCCCTCGACTTCCTATGCCTATCCAGAGCCCTCAATGTAGACTATAAAGGTGAAAGGTCATTAAGAAATTACTAGAAACTTGTGATCCGTGATGCCTTACCTCGAGGGCTCGGGCTTCTTGGGTTTCGGTGAAGTGATCCTCGGAACGGATCCAATCGAAGAGCGTGTTGAGGGTGAGAAGGAGGAGGGGAGGTCGATCGACGTACGTTTCAAGCGAGGTCAGGATCTGTTCCACATTATTGTCGCCACTTACCTGGAACAATTATGATTGCTCTAGTTATGATAACGATAGACAAAATAATGACATCAAAGCAAGAATATTCTGTCCAAAATTTGAGGATGGCGTTCGGCATGCCTGCATCTATTTAAATAACGTGGAAATTAAAACGACCTTATCTGCAGGGAGACCGTCTAGGGTGCAGGGATGGCCCGAGCAATTGAGCAACCCGAGATATTCCAGGTGCCTGTTCTCCATCCACTCGATGGGCTGCAACCTGACAGTGTAAATGAAAATATAATAAAACTGGCAATGAAGTAACTACTAGCAATAACGAAGATATTATTATTAATGAATAACGAAGATATTATTATTAATGAATTAATTAACAATAACAATAATATTATTATTAATGTAGTAATTAACAATAACAATGATATTATCATTAATAAAGTAATTAACAATAACAATGATATTATCATTAATAAAGTAATTAACAATAACAATGATATTATCATTAATGAAGTAATTAACAATAACAACGATGAACTACTTCTCGTCTTGGCTCATCTTGGCCCGACTCATCCTCTCGGAGAAGGACCTGGTGTCGATGGTGTTGGCCGCGAGGTTGGTTCCGCAAAGCTCGAGCCACTTGAGGTTCTGCGAGGAGTCCACGAGTTTCTTCAACGAAGACAACAAGTCTCCCCTGTATATCACCGGTTCAGCATTGTCGCTGCTGCCCAGGTCTAGCTTCCTGCGTGAGTTTAACGTGCGAACAATCAATTTTGTAATTAGTCTTTTCAATTTTATTTTTTTGTTGTCGTTAGCTGGTGGACATTGATGGTGATCGAGTACTCTCGTTAGTGCTATCTAGTAGTGCTATTTCTACTGCTATGCTGATAATTACCATCGTCTGATAATTTATTGAAGTCGTGGCCTTTTTCGGCCGAAATAAATGACGTACTACATTGTAAATTTATGCTTTTTATCATCGGCTACTTAAACGCAACGAAACATCGATTCCTCGATTCCTGACCAACCTCAACTTCTTCAGATTGGTGAGGAACTCGAGCACCGAGCAAACGTCTCCGGTGATCACGTTGTGCAGACTCAGCGACTCGAGATTTGCGAACCTGCCGAGGTCGGCCTGAAGTTCGAAGGTCAACTTGCAGTCCGAGAGGTCGAGGACCGTCAACCGGTTCGAAAAGTTGAAAAGATCCGACGCGAAGAAGTTCGAGATGCAGAGTGCAGGATTGTTCAACGAAAGGTGTCGAAGTTTTTCCAGTCTTAATGACTTGCAATGCCTAGGAAAATAAATCAGAAGATGGATTTCACTTCCAAGAGCAATTTTCACTGAAACCATTTAAATAAATAATTGGGTTCGAATTGAATGAATCAAGTAAAATAAATAAATAAACAATTAATTAATTAAGCTTTTAAATCAAATATGAATCTACTTACTCTGGATGAAGTTTCTGGCAATGTTTTCCGACCTTCAAAGTGACAAGCGATGGTGATAAATCACAAATTGTTTTCAAAAAGGATGGGCAGAAATATTCCGAATCAATGCTGAGATGTACAAGTTGATCGCTCAGGATATCTTTTAGTTGATCTCCTCTCAAACTGTTGTAATCTCCAAGGTCAAGTTTACGAATGGGAAACCTCTGCGATTCCGTCAGACATTTGACGAGCAGGGTTTGAGGAAGGGGACGACACATTTGCAGGCTCTTCTTGTGCAACTCCTCAAACAGAAACGGGGGTAGAAATACATCTGGGTTCACTGCGAAGCAAAACAAAGATCATCTGACTGCATCATTTCACATAATAACGTTTACAATAATACAAATATGTAATATTGCTCTTAATTTTGCAATGCTTGATTTTTTAATATAGTTAGTTTAATATCTCAATCCATTAAGCTTTTAATTATAGTCACTTGTTAATATCAAATTCAGCTGTACTAACATTTCCTTGACATGCCATCCATAAAAAACACATCATTAAAATTATTGACAATGAATGATAAGCAGGAATTTGTCAGTGTTTCAGGGCTGTCTTGTTCCCAAAAGCGAGACCTTGAAAAGTAGTCTCCCTCGTGTAGATCTCCTCTGACCAACTTCTGCATTTCTCCCATTAATCCTAAAACATTGCTTAGATTATTTTCTTGATTGTATTGGTTATCATCATATGCAAAAATTCAATTACAATATAGCCAAATTTGCAATGCGTATTTATTAATGGCTCTAATCTAGAGCTAAAACTACAGAATTTCACCTTTGCAGTTCCAGCCTTTTTCTCATTTACTCTAATCCAAACATCGATAACGTCAAATATATTATGAAACGATTATTTGTTATTACAACTTAAGAACCACCCAACACACAATATACAAATTTCTTTGAAAAGAAATATCTGATTGTTATAAGAATTAGTCTGTGGCCGTACTAATTTCCAAATATAAACAAACCTATAAACAGGTACAATGTAACAAAAAGGAGAAAATGAAACAACTCTGCCGATTTATCAGAAATGAAATCAGACCTTTGGGTTTATTTTGTCCACTTTGATCAAAATACAAGACTCAGATGGGCAAAATATTTACAAAAACAAAAATTATCTGATAATTGCCTCTTAATTATTAAGATGCGTTATATTCTGAAATTACTTTTTATTTATTTATTTATTTAAACTTAATAACAAAATTGAAAGTAAATGTAATCGCAACTTTAAAACTTTAGAAAGTAGGAAGATATAACCTTTATTCCATATTTTAATTAACTTTGCTTTATCTAAATTAGTATTTATTTTTATGTGGTGATAAATTTGTATTGTTTAATATGAAATAGTAAAAAGGGCCGAATTCACAATTTCGTTTGCACAAATCGCTTCTCACACATTCTTCAAGTACATAAATTCATCAAGTTTATGACAAATGGAAATGTTAATCTTGGGCACACTGCATGCATAAGAAGATGAAACCTTGGAGCGAAAGTATTTTAAATAATGAAAATGTGGATGATTTTTCACTAAAAGGAAATACCAAAGTTACTTCAGAAACCAATTTCTGATAGACTAACGACTAATATTTAATTCAGAATATTTTTAGCATTATTAATAAGCACAAGAATTGCATGTTTTTAATTTTTTTTAATTAATTAAAATGAAATAACAACCTATTCAAATTGAGATGATTAAAATTTGAAGAAAACTAAATATATCTCGTTATAACTATCTAAATAAAAAAAAGTCTTTTTATTTATTATGACTTACAGAATTTATTTTTGTTCTCTTGTTTTCATGTGGTGTTTTTCATTTAGTCTGGGTTTCTCTCGAATCGTGGATAAGAATTATAAATCTTGCTATTATTTAGACATTAGCGTTTAAAGATTTCTGCTAGAAAAATATTTGCCCGACATGTATCGTCCGTCGATTGAAAGTAGACTAAAATGTTACGATCCACCGGGTACTGGATCACAAAACAAACTCAAAGCCGCATTGAAAAAATTGTTTTGTGACATTTGTGAAACCCTCATCTCATTTCAACATAAATTGGAAATTAGCGGAACAATAGGCATCACCATAGACAGCGAGAGTGTATTGTTGCTCCAATTCAGCGAAGCTTTTCTCAACCGGAGTAACACAATGCCAGCCTTTCATGATCACGACGACGACGATGTAAACTGCACTGAAATGACCAATACCATGGGAACTAACATGAAAGGGTTGCATGAGAACAATTGGACGTTTGCTTCTGATTTAAATGTTAAGCAATCAGACAGAGAAAGACATCAAGCCTCCTGTTGCAGGAGTTCCTCTTCCAACATTAAATTGGTCGATGGTGATGTTCCTGCAGACAACATTTCCAAACACAGCAGTGGCTCCAACTTGGCTAACTCGAGCGATTCTAACGACTGCACAATAGGCTTCAGCCATTTCGTAGACAGACCTCCGACGTCTAATGGAGTTTTAAATGCCAAAAGCGAACTGTCACTTGATTCTGTAGGAAATGGATGTGATGTTTCTGAAATGAGGCCTCCCAAGAGAAGTAGTAGCATGCTGTCTCAGCTATTGCAGAGGCCCCCGTCGAACGCAGATGTTTTTGGCGGCGTCCTTAGCCACGTCTGGCCGGCCCCGGTGTCGGCCTCGGAAATGCTCAAAAAAATGTCGAGCAGAGTGGACGGCGTCGGTAATGAAAAGTCTCTCGGATCGGAAGCCAAGACGAGCGTTGGGACAAAACCGGAGTTCGCCAGCTCCTCACTTGCTCAGGAAAAGACATCTCCTGGCTCCTCTTATCTCAGGGAATTACTTTTCCAAAAATCTACTGGCCACCAAGGCCAGAAAGCAAATGGCCAGAGAGCGGCTTCCGAGCGGAAAAGAAAGAAAACGAGACACGAAACGGGTTCCTTCGTCGACGAAATGAACAGAGAAGAAAACAGTCAGTGCTCCAATCAACACAACCCTCAGATGCTGCGATGTCCGACTGCAAATTCGAAAGACTCGGGCTCTGCTTCGAGAGGACACTTCTTTCCTGATAACAGAACGGGGAGCTCTCCAAACTCAAATCCTGAATTCTCAGAGTACAGATACAGCATGTTACTCCACAAGCTCGTCGACGTCAGAAGAAACCAGAACGTGGATTCTTCATCGAGCTTGCAGAATTCGATGACTTCAAGAGCAGAGAACGACGGTCGAGGACCTCAACGCGATCGGAATTCGAGGTTCGAGGGAGATCAGCTCGTGTCCGATCTTTGGTCGCAGGAAATTAAAGTCGAATTGGCCGATAGGGAGCTCCTGGATAGCCCAAAAACACTTACGAAATTTGACACGGTTAACCACATGACTGAGAACAACCACGAAGATTCTGATGTTTGTTGACCGTGTGGTCGGACGTGATACAATTCTATGCAACAATTTCTTAATGACCTTCTACATTGCCAATAATAAGGTGCTGTAGAGACTGATTATTTGCACAAATTCTCATTTCTTTCCAAACATTCTTGTCTGTGCTAGACTGTCAATCGTGATTGGTCGCATCCTCTTATTATGATTAAACGTAAGCCGAGCTTAGGCACAATGCTTCTTGACTCGCACGAGATATTCGCTCGTACCTGTTTGTACGTCTGATGGACGTTGGCTTTTGGGTCAGTGTGTAAGTGACTATTCCCTTCAATGGAACACATTATGTGGCTCTATTAATACTTTAATGTAAAGAGGCATTAAAACTACATGATTACTAAAGTGACAGCTGGTCGTATAGATTAATAATTATAATAATAACGATATGTGAACTTGTGTAGTGCCACAAGCTCAAGCATCGGTGCCCAGACCATTTGCATGGCAAAGTCTCCCAGAGCTGGAGAGTTGCAACAGCGACACTTGATGACCATTGCTCCTATTGTTCACAGGAGTCGCAAACCCAACATCTGGAATATATTCCACGGTTTTAAAAAATGTCCACTTTGAGATGGGATGATAACTTGTATTTTAATGTGTATTTGGAAAATATTACACAGAGGTTCCATGGTTTGCGAAATGATTAAAATCCAATAAAGAGCTGTCGAGTGAGTTTAGTCAGTTCGTCGTCGGACGATTGTTTCTTGCTGCTTTCGGGCGTGTTCGCGTGCTGGTGCTGAAAAGGAAGACATTTCGATGTTTTATTAAATAATGCAGTGCAGAATATTTCTAATAGACGTTGAACACTTGAATTATTAAGTGTCCTCGACAACTGAATTTACATTACTAAGAGTAAACCTTAAAATTGTAAAACTTTATTGACGAGGTTCACCTTTGATTGATCTGCGAGAGATTCGTGCTTGCAGCCACTTTCCGACCAGACCGAAGCATTCTTTGAGAATTTCAGCTCATCCCTAAGTTTCAATTATGGCATAAACGTCATTCTAATAATTTGTTAATAAAAGTATATTATTATGCTATAATCATATTAGTTATATAATAATTTTATTAGTTGAATTAGGGTGAAGCGGCAATCACCTTTCTCTTGAGGCCGCATCGAGCAACAGGACTTCTTGATTATCAACTATGCAACGAAATGGAGTTTTGTTCATTTTTGTTATAAAAAAATTTTATTTATTTATTTATTATTACTCAAAACATAAATCATCCCTACATTCAAGGCTTGTAATTTCCCCGATGCCTGGATCACTGCTTTCTCTAATTGTCTCCTTTGATATTTTTGGAATTTTTCTGCCTTTTATTTCAGGTCGAGTGTAAGGCATTCCTCCTGATTCTAGGTACCGAGAGACATATTCATCCATGGTGGAGAACACAGCATCTAATTGCTGCTAAGGACACAAATGCCACAAATGAATAGTAATATAATAACATGGCACGTTATAAAAAAAAGCGATCACTAACGTCGATAGATTCCTCTTTGGATCTCGGACTACAGTCTCCGTTTTCTTTTGATAAGAGGATTTCCAGCTCAATAAGATTCTGTCAGTGATGAAAATGGGCTGCATTGTATGCTTAAAATATATAATTATACTTACGTTTGTTTTATATATAATTATACTTACATTTGTTTTATGTATAATTATACTTACATTTGTTTTATGTTAATATTTAGCCAATTTTTATTGGTAATTAATATTTAGCTAAAATTGATATTTTTCATCACATAACTAGATAATTTGATTAAGCTGCTTTATTAGTTTTATATCACATAACTCACCAGCTTGCAAAAAGACTCAATTGGTAGCCCTCCTAAAATCAGTTCATCCACTGAATCTCTCAATAGTTTCTGGGTGCTCGCTGAAACAGTGGGAAGAAGAATAATCAGAGATGACAGGATTCTTTTGCCCAAGTCGTTGTCCGTGGCAACGAGGGGTAAGAGGCTCTTGAAGGCTGCCAAAAGGCCGTCAGCAGGAAGTTCGGCCGATGTGCGGAATTCTACGAGCAACTGAACGAATAATAAAAATAATTAGAAGGTAAATAAAGACTTTAATACAAAATATGGCACAGACTATCCCCTTCTGTATCAGAACATCACTCAAACAATTGTCAAGAGTTCAAATTTCTCATCCTCACTCAAATTCATCAATCAGGATATTCTTCAAAAATTGTTCATCACTCACTACTCTATTTGTGACAAAAAATATTCAAAGGTCTTTATGAACAACATAAATTGTCAAGTTATTATAAACTACTGTCACGACTGCTATCGTTCTCAACAATATTACTTGCTAATATTATTACTTATTATTGTTACTGTGAAAGGATCTCCCATGCTGAATTAACATTGCCTTAAGAAACTACTGAGACTACGTAATATCTGATTATTTATTAAATTAATAAACACGACATAATCACTTATTCATATCAGCAGACGAACCTGCAGAGAAAGGAGGCAAGTAAATCCGTAAGGTTCCACGTTTTGTTTCAAAAGACTCAGTTGTTCCACTGCTAACTCAATTGCTCTTTTTCTGCTTTCTTCGATCCAATCTTCACCACCTGAGCAATAAAACATCAAATATTCTACTTTCACAGAAATTATCATTTGCCTTACATCTGTACATTTTAAAAGAAATAAATAACAGAAAAGAATTTTA
This sequence comes from Whitmania pigra, assembly GCA_021613335.1. Lineage (NCBI taxonomy): Eukaryota > Metazoa > Annelida > Clitellata > Hirudinida > Haemopidae > Whitmania > Whitmania pigra. The sequence goes on along the minus strand of JAJTWR010000275.1, from coordinate 131,407 downwards.
AATTTGCTCTGACTTTTAGCAAAAATCTTGCTTAAAATTCTTGGCTCAAAGTTCAGAGAAACATGTGCCTTATCTACTTTCTCAGCAATCTGGAAGGCCATTGCAAAGAACCAGTTGGCATCGTCTTTGAAAAATCTGGGGAAAAGCAAAAAGCTTTTCAAAGACTTTATTAAATTGCTAATTACCTGATGCCTAATACCAGAAAACTAGTTAAAAAACAAAATAAATATTAAAAAACTTACCTTACGGCCAGCTCAAGTAAACCTTGGTAGATGCCTCCAACAACTTGAGGATTATGAGGCCATGCCTCTCTGACTACATCTGTTAGTTCCAAAATCTTCTGACAAACGAATTCTTTATTTGAATTGTTGGCCATAACGAAAAGCAGGTCGATGGTCTGCAAGGATTATTTATTTGACATCATATTTGCTTTGCATAAGCTAAAACAATAAGATTTAATCAAAGATTAAAAAATTAATAGATCCACCTGGAGGAGGAGTCAGACACCTGTATTTTACTTGAAATATATAAATAAAAGTATGGGCCAGAGCATTTAATAGATAGAGTTTGTGCATTAATTTAGATAATATCTTTTATACATTTATTTTATTAAACCATGTTGAAGACAATATTCACATCAGCTTTGGAATATAATATGAATAAATTTTTATTACAATTAATTCATTAGCAGGAATAAACCCCTTCAAGTGCTACTTTTGGACAATGTTATTTTTTTTTCATTTATTTGATGGTCCAACAAAAAAAATCATGCTAAAGCTTGTTGAAGAGTAATTACTGCAAGCAGCAGTAATTTTAATATTAGTTAATATTATTTAAACATAAATAACAGCAGTAATTTTAATATTAGTTAATATTATTTAAACATACAGCATGAAGCAGTGAGGATTCGGAACATCTCATAACATCGAGGATGAATGATTGGAAATGGAGGGCCGAGGCAGGTTTTCTCGGAATCAACACGGTCAGGAGTCGAACGCCTGGCATCGATGGTAATTAAAAGTTATTCCATCAAGCACGCTCTGATGATGGTTCTCAATGACACTTACCTGTCAGTTTTAGATAGAGAGACTGTGAGGAAAGGAATAACCTGACAGACTTTGAAACCTGCTCAAACAGTTCTTCAGAGATGAAATCTAAACTCGCAATAGATCTGATCACCTCAAACAGTACGGCTGTCAATTGTTTGAGTAAAAAGGTAAATATTTTGTAGAGAAATAATCAAGAAGAATTTCTATCGTTCGTGCTCGCGTCTTCCGTACGATCCGTTTGACCGCACAGGCAATTAATAATAATGACATTACTATGCTATTGGAAATATTAATTATTTGATCACATTTTTCTTAATCAGCAAATAAGTAATATTAAAGCAAATATCACCACAAACCAAATCCAACTCTATGAGTTGTTTTTGTCTGTTCCAGAAGTTTGAGAAACACCAAGGATGTTTCTTCTGTAGATCTTCAAAATGAATTAAAAGGAATTAATTAAAAGGAATGAGTTAAAAGGAATTAATTAAAAGGAATAAATGTAACATAAATAGTTATTTTTAATTACCAACACCCAGCAGATCAAACAATGTAAAATACAAAATATCAAAACAAAGTAAAATTTCATAAGCTCTTTAAAAAGTTAGTAGTGATATATAAAACTGATATAGTCGTTAACATTAACATTATAATATTAACTTAAAATTGTTACATTTGATTCTTTTTAATTAATAATATTTACAATAAATATTAACAATAATAAAAAAATAAATTAACAAATACAAAAATGAAAGAGTTTGATCACAATAAAAGTAAAAAAAAATTAATTACGAGAATCTATTACAATGCTAGGAAATTGTTTTACCAATTTACAAGGCCATAACAATAAAGACCAAATCGTAGGTGCTGGTCGCGTTACACATCAGCAAGAAGAGATTTCAACCTTTGGCATCCTCGAGAAAGTAGGGCAATGAACCTGACGAGGCTCATTAGAAACCACGGCGACGGGTTCCCGTGGTAATCGTAGGCCTTCGACAGCCTTCCGTCGACGACCAATTCGATCATTTTACCCAAGGGTTTGACGAGGTGTCTGTACGGACCCGGATTGTGCTTGATGGAAAGTGATGAAAATAACATAGTAGGATTTGCAAATAAATATTTCACCTTTGTGCTAATTTCTGGCATATAAACAAAATACAGTAATAATTATAAATGCACCCATGGCTACCTTGGAAACGGTCAAGTAGATCTCAACGGCAGCCCAGACAACACCCGGATCAGGATCCTTCAGACAGTTGAACAGGTTTGACTCCACCTGCACTATGAGAGAAGGGTCTTTCAAAATCATAGCGTAAAGACACTGCAGGGCTTTCTTCCTCAGTATCGGTCTAATTAATAATTAACTAAAATTAATAATAATTAAATAATTAATAATAATTAATAATCATTATATAACAATCATGATTATGAATCGATTTGTATCACGAAAAGATAAAAAGATTGACACTTTATTTACACGTTTCATGCTAATAAAAGAAGCATTTCGTTTAAACATACACTCTATGAGAGAGTTTTTTGGTGACATAAGGAAGAATTGTCTGTAGATTGCCATTGGCAACCAACTGTGAAGTGGCAACCAAAGCTGCACACTCATTGGCTACAGCGGGGTTCTGCAGATCCTATTTCGATGGATATAACAAATTTAAATAATAAAACAATTATAAATGAAATTCCAAGGATTGTAAAATATTTATTCCCATAGCAAAAGTCATTTCTAACCTTTAGAATTGTGTTGATGAGAAGCAAGGCAAATTGATGAGATTCATTGAAGAATATGGAACACATCAGGTAGCCTATTCAAAATGATAATGATGTTTGCAATGAAATTTATAATTTTGGTAACATTGGCATTTACATTATCAAATGATGGCAAGGAACTCCAAAATTTATGCTGCCTTGACACTGATTACGTCATTTCTTAATAACAGCTACTTTTTATATTTTTAAAGGAAAACCTGTTCTCTTGGCCATCAGATCTCCCTGCTGCGCCAAATTGACGGCATGAATGAAAGCAAAAGATACGTCGTGACCAACAATGTGAAGGAAAGACAGCAAAAGAAGTTCATCATGTTTCTTCATCTGCATTAATGCTTTTCAGTTAATTAATGAGTACTTACTCAATTTTAACTACTTTAATTTAATTATCACGGCAAAGAAATGATCTCTCATTATCTATTTGTTTTCTTGATGTAGAAATATTCTAGACAAGCTATTAACTTAAATTAACATTACCAGGGAATGTGAAGGCTGATTTAGTATCAGTTTCGACCCTTCAATTTGTGCTTGTGCAAACAGCTGTTCATCCTGTGATTGACAAAAATAGAGATTCTTGACAAATGGTTAATCCATTGACGGTTGCGCAATTGACTTACATGTTTAGATTTCAAACTAGCAAAATACTTGATAAATCTGTTCAATCTATCACCGTTATTTGCAACATCAGTACCCGAAAAACCCAAATGATCATACAGTAGATCGGAAATAGAACTAATACCCCTCGCCAGCACTTCCGCCATTTTTTAGCAATATTAGATTATAATTCATAACAAGTTACATTTTATACACAAGAACCAGTTCAATCTTTAATCTCCTTTTGTGTTTTAATAATGCTTGTTTACAATAAGTTCAGTTCACTTTTACATTATATAAGTCGATGTCCCTTTTTTAATTTTCATTTTGCAATTGTGGATAACGACACCTCAGTTCAATAATCAAAAGAAACAAATATTTTCGCCACATTTTTATTCATTTCAATGTCTATACGCTAATTTTCGGCTTTCTTTATCGGGGTTAGGGTTAGGGAACCCCGCCAGCGAAATAACCATCCGGCGTGCTTTTAAGTCAAAATTTGTCTTAAATTAAGTCTTCCATTTTTAACGAAGTATCGGACAACATCCACAACTTTATTCTTAACAAAATCCAATGTCATGTTGACAGAATGTATTATGATAGAATCACGACGCTATCTGTACAAACTCTCAGTGAACATGATGTCTCGTAATATGAGCTGGAGACCTAAATTTGAGAAGCATTTGCATTAATTCCTCTCAATGCACTCCCAATAATATAAACAAGAAAACTGACCAGCTTTAAATTTGCATTCAACATCCATAGTTCCAATGGTACGTGTGGTTTGTTGCATCTCGCACAGGCATTCTCTCAATCTTCTGATGCATCGAAAGATGCTTCCTGTTAGTGGTCAATCATGAATCAATATTATCGTCATTATCATTATTATTATTACGTGACAGAAATCCAACCTTCGTATATGGACGTCATTTCGCACAGTTTGGGAAATGAATATTTTGATGCCCACGCATAGATGACGTGCATAATATCTGGTGTAAATGACTCGACGTAGGCATCCAAATCAACTTCAAGTCTAACATTTCGAGACTCCTCTCCTACAAGGCGGGCTTTATCCTAAAGACCAACAAGCAAAAGCATACAATAGATGAGAAAGCTTGGAAAGCATGCTTGTGCATTTATCTCCATACCTGGATCTGTTTGTGAAGCGAGGTAAGTGCTTCTGTCAACTTAGGGGGATCTTTCTGTTTTTCTTGAAAGGCAAAGCAACTGAGGACGGCACAGATTTCCTCATTGCTCAGACATTTAAAAAATCCATCCATCAGCAATTCTGTCAGTACGAGTTCGTCTCCGCTGAAAAAAAAACGAATGAATGAATGAGTGAAGAACAATGTCAGAACAACTTTATAAAACAATCACAAGTTATTGCATTTACATTAACCACACCAATGAAGTCACTTTAATTACTTAATTACTTAATTTATGAATACCTACCACGTAATCTCCCTGAGGACGTGACCTTTCAGGAGGAGTTCGTCGCGATTGTTGATGTATCCCATCCTCCTGAGGAGTCGTTTCTTCTTCTTCAGTTCATCCATCTTTAAGAGGGCCTTCTTGTCTCTTAATTCACACTCGAGCGATTTTATTTCCTCGTAGATCTGCAAACAATACAAACAATACAAAAAAATACGAAAGTCCACGTTTAAGTTCTGCTTTGTTAAAACAAAGACATTCTCCCACCCACCTTTTCACGTTCCTTGTATTTGTTGTAGGTTTCAATAGATTTGTCCTTTGCCAGGAGTGAATGAGATTTCAGATCTTCCTCCATTTTTTTCACTCTCTGTGGACATTATAAATAATTAATAACAATTTTTTGTTTAATTATCTTTTATAGTTATTACAAATAAATTCCAACTGTAATAACTTCATTAGCAAGTCACTTAACATAAACTCACATTGAAAATTTTAACAAATTCCTCATCTTTAATTCCCACTCCGAATTCGGGCAGACCAGAAGGAAATTTCTTTAAAATGTTCTGTGTTAGAAATCATGCATGAAAATAGTTAGCAAAAATAATGACATATAAAGTTAAAATATTTCGTACCCTCGTCAGTTGTAATAACAAAACGGTAAAAAACTACCATTTGAAATCGACAGAATTACCTTGATGATGAGAATTGCTCCCATTTTGTCGTCCGCATGCTTCAAATGTTCAGGTAGCTTGGCCTGAACTTCACTGACGGATACGATGTTAGAGAACCTTATTGTTGCAATCTGAAATTGAGGAACACGGTCGTTACAAGGTTAAATGCAATGGTTGTGGGTTTCAACTAGGTCGGTATAACATCAAGTTATTATCTTGAGTTCATCTCAATTCTGCATGAATAAGAATTTCAATAATCATAAATTAATACTATTGTAATAACGCCTGTGGTTAAGTGACATCAGAATTTATGAATCTGTAACAAAACAATCTTGAACTAATACGACCTTTCCTTCACCCCTGCCTGTTGGCGGACATGGCTTCGTGCCGTTGGATCCCTCTTCCACGTGAAGCAAGACGTCAACCTTTTCGTCTCCTTCTTTTACATTGTATGACGACTATTGCAAATAAAACCAAAGTTTAACTTTTAGGTTGAAGACAATTGGTATTAACAAATTAGCACAGTGTCCATAGATGCAAGTAATTAATGTTATATATGACATATAATATCAATGAAAAGCATTTTTAAATTAATAGACATGTATAATTAATGTTATTACACATATAATATCAATGAAAAGCATTTTTAAATTAATAGAATCTAACATTTTTGCCTTTGTGTTTTTGCACTGGCATTTTGTAGCTCACCACGGGACACCATCCGAATTCGACTCCGTCTATAATGACCTAGAGATGAAAATTCAAATATTGTAAGAAATTAAATAAGAATTTAATTTTTTACTTTTAAAAGCTTAAATAAGAAATTAAATAAAAATACAACAACCTTGATCATCCTGCCTCTTACGAGGAAGCCTGCAATATTCTTGGGCTTCTGAATAAATGGGACGAGCTTCTCCTTCTCCATCTGAAGTTGTTCCCTCTGAAAATAATACTCCGCAGCTTCTTCCTCGTCCTCAAATGCAAACGAAAAGTACTTTTCCTCGGCAGCTACCAATCCTGGCAACAAATTAAAAAGCTTACTACGGAAACTGTAAAATTAAACACACTAAATAACTAATCACAAGTAAATTAACATAAAAATGATACAAAAGTTCGGATGGTTGGCATATGTAAATAAAAGTTATAAAAGTTTTGATGATTTATGCAATTACTGTCGTAGATGGAGCAAAGCTGTGGGAAGCTCTGAAAATGAAGAAACGACTTTTGGAGTATAAACTCGGGGGTAACACCGGTGACAGATTGGTTCATGAGGGACTGCGCTATCATGTTGTACGTCAGTCTGTAGGCACTGTTTAGCGGATCTGATTTTCCCTGCAAATCGTTTAGAGTTTTGATTCAGATGAATTCTTAACATTCTTTCGTAAAATTGTGCTGCAAATGGCAATCTGTCATTGGGGCCATATTAGGCGACACATTTCATTATCGATGATGCTTATTATCTGTAATATTTATTAATATTATTTTTGATGTAACAAGCCATGCAAATCATCCAATTATAAAATGGTAAGAAATAAATATTCATTATAATCATATCCTTAGCAACAATAATTATTTACTGTAATCATATCCTTAGCAACAATAATTATTTACTGTAATCATATCCTTAGAAACAGTTGTGGTCATCCTCTGGTCCATCATCATGATTACGATGCCCTTATCGTCAAGACCTCTCCTTCCAGCTCTTCCGCTCATTTGAATGTATTCGCCAGATGTCAGCTGCAACGTCAATTTGTGAGATCAAAATCAATTTCTAGCGTGCACATAATTAAACAATATCAACGACATGACATTTAGTTGTTTTTTTACAAACCCATCTAAAATCCTTGCCGTCAAACTTTCTCGCCCCAGTAAAGAGCACGGTCCTGGCAGGCATGTTCAATCCCATGGCAAACGTTTCCGTCGTGAAGAGAACCTTTGCGATAAAAAGCCATTGAAAATTTCGACAGTAACATTACAAACGCGATAATGAACAACAACAATCCAGAGTTACAAACTAGATAATGTACAACAACAATCGGGTCTTTATCACGATCTGTAATACATACACAAGATAAAATAAATAATCCAAATATTTGTGATAGCCAATAGAAATTAATGTAATCGAGACAACTGGTTGTGCCAAACCTTGATGAAGCCTGCTTCAAACAAAATCTCAGTCAATTCCCTCATGATCGGCAGGAGACCAGAGTGGTGGATGCCGATGCCTCTCAGAGCCAATGGAAGGAAGTGCTCAACCTGTCAGGTTTAATCGATAATGTAATGCAAATATTTCTTGGTTTAATCAATGATATAAATTTGGTTTAATTGATAATGTAATGCAAATAAATTTGGTTTAATCAATGATATAATGCAAATAAATTTTATTAATAAAATGTTTTAACCTGAGGCAGTTTTCTATTTTCTTCAGAGAGATACAATATGGCAGCATTGTAATATCTTTTAACTTCTTTTTTGTCCTCATCTTTGAGAATTATTGTGCAATCAATTGATTAAATGTAGAATTGAATATAAAGACTACTAAATCTATAGTTATTTTGAACTATTTTGAAAAAGTTTTATGCTATTAAACTGACCCGTGTTGAAATCAAGTTTGGATGTCTGTGTTGCATAAGCCTCGCAATCCCTCTTGCTGAAACTGAAAACTACAACGGGTGCAAACTTGTTCTCGATGATCATCTTCACAAGTTTCAAGCAGTTTGAGTCCCCTGCAAAGCAATAAAATATCAAAATTTATGAACCTTCAAAATAATTAAATGCATCTACATTGCAACAAACATCCTAAAAAGTTAAATTAAATTATTTATTTCACAAACCCACAAATCCCCCTTTCCTTCCAATTTGATCTTTGCCTGCATCTCCCGTGTCCTTCATGATGTTGACTGCTTCATTCAAGTTGTCATCTCTAAAAGTCCCCTGCAAACACGTAAACACGACAAAATAAAACAACATAAAACGTTTAATACACAATACACAATTTGCAGCTACCTTTTCATCCACTATGAGGTAGATCCCATTGCCTCCTTCTGGATACACGTAATGCATCAACGGGGTTGGTCGGAACTCCGTGTAAACCACGTGGCATGGCTGCAATCAATTGCAGAAGAATTCAAGGGAATTCACAAATAATTAGACCAATTAAATAATTAGACATATAAGACCATTAAATACCAGTAAAAGAGGGTCTTCTCTAAAAATATTGCCAACAATCAAATTACAATGCACAAAATACTCATTCTACTCGCCTGTCTGTGAAGGTAGCACACCCACTCTGCAAACTGCTTGGCATTGGGAATGGTGGCAGATAGGAAAACGCATCGCATGTGTGGCTTCAGCAGGATGATCGATTCTTCCCAGGCAACACCCCTTTCTGAAATATAAATAAAAAAAAACATGAACTTGGTCCAAATTGGCTCAGAAGGTTGCATTCAGTCGTGCTAAGCATGCCAAAAGCAATGGTCCTAGCATTTGCTGGCAGATGGAGACTAGGCAAATGGTCTAAATCTTGACGCTTGTGGTGCTACATTAGAATTATTATTACAAATATTTATGGTGATAAAACCATTTAGATTAGCCTCTAGATTAGATTACTATGGACTTTATGTAGATGACATCATCCCATTAATAACTCACATGAAGTAATGTCACATTAAAATTAATTATTATTATTTAATTATCACTTTCTTCAAAATAAAGCAAACACCTTTGTCCCTCATGTAATGAATTTCATCAAATATTATCCAACTTGGCTCCTTGCCAAGAAAGGTTCCATTGTACAAGTAGGTCCTCAGAATCTGTGAACATTTACAAGTTAAATATTATGATTATTATTATTATTAACATTATATTATTCATGATGAGTAGTTAAAACGGAGACATCTAAAAATGCCTAGATTAAATAAAATGAGACAAGCACAAGAAAAGCATCACATATTCAATAATAACAACACCACTCACCTCCGTCGTCATGACGATGACTTTTGACATTGAGTCCAGTGTTATGTCGCCTGTCATGAGACCGACGTCGCCAAATTCCCGCTTCAGGTCCATGTACTTCTGGTTGCTGAGAGCTTTTATGGGGGTCGTGTAGACGACTCTTTGGTTATTCTTCAGAGCCTGGGCTATGGCATATCTGTGAATCAGAAATTTTGTCAACTTTGTCGCCAATGCATTGCGGCACGAGCTAACGAACTCACTCTGCCACTACGGTTTTTCCGGCAGACGTGTGAGCAGACACGAGGACCGACTGATTGTTTTCGATGCACACGATGGCTTCCTTCTGAAAAGGATCCAATGTGAAGGGATACGTGCGGGCGGGTTCGTAGTCCGGGCCATGAAGCTTGGGGTTGTATTCCATTCCCTCGAGCAGAATGACATCATGGAGACAACCCTCTGGAGTATCAAGTCTTCTGGACTTGAATCTTGGCATCTCACTCATAAAGACTCTGGTAGTGAAGAATGTTATTTAATGCACATGCCCTCACAAAAATAAAGTTTATTTGACAAATTTTAGCTTGTAACTATGGTAATAATGAATGCCTTAATAATAAACAATTTTTTTATTAACTACATTTTATCATGATAATAAATGCCATCACAACCAACTAACTCTCTTTCCCTGCCCCAGACGCTTAATTTCTTCTTAACAGCCTTATTTTCTTCTACTTCATCTCTCAATCTAAAAAGTGATGGTAGTGGTAACTTGTGGTAATAATTAATAATTGTTTAAATCTAAGACTTTAAAAAATGACTTTAAAAAATAAATGTGAGAAAAAGATTAGACTGAGCGTCTAAAATTTCAGACGAACCTTTTGCGTCTGTCAAAAAATTCAGGAGGAAGATTTCTTTTCATTTCTGGATCATCTTTAGCTTGCTTGTATATTGCATCCCAGTTTATAGACTCGTCGAATATTCTAAATATAAACGTTAGGCTCTGTTATGCCGTGTTTCATGAAAATAAGTTTTATTTTCTATAAATTCTAAATAAATTAATTAAATTATAAATAACAACTTCAAACAAAAGTAATGTAAAGCAATTGTGATTCCTTATCTTTCTTCAGAAGATAAATGCAAAAACTTGAGTTATCACATAATAATTTAATAACGTTTAAAATACTTTTATGCAGCAGTACAAATGTAATTGTAACAAGCACACTCTAGAAAAGCCATCCTTGGAAATGAATGTTGAAATAATATATGTCTGAAGAGCTCATTATTTTATAATAAATTTTAATCTTAAATACGTATTATATTTATAATAAATATCTTAATAATTAAGATTAATTTAAACTATAAATTACTTGCAATAAAACATAAATTCTGTGTATTAAGATAGAAATAACATAATCATTATAATATGTGGAATAATGCCATCAAATCTGCACAAAGAATGACAATTAGATATTAGTTAAGTTGATTTCTCATTAAAAATACAAATTACATGCAAATGATAATCTCGATAGGCAATTTAAAAAAAATGTGTCTTTTGAAGGGAATAGTTTGAAACTGATAATGCCAAACAAACTAAATTTAAATAAAACATGGACATTTCATGCCTTTCAATTGCCTTAATTTTGAGATGTATAACATGTAGTTGTTTTAGTTACATGATGTCTATGATCTCACATCCAACATTAATGTGCATTAACGGTTTCATCACAGAAAACCCCTCCCACAAAAACCAGTGTTTTGTTTAAACTACTTAAGTTTAAATTAATGTTGTTATACTCTAGTTGGATTATTAGTTTAAAGTTCAAAACTAATCAGTTGAGACTTTTCAGACTTATTAACTTTTAAAATCATTTCAGGCAATTACTTCGGGATTGGCAACGAAGCATCTGATTGCCAAATCACCCAAATTGTTTTCAAACTAGATGCAAATTAAATAAATCACTTGCCCCATTTCTTCTCCCGATAAATGCATTAAGTAATAAAAATAAAAACACGCTGCGAACGATAATACTCCCGTATAATGTGGCGAATGAAATATAAACAAAAGAAATTACTTTTTAAAATGGATATGAAATTATTATTACAACGAGGCGGATAAAATTTCTAAACTTATGTCACATCTATTAAATATAACATTACTTTTACATTGTATTTAACTACAATTATTTAAATTTTTTAGGCTGTACTGAAGGCACAAGTAAAAACACTCAGAGCGAGTTTGAATGATATTTTAATCGCATATGATCTAACGGGACTTCAAGGCAAATTCATGATTTTTTTGTAATTACATAACAGAAAGCACATAAAATCCGGATATATATATGCATTATTAAAACGTCTCCAGATTTTCGAAAAATGAACATTTAAAACATCCTATCGGCAGGTCGTCAAACCACCTCAATCCAAAGCCAGATTTACCTGGGTGAAAGCTTACAAACCAGCTTCTATCTCAACCATTCAAGAAAAAAAAAAGGTTGTCTATTTGATAGAATCCTATGTGCAGTAGCATATAAACCCTAAATACAGCAATGCTTGTAATACTGTAAACAATACTGTAATTGATGCTCTTCAGGTCCGAAATATATCATAAGTTTGCAGACTCTTATTTAAGAGTACCCTTTCAAATGGGTTCAATAAAGGCAATAGAAGTCAGTTTTGAAATTGTTTACTTTGGATAAAAAATTGATTTCATCGATTACAATTTCAAATCATATATCGAACTATTTGTGAAAACACAAGTTTAAGAAGTGTTAATTTATCAAACGATCGACGCAGTTTCAATACGTTCTTTGTATGAATGATGTGCAATTCATGTACTTCGGGAGGTGTTTATGAAGTTTAAGATTTTCTGAAAAAAACATTTAAAGTAAATTTATTTTTAAGCACTGGAAGTAATAATAATAATATAATAATAATAATAATAATAATAAGAATAATAATAATAATAAGAATAATAATAATAATAATAATAATAATAATAATAAGAATAATAATAATAATAATAATAATAATAATAATAAGAATAATAATAATAATAATAATAATAATAATAATAATAAGAATAATATAATAATAATAATAATAATAATAATAATAATAATAATAATAATAATAATAATAATAATAATAATAAGAATAATAATAATAATAATAATAATAATAATAATAAATAATAATACTAATAATAATAATAATAAATAATAATAATAATAATAATAATAATAATAATAAGAATAATAATAATAATAATATAATAATAATAATAATAATAATAATAATAATAATAATAATCATAATAATAATAATAATAATATAATAATAATAATACTAATAATAATACTAATAATAATAATACTAATAATAATAATAATAATAATAAATCTTAAAAGGGATCTTCAGTTCCGATAGGTTATTGAGGTCGATATAAATATTACAATTATTATAATTAACTTATAATAGTTAAATAATTGTTAAACATAAAAATACTTTTCAGTACATTTAAATAATATCATTATATTAATGATTGAATGTAAATAAAGTACAAAATAAAAGTTGTCATTAGAGTATTTCTCAAATTTGTGATACCAGAGAAAGGTCGTTGTTGTGTTCTGCCAGATTTTCGACGTAATCAAAGTGGTCTCTTCCTTTCAAATCAACGAGGTCTGAATTTATGTTGCACTCCAATAAAACCTGAACGGATTTGTATAATAAATAAATAGGTTAAATGTATAAATTCGATCGAAAAGTAATTTTTATTATTAAACTAAATTACGTTTGATGCAATCACTAATGAAAACTATTTATTATTATTTTTACAAAAATCCAACTTTAACTCAATCATCTTAACTATACGAAACAATTATTTAATTTAAACGAAGTGGCAACAAATGAAGCGAATAGTTAATGCAATACACATGACCAATATTAAACGGCTAAAATTTGTTAGTAAATATATAATATAAAATAGAAAACATAAATTATATAATATAAAATAGAAAACATAAATTATATAATATAAAATAGATAACATAAATTATATAATATAAAATGTAGAATATATAATATATAATATATAATTACAGACTTCGTGAAAGCATTTTGCTTGTCGTAAAAACTCAGGTGCGTCATGTTCTGGAACGATGATAAGATATTTGCTGTGCTTGAGAAACTTGTGTATTTTATTGATGCAATCTTTACTAAGAGGACTGTATTTTTCCGCTTCAATGCTTCATGATATCGTGAATAAAAGATTCAAAATTTACATTTTCCAAATCAATTAACAATCAAGTCGATGGATAAGTATGGATTTCTAAACTATGGTTAATATTTTTCTAGTAACACAAGCACGTAATTAATAATAACAATCGGGATATTATTGAATAATTAAAAGCACTTAAGTGCCTTTGATACTCATCCTCACAAAGTCACAACTCACTCCGTTATTTGGAGGACTTTATTATCTGATGACAATCTCAAGGGGTGGAGATCAAAAACCCCGGACATAAGTACAAATCCTGGTGGAATTATCATCATCATCATCATCGTCGTCGTCGTCGTCATCATCATCATCATCACAATCAACGTCATCATCATCATCATCATCATCCTTATCCTTTTCTGTCTGATGTTACCTTCAGCATGCATCTCGTTACAAATGGTCTCCTACCTCTGATGTAATGCGCTAGTTGACGCAAAGACATCATCCAGCAGACGCTCATGAGAGCCAGATGTCCACCTGCCGAGTGACCAGCTATATAAATGTCTCTGGAAATTTCAGAGTTTTGAATTTCATAATAGTTAATTAATTAAATGTTGATTGGTTAATATGCTAATTTTCAATGAGTCCTGAAGGCATTTGCAAGTTCTACTCGGATAGATTTGAGATATTAAAATCAAAAGGTTATTTTTTGCTATGTCCTGTAGTAATAATAATGCTATGAATATTATCGCCCACATTATGATTATGGAATTATCTTAATTAATTTTCAACCTGCAATGTCTCTCCTCGGCGAGGTTGATGATTTTTTCAATGGCTACCGAACATTGCTTCACGATCTCCGTCATTGTTGCTAAAATGATTTGTAAAATGATGTGTAGCTACGTTCAGAGTTTTGCCATTATAAAAAGTAAATGGGCCACAAAAAACAATTGGTGCTGTTAAAACATTGATTATTGATAATATTACATTATAATATTATTACATTGATTGAGCTTTAATTTGTAAAAGTCCTACAGTGGTAGAATGTTCATACCTTCAGGTGCTAGATCGTATCCAACGGTTATAAAAACGATTCCGTTTTTGACAAGAGGCTTACCAATGTGGTAGAACTGTTCCTTCCTAAGTTGGGTATTTTAATCGATATTTGAAAATTATTATCAATTATTTTATCAATCAGTAGTTTCTGAAATTCAAATTTAAACATTTTATCACTGCGTTTGGACTCTATTTATTAAACATTTCTAAATGTAAAAATATTTGATGATATTTTTGAAAATTATAAATGCTTTAACTATTTCAGAAAGACATTATTTTATTGTAGTTCGTTAAAATCAAATTTTAATCAAACTCTCAATAATTCAAAAATTAAAAATTCCTACTTCATTGCCATCCAATAGCCTCCGTGAAAAAATACAAAAAGCGGGCAGTCTACAAATGATTACATCACATAGTGAAACATCTGTGGTAAATGAGTAATTTTACATAATAACATGAACAGCTGCAACGATAACAATTACATTTCTATTGCAATGGAAAGTACGCATATTATATCTGTAAATTATTTAGGCATTATTTGTGTTATATTATAAGAATTATAATCTATTACAAGTTCAATGATCACTTTTATAATCTTTGGTTCGACTCAAAATGTCGAAGCACTGTTTTTCTGTGGCTCCATAAGAAATGTCTTTTTCAATGTGAAATCCACCAGCGCTCTCATCGCTTACTGGAGATTTATTAATTTCATTATTATCATAGTTTTACAAATATCATCATCATTACTTCATTAACTATCATGCAAAAAAGTTAATTAAATATAAATCGGTGTCAGGGATCAACAGTAATCCCTGTTAGAGGGATTACTCGTTAACACGTTAGCCAATCGTTATCAAATCACTCGAGTAGGTGGGCATAAAATGCAACAATAATAATATGCATAATAATAATAATAACAATAATAATATATATATATAGTTTAGAATGGTTTCGTCACAAAGGCATGAATTTTGAAAATAATCTGAAAACAGAAGAATTCTGACGTCTTTGTGTTTCGTAATCAAATGCAGGAACAACTTTTTCACGGGGTAGTCTCAGGCACCATCGGCTGGGCGAAATCAATGTATCAATTTCTTCGAGATCCTTTTTAAATATTAGTTTAAATAATTAAATGCTTACAAACTTATTCGAAACAGCTTTCAATTTACTCTAACATTACATAACCGTTTGGTGGCATGTTGATAAGCAGCAGCAAGTAAATGATCCTACCTTACTTTGCAATTCACAGGTATCTTTCAAGTACTTCTGATAAGTCGAACCATCCATTTTTATTACTACTCAAAACAAACGGCGTCTAGTTAGACTGAAAATATCGGTGTGTTGTGCTTGCAATTAAAGCTAACTGAACTATCTGACTATCGTTCGACCTTTGACCGCGACATGTGAATGACGAAAGGTCACTGACGAAGCACGAATTGTAAACTCCTTTGCCTCGGATGTGAATCTTCAAACTTGTTATACAAATTTTCTTTTAGGACATGCTCGCTCTATATTTCTTGTTTGAAATCGAATATATATGATCTTTAAAAAGCAAAACCAACAAACCATATATTAATTGTATTTGTTTATTTTAATGGACTAAAAACAATAAATAATTAGCAAACTTGATTAAGCTAAGTGTTGCATTTAGAGAAAGCAACAGAATATTTAACAATAATAATGACATTAATTTGGAATCTAATTTAAAGCGTTTTGTTATTTGATAATCCAATTTCTCAGTACCATGCTTCTTAACATTCGAATATAATTATGTATAGTGGCTAAAAACTCGTAAATATTCATGTATGATAAGAATTAAAAATATTTAATGAATTAAATCGAGTTATTCAATTGTTAAACGTGACCATCGTGTTTTCCATATCAATATTTTGAAGCCAATTGCTTTTCTTAACATCATACACGTGGCACCTTTTATCTTCGGTTACAAGAATTCTTAGAATGAGGTCCTTGGCTTCTGGCGTCAGTGCAACTTCGTTTTTGAAGATAGGACCAGCTAGAACTAGTTTTATGAGGCGTTTTAAACTCATATCCTCGAATGGGAGATAGCCGTGGAGCTGAGGAATTATGAGAAGCATGTAAATACTAATTTTATCGTATTTTAATAGTATGATAACGTTGATCAAATAATTTATTAGTGTAACAGATTGTGATTTGAAAAATATAATTAGTTGCTGACCGTGACGAATAATATAACCCCCATGCTCCATACATCCGATAGCTGTGGCACGTATGGAATGCCTTGGAGAATTTCCGGACAGGCATAGGCATAACTACCGCAATACGTGGTACTTCTGAGATATTTGTCTTTTACTGGCTCTAAATTGCCCCTACCGAAACCAAAATCTATGATCTTGACTTGTCCTTTCTTGTCCAGAAGAATATTCTCACATTTCAGATCTCTATGAGCAACACCTTTACTGTGACAATATTCCATACCTAAAAATGAGTGATTCAGAGTAATTCAGATTCAGATATTCTTAAAATCTCGTCTAGTATAGCAAATTCACAAATAAATATTATTCAAATGTTGATGCTTCTTTATTTTAGTTTTGACTTAATTTTTCCTAACCGTTGCAGAGCTGCAGGAAAACGTTGGAGGAGTTAGCTTCGCTCAACTTATGCTTTTGGTGAATTACCTGGAGTAAACTGCCTCCATTCACAAGTTCCAAAACGAGATAAATCTAGAAACACGACATCAGATAGACGATATCAAAATTGCGTTTTTGAGCGATGTCTCAAAAGAGGGTACAAATTCAAACAAATTCTTTGACACTCGCCTGTCGAACCCCAGGCGAAACTAATATGCTATTGAATAAGTAATTTAAGTTTAGTGAGTTAATTGTCAAGCATTGCCATAAACCTTAACGTTGGTTTCAATAGCTTGAAGAAATGCGATAACATTTGGATGAACCAGCTCCCGCATAATTTCCAGCTCCCTTGGAAGAAACTTCATCAAGAACTCTTTGGCTCCGTTAATTTTAGGAATTATCTTGATGGCCACATCACGCTTATGAGTATTTGAATAAGCAGTTCTTACGGTGCTGAAGGCACCAACGCCTAGCACTTCCTTGTACAGTGTATAGCCGTGTTGTATCAAGACCGGATTCTTGTCGTCTGCATTGTCGCCAGAATTGGCGAGCTTCTTTTTCATAAGATGCGTCTTTACTGTTTTGTGTGGGGCTTTTCAAAAAAAAAAATTTAGTGCATTAGTGACAATGTCAGGGTTCTATAAATTTCAAACAATTCGATCGAGTTAATTCGTTTGATGTCCATCATAATTTTCCATTAAATTTTTGGCATTGCTTGCTTTACAACTTTAGTCTGTGCTTTAAAACTATAGCATGCATTATTATATTTAAATAACGCAGGATTTAAAGAATCCTGAGATCTCCGAAAAAGCTTACAAACAATGCATTTGAAAACAAGTGACGTAAAACTTAAAATATGTTTTTAATTAATTAATCTTTTTTTAACAATTTTTATCCGTTTAAGTGACACAAGTCAGATTGATCAACAATATTTTCAGAATTATTTGGACGATATTGAAAATAAACACGCATTGTGTTTTTCGATATACCGTAAACTATATTGTTTTTAAGAAATTTAAATATGTCCTACGAGCAAACCGAAGGTGAGTTGGTACATTACCAGGCAAAGTACAATATATCAAAAACAAAAATATGCAAAATATCAAATGATCTTCTGATAAAAAATAAATATTAGTTATTTAGCCACTGTATTATACTTAATATAATCACATTCCACAAACACATTAGTATGCATTTTTTTTTAATTATTTCTTTTAGTAACTGATTTATTCAAGTATTAGGCTATTGTTTAAGATTCGTTGTTATAAACTTGTTAAAAACAGATAATAAACATACTTAAGTAAGTTCTTAATAAATGATTCTTAAACATTGCATTTGTTAAAAATTGAATAACGCTTTTTTTTTAATCTAAGACCTGAAGGCTTTTGAAAGACGACTAACTGAAGTAATTTCAAGGATGCAACCTATAACACTAAGATGGAGGTGTAAGTGGATGTTTGTTTGTCGTCTGATTAAAAGATGATACATTCTTTCAGAGCTAAATTTTAAAACTAAGTTTCAATAAAACATTGAATAATTTTATTAAAATTTTTGGTAATGTTTATTTACCATGATGTCATGATTTTTAATTTAAAAATCAGAAAATCAATTTTTTTCCTTAGGCCTTACTTCTGAAATGTTTCGATATTTCTTCTAAGTTACTGTGGCTCTAGTTACTTAATCTAGCAGGTCTGCCATGTATATAGCCAGATGTTTAATTATTTATTTAATAATAACAATTGAATAATACTGTTGAAATATACATATAGGTCGAGCCAATAAACTGTTTATGAAATTGTTAAAAACATTTAATAGATTTTATCATCAGCTGGATGAGCATTACCAGTGTCAGTGTCAATGTATGGATATTGCTATTGTCATTTAAGCATTCTATTTTAAAGATACTTGACCTTAGAAATGTAACTTATGTAACAACTTTCTGCCGATACCGACCGACCGACCAGGTGCACGGTAGCCAGGTAGCAAGAGCTGAATTGTGCAAATAAATTCACGTTCAACAATCCTGAAAGATGAATTTGTTGTTTTTGTACATTTGGCAATTTCTTTCCGATGTAGTTGCTTTTGTCACAAAATTATCCATATTGAGAGCTTTGACAGACTCACTAAATGACCATGTCCACCATCTCATTTGAAAGGATTGTTGAGTAAATTAATTATTATTATTATTATTATTATTATTATTATTATTATTATTATTATTATTATTATTATTATTAGATAAAGTCCTGTGGTGTGTTAGAGGTGCATGTTCGATTGTTAAGTTCAGTTCTAAGGTCCTTCATTCAAGCCACAAGATCTTGTCATTCAGAGCCAGTCTTTATACCTCCCTCTATATGCCATGCTTTTTTCACCAGCTGGCAATTCATTGAAACAACTCCAAGTTGGGAATCTTTTTTGCCTACTAGCTGACAAAATAGCAAAACAAAATTATTAATATGATTTTTATGTTTTTTAATTTTTTGAAATTTAAATCTGGGTATCAGCCCTGTTATTTATTAATTAGCAATTTTATTAACAGTCATTCTTGTCTTCATCTCCATATGTGCATTTGCTGGAACCATAAACTGGCTCATGGATTCAGAAACATTTAAGGTATATTTATTACTACGAACTGACGTTTTTTCAGATGGCATGGCCCACATTTTTCAGTAATCATGTCTCAAGAACTTCTCTTGGAATCATCAGCTTTACAATCCTCTCATTGCAACTCATGACCTTAACAAATATAATTTATGTAAATTATTAATTATAATAATTCCTCAAGTTTGTCTGCATCTTTTTATTAGAACACTTACTGTTTATTTCATTAGCAAATACAAATATGTGTTGGTGTATTATTAGTTTTTAACACTTTGTTAGTAATGTTAGTATTTTTGCTTATCGTATTAGTGCTTAATTACCCTAATTTCAAAATAACATTAGATTGCAATAAATATTTATTGGACTGCATGGGTTTTATTTTTTAATTATTAACTTTAATTGGTTATTGAATTGCATGGGTTTTATTTCAGGTAACTTTCTTTCAATCACTTATCAATCATCCATTCTTCACAATTAGCTGCTTGGCACTTATCCTTCTCTTTTGTCTTGGCATACATAAAAGAGTTGTTGCCCCTAACATGTGAGTCCAATTTTTAATGTTTATCATATTTATTTCGCAAATAACTACTTAAATTGTAACTAATCGTTAACAACTCGGTTAACTAATATTAATTTTGGTTGCTAAGATTAAATGATCATTAAGAGTTTTTAATTTCAGAATTGCTTCGAGATGTCGTCAAGTGCTGGCAGATTACAACATGTCGTGCGATGATGTGAGTGGCATGAAATATATTTTCCTTCGTAAAGAAATACTTAAGAAATATAATAGTTATGGCAGTGAATTGTTTGTTTGGATATTTTGCCTAAATATACTTGGTTGAATGTCAATGTTTGCTAGCTTTATGTAGTTCAAATAAGTCTATTTTGAATTTTTTGGTTATTAATAAATTTTGGTTATTAGACAAATTCTTAACCACTATAAATAATTTTTTTTGTTATGTTGTTGTATTGTGTTAATGGAACTAATTATTTATATATTTGTTTCTCTTTCACAGACAGGGAAACTGATTCTGAAGCCAAGACCCAGCACATAACACGCAGTTACCTCATTTCAGAGTTGTAAATAGATAAACGGACCGTCAGAAGAAGGTGAATTGAAGAGTCAAATGACTAATGTGGTTTTCTTGTTAGGTATGGAATAATGATAATCCTCTCAAACTTTGTTTCGAAGATGAAACATGCACCGTGAATACACTAGTCTATGTTTCTGAATGGTCAGAGAGTGGACCATTGCTTTCGTCACTGTCTGCACTTAATTATATTACTTACTAAGGCTCGCATTTACGTTGAGAAGAGATGTGTTAAATTTTGACACAATTTAAAGCGTCGACTTTTTGTATTTTGATGTAAGACTGATGTAAGATGTAAGCAGCAAGACATTTCGATTGGTGTTTATTTAGTTGATTACAGTCCGTTGCATGACTGAGATGATCTGGAAATTTGGGTTGGTACTTTACCTACACTTATGTGCTGATGTACTTATATACTTCATCTAAGCCATAAAAAAAATAATTTTGTCTAATTGCGTATCTGAAACATGTAATTTTGGTAAGGAGCAAAGCATCATTAAAGCATTAAAAAAATAAATTTATGCGCTGTAAACTAGCTCTATCGACGTGCGGTCAAGTAATGAGTCTCGAGAAAGATGTGATTTCGGTAAAATCTACTTTTCGTGAAAAAAGTCGAAAGTGCTCCCTCAAAAGGTTCTCGGAATTTGTGGGCTGCTATTTGTTAAGCCTTGCTTTAACTAAAGCGCGGGAACCGTTAGGCCGTTCACTGAAACAATAAAATTTAAATTATGCTTTGGAGATGTTGGTAAAAACACTGTTCGTCCAGTGAAGTTGGTGTGATTAATAAGCATAACTACAAAGAGGATACCAAAAGATTTGTTCTACCGAAAGTAGGCTTCATTATTCTCATTCTGTTAGGAGTTCAATTCTAACAAGGGGTTATACTTTATCGAGCACACTGTACACCAGGGACGCGTCCAACAAATAATGCGTAGCACTGTTTTCGTAGATTCTTTTACTTGATATATTACAACTTGAACTACAACTTTAAAAGTACCTTCGACACAGTTAATCATAACACATGCGTATTGGACGACTGCATTACAAGGCAGAGATAAAACAAACTGAGAGGCTAGAGAGACAAAATAGTATGAGGACACCAGCTATGTACTCTGTTTCAACATCGAGTTAGCGAGAATAATGATAATTAAGATCAGCTCTGCCACCAGAACAATGTGGTAAGGATATTGCAAGTGAAAACATGTTCTTAACAAAAAAACACTGGCATTGAAAAACATCAGACGGCATTTTGGCAGAGTGGTGAATGAAATGCTTAAGAAAGGCACAAGAATGCATAACCTTGACAACAAAATGGAATAGACAAAATAACAACTGTACGAATAATTACAGTAATAATAATAGTAATAGTAACAATAATAATAATTATAACCGTCGTTGTTGGGGAAATAATGCGTGATTAAGCAAGGAGGCATGAAATATAATCTTCCAGTAAAAAATATGATTTCATTAACCAAATTGGCTAACATATGGCACGGAGAAAAGATGTCGGATTATGATAATGACGATACAAAGGGGGAGGGGTGTGGGGGCACCGGATGGATTGTTAAAAGATGGAAAGGCACGACATACGCTTCCAATTCCTTCAAAGAGCTCCCAGCAACACACGAAGAACGTGGACTAACGGATCTGATAGGGCAAAATTTAAAGAATAGTGGCCCAAACACGACTTGGAGATAAGGATGAATGAATGTGATAATAATGATGATTAAGGGGATTAATAATTGCTAATAGAAATTATAAGGGGGCATATAAGAAACAGCAATATTGTCAGCAATGTTCGTATGGAAGTAGAGACATGTGTAAATACGTAAATATGGTAATGACATGGTAATACGAAATTGTTAAGAATGAATAGTCTCCTCCCAATTGGCATTCAATGGTTATTCATGCATATCTGACTGGAATTTATCGCTAAAACAAGAAGAGGATGGGAAGATTAAAATGAGTTTTAAGCAAATTTAATAATTTAATGATAAAATATTAACGAATGAGCAAATGCAAACGCGAAGGAGACAAAGATGATAACGAGAACCAAAACATTGCCAAATAATCTCATAGAAAAAAGAAAGGCCTACAATTTCAATGGGGCCAATGCACCGCAAGGATGGAGTGCAATAATGCATAGATAGAAACTAGAAAAAAAAACTAAAAGCTAGTGACAACACTAACGTATTGATAACAATATTAAAATAATATTCATTACAACTGTTAGTGATAACACTAACAAAATGATAACAATATTAAAATAATATTCATTACAACTGTTAGTGATAACACTAACGTATTGATAACAATATTAAAATAGTATTCATTACAACCTTAGCTTTAATAGGCATTACAATCGCTCTACAAGCAATAAATGGACAAAGGAAACCTCCTAGCAATTATGCACAAAATCAGAGTCGGGAAGCGCACACACACACACACACACACACACACACACACACGCACGCACACACGCACACACACACACACACGCACACACATCTCTTTAACTCTCCATCCTGCTTGGTTTGTTGATCTCCAAGGCAAAATATTTTTCCTGACTCGACCTTTAAAACCTCTTCAGGGTTGCAACCTCAACTAACAAATTCAAAACAGACGACCGCCTCAGGAAATACGTCATAGAACGTTATCACCAACATTTCTATCACCATGACAACAACAATGAAATAATGACAATAATTGCATGCGACATTAGTGACACGGAATAAATGCGAATATGACACAAACACATTTATCAGTGAAGTTGAAAATGATGGCGACGATGACATCGTATTCGACGTCTGCAAACCGAAAGAACTGAGGATGAACAAACAAATGGATCACACTGGAAGAACACATGAAAACGGCAATAACAAAAAACAAAGATATAATAATATGAATTTAAAAAATCAACAACTTCTACAAACTAGGAAAGTAAACAAGTGTGATTGTTACCAATAGCAACAAATAACAGACATTACAATGAATGACTGCATTGCCCCAAAGGAATGCTAAGCCAAAAACAGAAATCGTTATTGCTAGATATTTCCTTAAAACATAGAAATAGTTAACCAATTATCACTAAGATCATCAGCACCAGGCACAAAAGGAAGAAGCAAGTTAGATAATAAAATGGTCGCTAATAATAATAACAATAACAATAATAATAATAATAATAACAGCAACAATAATAATAAAAATAATAAAATGTCAAGAAATCATTGCACTAGTGCATGAAACTCAATATGCTATTAAAAGACCATCCAAGAGAGACTCAAATGAATGAAATGATAAGCTCCTTATACTGACATGACTTTGATTTCTAATGTTTCCATGACTTCTGAGTTTCCAACGAATAATTGAATCAACTATTAGTGTCCATGTCTTCCTCGGCTTCGAGGAGAGTCCGACGTTCGTCGGGTCTGACGTCCGCGGTCGTCGCGTTCATCCCGGGAGACCCGGGCAAAGGGCTGACCGCTCTGCCGTCGGCGTCCGGTTCCGACGGATCGCTTTTGGCGACGTCCGCTTCCGTGGCGACGCGAGGAGAGTCGTCGTCCTCCTCTTCGTCGGCAGGAGAGATGACGGTAGGCTCGATGAATTCCATTTTAATGTGCTGAACGTGCTCATCCCTCCCTTCTTCTGTCTTTCGGCCGTGATCTGCCAACCTGTCGAGCTCGATCGAAGGGGCAACGATGCTTTTCAAGAGCTGAATTCTTTCCGGCAGAGTAGCCAACGCAGGGCTGGCAGAGACCATTTGATCCTCCGCGTCGGGCTTGATCGTGAGGATGAGATTCGGCAGGACCGAAGTCGACGTCATGATGGAGCTGTGCTTGCAGCGTCGAATGTGCTTTTCGAGAGTGTTCTGTAGAGAGAAAGGAGTGTTGCAGAAAGGGCATCTGAACACTCCGGCAGGAGACCCGCCGGCCAGGGAAGTTGCACCCCCGTGGGTCTTCATGTGTCTGGTCAGTTTGCTCGACTGAGCGCAAGCGTAGGGACAGATCGTGCACTTGTAAGGTTTCTCCCCTGTATGGGATCTTCTGTGAACAGTCAAGTTGCTGCAGTTCTTGAACACCTTGGCCAATGGAACAATACTGTGTGAGTTTTTGACTAAGAGTAGATAGATAAATAAATAAAATAAACACCGATGCCACCAGCATTATGATGACAATTATTTTCCAGTGTCGAATAATAATGTAAACATTTGCAGAACTCAATTAAATGAATGGGATGCATCCGAAAGTAAAATTCTCAAAATCTATTTACATGCTCACCTTCCCGCAGTATTCGCACGTATCGTTCCTTTTCCTCAGAGGTTGACTTCCGCGACTGTTGGTGGCAGACGTGGCGATGCCCTGAACGGAAGCGTAGCTGGCAATGTTCTCGTTCTTTGCGAGGGACGAACCCGACAACAGAGAGAGGCCGCCGAGGAGAGTCTGAGAACCTAAGGCCACGGCGAGGCTGTTGATGCCGGACGAGACGGGGACCTGAAAGGAAAAGGCCGTGCTGGCGGAAGAGCTCGTCGGGGTGGTCAGCTGTCCCTGGTTAAAGAGGGACGATCCCAGGTTAGCAACGGGGGATTTCGAGCTGAAATTCTGGACGAAAGATATGGGCAGGGCTACCTGCGTCGAGAGGAATGACTTGGCGATGTCGGAGAGGCTCTTGCCGATGCCGTTCTTCGACTGGCCCTCCGACAAGCAGGAAGCCAGACCTTCTGCCAGCGAGGTTGCAGTCTTTCTCTCTGCTAAGACATCATTGTTGACCTGTTGGGAATGGAAAGAATAGCTTTCCTCCAGTTCCTTTTTGATGGCCAACGAATCAGTCAGCGGTTTGTTAAAGGCAGCATCCGCATTAGACTCTTGCTGTCTCGACCTCGAACTCGCCAAAAGTGCCGACACGAATTTACTCGACTGAAGTTGTCTGCTCGTTTGTCCCGAGTTCGGATTGGACACGTCGCAAGGAGACGGGACCGCGTGAGAAGAATTCACGACCGACCTCTTGATGTCCATCTTATAATCCAAAGAAGACTTTGAGAGATCTGTTGGCTGCTCATCCAATTCCCTACTTTTCCACTTGCTCAGATCGTCCTTGTTCCACATACCATCTTTTTCTCCCAGAAACATGTTCTTCCTAACTTCCTCCGAATCTGATGTTTTAGATCTTGAATTGACTACATTGTCGGGGAGAGCGTCGATGCCATTACTTCCGTTGCTCGTGTCGAACAACATCCGGTTAAGAAACTTCTTGCAATAGTCCGGATGACACGAGTACAGATGAGAAAGACAATGCTTTTTTTGAACAAACTTCTTCTGACAAGCCGGACACGTCGGTTCCTCTTTTTCGTTGTCGGCGCTATTGCCGTTATTAGAAAAAGTTGGTTGCTTTTGAGAATTGTGAAGTGCCGAAGGTTGGTTCGTATTAAAGTGGAGTTGCTGCTGGAAAGACGTCAACGTGGAGTCTTGATTTCTCTGTTTGACAAGGTTGATGAGTCGCTGGGAGCACGATTCCACGTTCAAACTCGGATCGTGCTGACCTGGGATTTCCATGCCGGTCTGAAGTTCCTTGAGGAAAGTAAAGTTTGAAGACGACTTAAGGTTCAGATCGTCTAGAGGCAAGGAACTGCCGAGCCTCATCATCTTGACGGGGCTGGCCCCTTCGCACTTTTCTATCGCATTTTCCAATTCGGAGTCATCAATTTCGATCATCAGATCTCCGTCGTCGACGGTGTGATTGGAAACATCTTCGCAATCCGTATCGGCTCTCGGGATTTCGTCACTTTTCCTCTTCAAGTCCATGGCCTGCATTCCTTCCTGATCGATCTCCGAATTGAGAAAACAACTCGACCTCTCCCGAACCCTCTTGCATATTTGAAGGCCGTGATTTTTCTGGACGTGATCGACCAGACACCAGGCAGTGTGAAAGCGAGACTTGCAATGGCAACAGACGAGAACGGTCTCTATAATTTTTTTATTTTAAGATTTATTTAAGAGCAATTTTAATGTGCTTGTATTTATTTACAACTAAAGGTTACAAGTAGCAGCAAATCATTTTACTATTAATAATAAGTAGATTATTTGTCATAAATTTGGAAACCTTTTGGGTTGAACTCTTTCGCTTTAGGATTGGCATTACTGGCAAATATGGTGGCGGTCGAAGAGTCGAAACTCCTGCAGCTCTCTAGCTTGTGCTTCATGTAATCCACAAAATCCTTCAAACTGAACTCCCTCCTGCATGATCCGCAGGTCAAAAAATCCTCTCTCGAAGCTGACCCTTGATCTTTCAATCCGGCATCTGCAAGTCTGACCAGAGGCTCCAAGAGGGACTGAGCAGAGCTTTCTTCATTGTCATCACTTTCCTCGAATGTGAAATTGTCTGAACATTAAAAATGTGTATGTAAATTAATAAAATCAAATAGGGCGAATTGTTATGGATTAATATTTAATATTTAACAAGTTAGACAGAATAGAATTATTAGAACATGCCACCAACACCTGCTAAGCTTAATTTTATAAAAAAAATTCAAATCTATTTTCAAAACTTGATCCTAGAAAAAGTGTTTGAAATATGGTCAGCATCTTGAAAATAATTTTTAAGCAGTAAACTTTGCAACCAGAATTTCTAGGTTTGTGAGAGAGATACTTCAAGATACTAAACCATTAAAAAGTTTAAATTATAAATTATAAATTAATAAATTATAAATTAATTATTTGGAGTTTCCCTCTTTGTTTGTGGTAGTAATTAAATTAAACCATGTCTCTCTCTCAAGTGAACTTCAGTAATGACAGTTAAAACATCCTTTTAAATGAGTCAACAATTTAAAAAGACTAAAAGTGGCTTATAGTGCTAAAGATACATTCAGCATGCAGGAGTACAGATCATAGCTTCAGATCAGACCACAGCTGAGGACATAACAACAGACCATTTTTCCCATTGACCTTTGTACAACGTGCAGCACGACTCTCTTACTCTATTAAGTCCCTAAGCGATCTATAGTGCGAGTAGAAAGTTCCAAATAATCTTCGCCAGGTCATCATCAGTTGGAAGAAATTAAAATTAAGGTCCAATGTGGAGCTGGATGTCAATTAGCATCTCGGCGAATGAATGCCAAAGAAATGGATGACAAAGAAACAAGGCCACAATGAGTAGAAATCTCATTTTCCTATCGTGCAGCCATCTGGCGAATATCTTATAAACCCATTAAAACGCCTATTGAGCATTAGCAAACATACATTCAAGGATACGTTAATCGTTCTGTAGAAGCATTCGTTTCGCTAATAAACTTGTAAAAGCTTTTAAAATCTGTTCGAAAGGAAAAGCGGACAAAAATATTAAAAGACAAAAAGAAAACATGTAACTATCTGCCAGAAAGATGTGCGCATTTTCTACTGCCACATACTTTTTGCAGGCCTCTTACCGGGCGCCAATATCTCTAGACTCGCAAATGGAGCGGCCTGCACACTAGAAGCTGGAAAACGAGCCTCAAACCCGAGATGATAGCCAGTCGGTGGCTCCGAAGCCAGAACCTTAAAAGCAGTTTCCTTCTTTTCACAGCCATGCAACCGAACAACAAAAAACATTCCATCCTCTCACCCTTCCCACTCCTCGACATCTCACTTTTCCAGCTCGACCTCGCCTCTCTTTATTGTTTAACGGTCGAATGGCCTCTGCCATCTGACGAGCGGCTGTTAAATAAAAGTTGTAATAACCACTGGTTACAAGCAAAGTTGTGTTGAGCTGCTCTAGGAGCAAAGATGGTTAGTAACACTGACAACGACATTGCCAATGATACCAGCTGTACCTCAATCTTCCTCCCTCAATATCTCAATTCACATTTCAATTATCGACCAACAGATGAGGCGAATCAGGCCTACTGGGCTTCTTAGTAAAGAATGTAACTTTTTCACAATTACCATCGTAATCGTAATCATCAACAGCACCTCGATCGAAATCTTATCACCATCACTCCTTTGCATCTATTAATATCACGTCACTAACAAAAAAAAACAGCGATGCAACTTTTAGCTCGGCTTCAATGACAACTGAAAGACGATGGCATGCTGAGAACGGAATGGGTGTGTTGATTATAAAATAAAACTGTCAATAAAGGAGTATTTCAAACACACAACGAAGAATCCTACGAGGATCAATCATGGTCAGAGCAAGACGACATTTATGACAGCGGACAGCACACGCGCTTAGCTGATGACCTTTGGAAATAGACCAAACTACTATAACTATTTTCTAAGGAACCTCGGTTTTTGTTCATAAAGATGTCCGTCGATGTAGGGAACGGTATGACATGGAAAACTAATTCTACAAGAGTTTATTACATAAGAGAACATCGCACGTTGCTGAGACACGGAGCAGGAATATTCGACGAAGAGAATGACGAGGATGACTATGAGGATGATGACGCTGACGATGAGTGGGAGGATGTGAAAGAAGGAAAGAAAGAGAGAGGAGATGATGAAATAAAGGAGAGAGGTGGTAGCTGGCAGGAAAGTAGCACAGAGAAGTTAGTAGAGCTAGCTGGCCGCTAGAATAGGCAGTCACGTGATCATGCATAACGTACTCGTTATGTTCGAGGTTCCTGTGATGGTGCAACAACGGCATGCCGTCGATATGACGACTAATTCGACTTAATAAAAAACACCAATTAAACAGATTTAACTTATGGCTAAGACCACCTTGTTAACGTCAATGATTGATAATTGCAATTGATAATAACAACAAAGATTACAATCACCCAGCATCACCTCTAATTAAGTCACAATCGATGTGATAACTGCTTTCTTAATAGAAAACACGTCCTTCAATGAATATCTTATTCGAGGGTACTTGTTTTTTTTTTATCAATTCTGAGCTCTTGAAAGACCACAAACAAGGCACAGTTAATTAATACAACAACAACAACAACAACAACAACAAAATCAGATAAAGCTAGTGACCAGTCAGCTATCAACTGTCGGAGGCTAAGTCAGCAGCTAGCCGACCACGCAGCGTGCAATATGGCTTTAACAGGTCGTCTGTTCAGCCAGGCCTTACGGCACTTAAAGTGATAATTAGTAAGTAGCAGGGGACAGGCCTTCGAGCGAGTTACTTTCGCACGAGTCTCTAAGCTTAGGCACGTGATGTTTTCAATGACCGTATAATTATTAATTATATTATCGTACATTGTAGATGATATGAACACTTTCGGGTTTCACATATTAATAGTTACATTTCATTACTTAATGTTTATTATTTCTAATCCACGCCATCATCATTATCAAGACCATTCCGTCAGAAGTAAATAAGCTTCAGAAGTCCATGAGCAGGTTTGGCACAATAACACTCCTACAGAGGTTGCATCTATTAATAACTTTGGGAAATTCCCAGACTGCCAAGAGGCTGGCTGGCTCGTAGAGAAGATACCCAACTCGTTGACCCAAAAAATAGGAGCCATTTGCAGAGGATAGAAAAGAGAGCTCGGCTTAGCAGTGGAGGGAGAGATGGCGACAAAGAGAGGGTGCGAATTCTCTCGCGTGGCCATTCAGTGCGTCCTGACGCGGTCGTGATGATTTTAAGACATGCACGGCTTTTGACGATACGAGGACAACGATTACCGATTCAACGTATCCCTCTTCATTATCATTACCTTTAAATGCAATTACGATCGCATTCGTATATCTAGATAAAAGCACATTTCACATACTAGCCAAGAGTTGAATACTTACAAACAACCACCATCGCAGTTATCCATCCATCTACCTACATACGAGCAAGACAACATTAAGATGCAGAATCATCATCATCACAATCTTTGCTAATATCTTTCATGTTAAGCTATTAAGCCATGCCTGGACAAAGGAAACTGCAACCAACCACATCATATAAAATTAATATTGATCATTAACGCAAATTTATTTATTTAACGAATGACAATATAATAATAAATTAATATTTAATAGAATTAATAATAATAACAATAATAATGTAATTATTGAATCGTAATAAGACAAGCACAATGCTTCCATGGCAACAAGAGTGGACTAGGTGACAAAAACAGCACTGCTCCTTTAACACAAACCAGTCATCTAAACACATGAATGGGCAAGCCAGCTATAGGCATGAGCACTGAAAGGAAGAACACCTTTGTATCACCTGTATCGATTGAAGGCCAGCCATAATACAGGTAGACTGGCAGGTAGCCACGCAGGTGAGCCTGCACCGCGTAGCCATTCGTAATAGGACGCGAAGAGAGATGATGACGAAAGAGGAAAGAGACCGACAGAAAAAGCGAAATGGTGAGTTCGAGGTCTTCGGGTGTAGCAGCAGCGGCTACGGGTTTTTATAGATGTTGTAATGTTAGGTAGAAAGGTATTGGAATAATTTCATTTACAAATTGTAGTGAAATGACCAACACCATAAATACAGTTTGATCTGATATAAAAATTGTCAAATTTCTATTGGTCAACCTCAGGTGGTGCAACAGGTCCAGTTGAATTTAGTAAAAGTAATGCACGGATGGATGGTTATGGATTGGAAAAGTCATATTAATGAAATATTCTCATAACAAACACCATGACAACTTCTCTTCAAAACAGCTTACTTTGTTGTGCCACAGGGAGACAATGTACCACTAGATTAATTAGAGAGCATACAATACTTCTAAAAACAAAAGATTCAAAATTAATAATCATTACAAATAATAAAGGGCAACGTTTGATGACCGAAAGCAGTCATCAGTACAAACGTGAAGGAAGATTTAAGAATAAGATTCTTGGAGATGGAATAGATGGCTTTTGTAGATAACAGGTGTTTGTTTGGAGGGATTTGAATTTGATTTTCAAGAATAACTTTCTAATTCAGGCAGGCATTTATATTTGCATTAGCATAATTAACAAATTTCTAATAACTAGCCAGTGATGAGAAGGCAACTGGTTACTTTCAAATTTGTAGCAATGACAAAAAGAATCATTTAGTACCATATAAATCATTAACTAAGTTTAATAAGTCAATAATAAGTCAACTGGCATTCAGACAATCAATATTAAAGGTTTTAATATTGTTAATTTTTGTTTATTATATTTACCAATTTGTGCAGATTATAATAACCATCATTATTAAACTAGCATAAACAATATAATAATTTAAATTATTACAAATTATCACTCGTTCAGAAAAAAATTAAATGTAGACTCCCACAAAGGTCATTCATATTTCAAATATGGAGATGTAACAGTTAAGACATTACAACGGTTAATAATAATGCATACATAATAATGCATACGTAATAATGCATACGTACACACATACATAAACAACATATCTGCTGTTTCTAATGCTCAAAATATAACTTTTGATAATGAAAAAAGCTGCTGATGCCAGCCATGCAAACAGAAACACCTCAAGTCTCGGACAATAAAGATGCTGGATCTTTTCAATCCTATAAGAATTTGGCTAATAATAATAATAATAATAATAATAATAATAATAATATAATAATAATAATAATAATAACAATAATAATTTAATATTGATATGTGATTGCAACAATCAGAATCCCTTTCCACATTATTTCAATGACCAATCCAATAGCCAATGCATCAAATTAATTTATGCAATTTATTATTGTGTTAACCGGGCAATACTAATAATTAGGTTTGTAATATTTAAAAATAATACAAATATTTATTATTTATGCTATTACTTAATTACATTAGCTACTGGTTGAGCTTTAAGTTACTTAAACATGTTTTGTTAATTTGTAATATTAATCATATCAATTATTTAACTTTTAAGTTTTATTTTATGAACATTGTAACAGAATCATTATTAAATGTAATTTTAGTAAAAACAAAGTTGATAAACGAAATTAATTCATTAATTAGAAAGTTATGTGGCAGCATAATACCTACCTGAATTTATTCATAATGTATTATCTCACTTTATAATAATACTTTTTATGAGAATAAGAACAAGGATATGGAGTAATAATTATTATAAAGGTATGATGCTGATGAGGTTGTGACAATGATAACAAAGAAATATATAATTTGTGATTCAAAATATCAGACGGTTTCATCAATTATGTGGAGGCCTCCACTCTGGGCCTAAGACTTGTTTGTGCACCTAGTGGGTTAAGATTGTGCGGAACTCCAACGTAACCTATCACGGGACCAGCTCTCGGAGAGATGTGGAGATGGCCGGTGTCGTGTGATAGCTCCTTCTGAAAAGTTCTGGGGTCAAAAGTCAAAAACTATGCTCATTGTAAAGACAAACAATTCTTCCCTCGATGGTGGCCGACACCAACGTCATTGACCGTTCGCCCACATAACTCGAGTTAGCAAATACCGGCATAATTGGTTACAAATGCGTGAACCGAAATCGAGGCTAGGGATTAGACGCCATTATAAAATCCCGGATGCAGTGCCGGAGGAAAATGTGGACAGAAAGATGACAGGCAGAGAAGTTATTTATAAATCGACATGCTATTATTAGTATGGAAATCATTTGAGGCACCTGTTACAAAGCATGAAACTTATTAAAAGTTACCATATGAGTGGATCCACCTCATAACTTTGCAAATCATATTTCTTTCTCAGAGCCGTGGGTTCAGGTAACCGTACACCCCAACATCCGCAAGACTAACTCTAACAGGTCCACTTGAAATACAATGAACTTTGACCTCAAATGAAACCAATTCAACTCTGACCCACAAGTTTCTGCTGGGCCATAGAAACATTTTTTCCAATCTCGTGTCCCTTGTGTCCCTTCTGTCGAAGTAGTAATGAAAGGTCCACTAAATGTTTAACAAAGGGATGATTACGATAAATTAGACTCTGTGTACCTTAATATTGTACAACTTCATGAGGGCATTCTTCCCTTGAAAATTGACAATTTTATAGCACCAACATTTGATCTAATAACAAGTTAATTAATACAGAGAAACATTCTAAAGTAGCAGGATAATACCCACATCAAGAGCACAAAATAGCCGCATTACAAATATAATTTTTTTTTAAAATTAATACGCAACCCACAAAATATATTTATTTGATGAATTGCAAGTCTAGCAATGGACTATTAGAGGACAAAAGTTAGGGTAAAGAATCCAGATGTCCATAAAAATAGGTCAGACTACGTTATTGGTCAATGGGTGTGGTCAGCAAGTGGACAGACGACCAATAGCGGATGTCCACGCCAACCCATTCGTTGATTACTCAGTCTTGGCAACCACTTACTAACATAACTAACTGCAATTTCTACCATGCTCTAAGGCAATTATGGCACACTTCATTCCTATTTCTTACTGTTACTATCACTATAGTTTTATTATCCAATAACCTTTACCGAACATCGAAATGATATTTTTTATAGTCCCCTCTTAAAAGTATCCCCGGTCATATTAACGAGGTATATTAAAGTTCAACGCGATTCCGTCGGAGGTTCACAGCGGAAAAAAGTTGTAAACATTGGCATTTAAACCAACAGGACAATAATCGTCTTCACAAAAACTCAATAAACCTAAAACTAATCGATCGTCTATCTCACCATCGATCGACTAATAAACGATTCTGACGTAAGATGCTTTTACAACTGCAAACTTATTTCGATCGCCAATGCTAAAACTAAAATCATCTTCTAAGATCTTTTCCCAAGTTTATATTAGTAATATCATTTTGTAAATTACACGCAGATTGATCCTGCAGATGCAATAGCGGAACCCCGAATAACCCAAACAAACTGCAAAGAGAAATGTTACATGACAAGAATAAAAACTTACAATCGCCTTCTGGGTTGAGTTTCCTCTGAGGTATCTTGCCTTTTCTCCTAGCAGACATCTTAGACCATAATCCATCCGATTAAGAGAAAAACAACGTGAAAACGGGACCGTTGATTTTTTAAAACTTGTCGATAAAATAAATCGCAATCAAATAACGCTACTAATGATACAAAGCGAATTGAGTAACACATAAAACGACATTTACACACTTATAAACCCACCGACCGCCAAGTCCCGAGCAGAAGTGTTGACCGAAAACAGAGATGTGAAGACAAGACTCAATTTTAAATTCAAGCGGGAGCCAGTTGTTTAATACCGACAACTTAAACAAACGGCCAATTAAAATTCAGAAACGAAGTAGAAATACAAGAACTCGGCTATTTATATTTTTTGACTACCTCGTCGTAAAACAATCGCCACTCCGAGAATTTATCGACTAATTAAAAGCGATCAGCATGAGAGTTAGGCTGAGAACGATGATGGCAGATAGATGCGCACAGGCATACATTTATACAAATTCACGTACACAAACACATTTTTTAAAATAGCCTGCTGGTCGTCCAACACTTTGCACGAGGCTGTAGAGCTGTGAAGCCCAGGTCCTATGCAGCTCTCTAGTAGTAAGTGATATATCTTCATTCCTCCTTTGATTATTATTTCTACTCTTTATTATTAATGCTTTATCCATTGTTTCAGAACCAGTTGTTTATCGCTACGGTGTTCAATCCACACACCGAGCTTCCAAGGCTAACCTGAAGCGTGTCCAACCTCACTTCGTAAACGACTTCGTTTTATTTAATTTTGGATGAAATCACAAGGCTTAATTCTAAATAATTAAGACTTTCAGACCGACGTCTGAATATTATAAAATCTCACCCGTTGCTAATTTTTTTTCGAAATTTGCGACGCGCTAAAAAATAACTAAATGATTAAATAAATGATAATAAAAATAAACAAATGACAAGTAGACAATCTAATTTAAAAATTTTATGAGTCTCACTGCTTGTTTTAATTCTTTATTGAAAACGATTTATTCACCGAGTCGTGGAAGATCAAAAGACGTTTATGTTTCACTCGCTAGAGTTACAAATGATGTTTGCCTTGGGTCCATAAAGCCAGCTAGATGCCTATTCTTGTTTCTCGGATAAGACATCACCAGTCAGCGCTTGTTGTTGATGATGATGATGATGGCTGATGTTGCTGAAGAGAAAACCATAGCTGTGACAATGAAGGAAGATTTTGATGATTAAAGTCTAAGATAGAGGGGTGAATTTTAGGAGATGGACAATGTCTCTGTTCTTAGCATATATGTATATTCTTAAATGTATTGAATGTATCTATCATTATAGGGAATACATTGTTGCATGATGTAGTAATTACTTTGATTGTTATTATGTTTGTTTAAGAGTTCGAACCCGGAAGTAGAAAATCATTGAAGCCCGTAATTAGCTCCTCCTACATTCGATTCGGTGCTTGAAATTTCTTCTTTTTTTCCTTTTTTCCACAAATTTCGTTAATCTCTGCAATTAAATTAATTTAGAAAAACTTCATAGAAACAAGGCGCACGAAAAAAGTACATTTTCGCCCGCTACATATTCGACATCTTAATATCCGTTCTCAACAGTCACACTAGCTTCTAGTAATTGTGATGTCAAGTTAGAGAAAGCTTAGGTGCAGGATTTAGAAAGTACGCAATAGTTCGTTGACATAAATTTGTGCTGCAGTTGGAATAATTTGACGTAAAGGGTCCTTAATAATTTACTTCTTTTGTATATACAAGAATTACTAAATAAATGTATTATATTGCATTATTGTTACTATCATATTGCAATATGTTAAAATGGAGATCTGGATCATTTGTAATTTTTATTATAATATCTTATAAATGTTATTCTAATGAGAAAATCTAAATGTTATGAAATAGGCTGGTCACTGCAAGAAAGGAAAATGTCCGATTCTGATGAAGAAATCCTCGAAATTCAAAATCTGGAAAGCGTCGGATCTCATGGTAACCCACCGGAAGTAAATCTCGAGGAAGATGGCAAAGAGAATAATTCTGGTTATTTGTCGCATGGACATTTGAAGGGTGACGGGTTCATTGACAATGAAACTAGCGAGTCTGGTGATGACGATCAAAGTGAAATCGAGTTAAAGACTCCAACAGGCAGCTTTATCGTGCTAGAGAGCGTTTCGGCGAGCCTCTCCGGTGAATTGGAAAAATCTCTGAATACTCAATCGAGTTGCGGTACCCGAGACGATGTTTTTCACGACAACCATTTGGAATTGGGCACTCAAAAAAACGGAGCAGACGACTTGTCTCCAATTAGATGTAGCCCACAAAGCGAAAGCGCTACTAAGAAACCTGAAATGCCTCTGGAACAGATTCAAAAGAAAGCAGCGACTAACATCATCAATCACCATGGAAAACAAATAGAAGATCGCATAGAGAGGTTCGAGACGCTCCACCAGCAGCCAGAACTTTCGGAGCAAATTAGAGCCAAAGACATGCTCGTTGTCTCTAAAGGACATGCAAACGAAATAAAAGAAAGACTTGAAAAGGGAAAATTAGCTCAAGAGGTGGAAAAGAATCATGACGACAGCGGTTCCATGCCCCCTCCACAACTGAACAGAAAGAAACTGGCGGACGATTGGCTGACTAAAGTCAAGGTAAATAAATGAAAATATTCACCTAAATCAAACTGAATGAAGTTTGCCAATTATAATCAATGACGCGATTTGGTCTTAGATTCCTTCTATTTTGGTAAAGGTGTAATATTGTAAAATTTAACACATTCTCACCAAAAAGTACAAAAATCGATTGATTTTAGAGGACTGCTTATAACTTACAATTAATATTGACTGGGTAACTGTAATACATTTTTCTCGACCTGAATATGTTATCCAAACGAATGTACGACATTTGATATCGCGAAGTAAAAAAAAGCTCGTGCAGTTCGCAATCTTCGGGATCTTGGATCCGAAAGATTCGCATACGGCTTTGAAATTGAGCGGGTAGTCCTGATCCGTCCAAATAATCTCGTTATTCAACTGACGTTATTATATCTACCGATATGTTACAAGGCTTTAAATAAAGATTAGATGTAGGCCACCGCCTGGTTAGCTTTTGTTATTAAATTACGGTTAGGAAGACAACAGCATTTTTGCAAATAATTTTTTTTATAAAGAACAAACATACAAACTATTGATATAATTGATATTTTGTAATGATTCCTAATAGGTAACGAGAAGTCACTAGTAGATAAAGGTGCATTCGTGGAAATTCGTATAATTACGTAATTGTCACTGTTAATCGCATTAATTTACCAAATTAATTGCTGAGCAACGACAGTTTCCAAATTCTCAGCTTTCAGTCCTTCCTTTCAGGTTTTGACCCAAACTACTGAGGAGGCAAAAGTCCAAACAGGAATAATTAGTTCCGGTATTAGGGACATCTGGAAAAAACGCGAGATTGGCGGCAATTTGAACGAAATGACTATAAATTCGGAGGATGCAAGACCCATGCCTAAAGTTGGAAAGCTTAGACCAGATTATAAAGAGGCAATATTTGGAAGGTCGACAGACAAAACTGAGATGTTAGTTAAAAATTAGAACTTGCCTTGCCTGGACAGGTTCACGATCAAAGCTTGAAAATTTAATAAATGAAATTTATATTTTAAGACTTGAAAAGGATTCGAACGATTCCATTATGACAGAAACTTCAAAAAAGGTCAAACGTACTCCTTCCTACTCGTCATGCCAAAGAAACAGCACCAATTCCACTCAAAACTTCGTTTCTTACACCAAAACTGGAGTGAAGGTAAAAATGTGTCATGTAGTTGTTTGGAAACAATTGGAAACCGTCGATGATGACACCCAAGACGTATTGCAAAATTCTGACTTATTTATTTATTTATTTCCAGACTGATGTCAAGATAAATTTAACTAATTATCCTGGTTGCCAAACAAAAGGAGATCCTTACAGAAGCCTAGATCGATGTACAGTTTAAAATCATTACTGAAATTTCCTGTTTTAAATGCATATTTGCAATGCAAACAGGTGCAATGATAAAAATGTTGGATGACCTCAAAGCAAGAGTAGCTCAGCTTGAGGACGAAAACAGGAATTTGAAGGTGGCTCTGTCCGAGGTTAGTAGCCATCTAATTCATGAAAACACTGCATCGTTTTGCATTTCAAGGCATTTGCCAATTTACAGTTTGAAATTGACCGTAATCAGGAGGAGACGAAGTAAAAGCAGATCGAGAAGCACAAGTGATTCTGCGTGAGCAAATGCTTCGAAATGGACACAAAATGGCAAATCCCACAATCAACGGTTAAAGTAAATTCAAACGTTACAAGGATTATGATCTAAAAATTGTTCTCTAGAGTTGACACTCGCTTAACAACATTTTAAGATTAAAAAGTAAGTTTAATTCTATGAATTCCCAACCGGATGAATAACTAACGGTATTCCCGGGACTAAGATTTCTCAAGCGATTTCGGACAGACATTTGACTCGAGCCAACGATCGAGCTGCATTTGTTACATAACAAATTGGAATAATCCAAGCACTATTTAAGCCTTTAATTCTGTAACCAGTTCAGTCTAATCTCAAATCCTTACCACATAACCACTGAAGATTGAAGAAGACATGCTCCCCATAGCGGCAGTCATGAAATAATGATGAAAAACGTTGCTAGTATGCATATAACAAGTAAAAATATAAACATTTCAACTGTCTTTAATGAACACAAATCAATTTGATTTAAGTCAAAACACTCTGAAATCCAAAGAATCACCAACAATTGATGAGCAACAAATGTAAATGTTTTCGAGACAAAAACAGAAAAAACAACCATTTGACACTAAAAATTGAGCCTGGGTATAAACGAAATTCGTTCGGTCAAGTCTTATAAATAGAAAAATTAGGAGAAATCTCACTTACTTTTTATTAGTAAACATTACATTTTTTAAAATGCAATGACATTGTTAGTGATAGTAAACTAATGATAATAATAATGGAGGCAATCGTGTTAATAAAACAAAGACATTGGCCATCCCAAAGTGGTAAAGATGATGAAATTAACAGTTCCAAAGAAATAGAACGTAAGAAAAAAACACTTACAGGTCACCAACATTCTTGAAATTTATTTGGACGATGACACAAAATATTTATCAACGAATTGCAAAAATAAAACAAAAACATTAAACATGCACTGCAAACCAATTGAAGTTTCATTAATAAAATATATCAGTTATGACGACAGCAACGTAATGCAGACGTGTAATGAACAGAAGTTACGAATTTTTCATTAATAGTTATATGAATGAATCCTTAATAATTACAAGTAACAGTAATTACACAAAGGTGAAGATGACTTCAAGTAAATCCAGATGAAGATTAATACTGAGATGCTGAGAAATTTGGGCTCAATCCCCAGCATGGCACTTAACCATTTTCAAATGATGATGCATTGAAGTTAATGACGTAATGTCAAACATGAAACTAGGAATTAAATCAATTTCATCTGAATTCTGAATGAAGCTTGAAATGATAATAAAGATGAAATGAAATATCAAAGTTCCATAAACTGCTGGACTCATAAAACAACAGCATAATAACAATAATAATATGTGTTTAGCTTGAGATTGCTTAATAAGAAAACAATATAAGATTATAAATATAGTCAGAAAAAAACCATTTTTAAATAAATGCATCATTAGTGCAAACTGTTTAAATGGTTATAATTTATAAAGCAAAGGGTTGATGACAAATATTACATTGTATTGAGGATGTTTAATAAATCAGTGTATCGAGAGTTGTGTATCTTAAAAGCACATTGATAGACCAAACAAACAAGGTTTTCTTCCAAACCAATAACATTCTGATGCCATCAAATTCTGAAAATAAAGCTTTAACAAACACGAAGCTGGGGCAGCATATCGTATCATAGCTCATCTTAAACTTGTGAATAAAAACGAAGAGTTAACATTCATAGATTTGATCACCACGTTGGGTCGGATTAAGGCTGAAAATAAAAAACAAATTATGAAATTGAGCAAGCTATGGCAACAGATAATTTTACTGAGCAACTTAGGTGATTTAAAAATAATCAGCTTTAACATTTGAACCAGAGTCTCACTTATACACTACTTTCCACAAAGTCAGTTGAGATATGGTAGAATGAAAATCTTACTAGAATCTGCCCCGCTAATGACGTCGCATGATCAGAAATAAACATTTCAAAAGTGCTCATTTCCATTTTTATGAAATTGTTTAAAAATAATTTAAAAGTTAAGGCCGTTATTACACAAGAAGATAAAAAAATAGTTTGATATAAATAAGATATAATATCTCGACGACGACCTCCACACACGACTGCAATTTCAAATGATTTACATTGCACTCTGCCACTGATGGAATTAAGTGGATAATTGAATGCACCATCATAAGTCAACTGTAAGACAAAAACTATGGATTTCTACACGAATGTGTTGCCATCACTTGCATGAGTTTTCCACACTGCAGCTATAAAATAATTGCAATACGCCACAAGATTCTGCTCTTGACATCTAAATAAAATTTTAGAAACTCTACTTTTATTAGCTGTCACTCTTGAATCATTCAGAAACTTAAAATATACAAAAAGCAGAAAATGTCACACAAGCAGGAGCATACCAAATCTGTTTACATACATCAAACAACAGAAGCAACACCCCATTTTTCCATCCAAAGAATTTGGAAGCATATATTTTAAAAGGCTTCAGGCACTAATACAAATGAACTAAGCGAGCGAATTGCCAGCAAACGATAAGCGCTCGTTCGAGTCTCGTACGAGCAATTGTCGGTTTGAACTTGGAAAAGGGTTTAGTGCAGATGCAAATGTAATCGGTGACCAAAAATACTTCCCAATCGGTTGGACAAAGAGCACCGACGAAAAAACATGACCGTAAAAAAAACAAGTAATCAAAAGGAACTATTCATAAAGTTGACAAATTTGTTGAGCAGTTAGAGGTGGTGGCAGTAGCGGCAACAAAAGATATTCGAACCTCCGGCCTTTTGCTCGGATGTGAACGGCGAACGCTCCTTTTGTTCTTTAAAAATTTTAAGCTTCTCGATCGAAGAAGGAAGAAGACAAGATGGCCTTCTCGTCGGTAGAATCGGCCGTCGCGTACTTATCCACGGACCTGCGTCGAGCGTTCATGAAAAAATTGGAAACCGTCGATAACTTGAGGTTGAGCTGTTCAGCTATGGTGGCCTGGATGTCTCGACTGGGATGCCTCATTTCCTGGAAAATGGCTAGTAGCGTCCGCCTTTGGATCTCCGTGAATACGAGGCGGGGCTTCTTGACTCCCTTCCTCTGCAAGTTCGGAGGGCAGGAGAGCAAGGTCGAGGAAGATGCAATGGACGTTGGTACAGATGATGCTATGTCCGATGGTCAAAATATGTTGAATCCATAATTTTTTAAATTATGTATAATACATATAAATAAATATATATATATAAATACAGTATAAATATGAATAATAATAACATTATTTACGGACACAATCGCTATTACATATGTATAGGCTTGTAATTGACAAGTTTCTTTAGACAATTGCTAATGATCATGTAACCACAAACAAAACAAAATATGCAAACTAATTCTATACAAGTAGGCTCATGTGAATAAATTCCTACATGCCAAGATAAAGAACCACTGGTACTGTGTTATTTTTGCAGCCTGACTGTTGCCAACACCACTGACAAAAGGTGATTTGTAATTAAGTTCTTCTGACAGTGTGTATATCGCCACATGAATTGAACTATTTCTATAGCTAGCTCATTTTTAAGTCTAAAAAAAATATGGCATCAGCAAGGTCGAAGCAAATGTTTTTATATATAAGAATGAAATCTAATAAAGGCTTGCATATATTACAGCAGTAACAGTAATATATTTAATACAGTATTAATACGGTATGCAGATTAGCCGAACGGGTTACGTGCCTGCATACG
Source organism: Whitmania pigra (assembly GCA_021613335.1). Taxonomy (NCBI): domain Eukaryota; kingdom Metazoa; phylum Annelida; class Clitellata; order Hirudinida; family Haemopidae; genus Whitmania; species Whitmania pigra. The sequence continues at coordinate 88,597 of JAJTWR010000275.1, read as the reverse complement.
GCAGTAACAGCAACAGTCCTAATGTTTAGTGTTTGAAACCCAGCCTGCATTACTGCCAGCACCCTTGAGAAGGAGCGCTACATAAATGGTATAAATGAGGGATCGATTAAGAAGTGCCTTCACATCCATATTATTCAGATACATAAAAAAATCGGCTAAATACAAAATACAATTAATTTCACACCAAAGGCTCCTAAGGAAAGCATAGACACCAGTAATTTTGTTATCATAATGTAATAACTTATAATGTATATTAAATATTGATGTCAGCTTACCTAATCATGCTGGAACTATTTGAATGAAATTATATGCACATATCCCCACAAAAATAGAAAAATATCATGGGGCATACTAACAGAGACAAGGGAGCATTTACAACTACGGCTGCAACAATTCAGGCTACACATGACACATCACATAATTTTGACTAAATATGCAAAACAGAAGCATGCTCAAACCACAAATTATAATTGTGAAGTACCGCGTTCCCTCGAAAATAAGACGGTGTCTTATATTAATTTTTGCTTCAAAAGATGCAAACCCTAACCCTAGGGCTTATTGTCATGGTTGAGTCTGGCAGAGAACTTCGAAGAAGAACGTGATACTTATTTTCGGGGGGTGTCTTATATTTTCATAATCAACAACCCACCAGAACATTTTTTCATGATACACAAATTATTAGGCTACAAAAGGCAAGGAGCAGGGTTTTAATGATTTATTAATAAAAGTAATATTCTTCAAGAATGTTTCAGTTATTGTATATTTGTAAATTAATCAAATACACTCATACCAACTTCTTCTAGACTACTAATTTATAAATCTCCAAACTTTGAATTCCTGCATGAATTTCTTGCAAATCCATTTCTTGCAGAAAAATTGGTCTCAATCTTTCATGTTTAGCAAGAGAACTCTCAGTAATTTAAGAAGATTCATAAACATAACTTGATGCAACTGTGGTCTAATTGGTTGCCTGTTTACCGTATTTGGTCTGATTACCCGCTTATATTTTACATACAAATACTTACAGTAATTATAATTTTCATTATCGATACTTTATTATATTAATAAGTCACTAAAATTTTACTGATATTAAATTAATAGCTTATAATTCAACATATTATTGTGTTGAAACAGACCCATGGTGCTGTTTATGATCTTAACTGGGGCTTATATTATGAGTATCTTAAAAAATCATGCTAAGGCTTGTTTTCGGGGAAACATGGTAGGAGATTACATACCAAAACAACTTTAGAAAATGAATTTTATTAAATAACAGACTCACTTGAATCTAATGGAGGATGGAGTCTAAGAACAGCCAGCCTATCCTCTTCTGAGAGATTCAACCAGTCAAGCATTTTTCTGAAAGTTTCTCGACCTGCTTTAAGTTTATTCCAGGGCTTTGGATTTCTCAAAAGATCACTCAAGGTACCCTGACTACGCCCAAGAACCCTCTGAGAGAAAACTGCCTGAGGAATGCCGTAATGCCTGAGCTCGGCGGCCACCATTCGAGCAATGTCGTGCGTGCTGCAAAGATTCGAGTCGAGCCTAAAGCTCTGATCATTGCAGTTTGACATTTCCTGTTCATCACTAGATGGCCTCTCAAATAAATTGCTAGTGGGTTTTGATTTCTTAAGCTTACCAATTGGAAAAGATACTGATGGGTGAGCTAAACCACGTGATGAACCCACGGACTTATCTTGATGCTTTGGTAAACTCAAGTCCTCAGGACAAGAAGGAGGAGACAACCTACTACCCGCATCTCCGTACAAATGAATGTCTGACTGCCCAATTTCTGGCGACAAGTCACCTAAAGAGGAACAGGAATTTTGGCACTTGAGGTCAAGTATTTCAGGATCAGTCTTGATCTGTGGGCTCTTTAGGTTGGAAATAAAGATTCCTTGTTGGTCTTGAAGTAATGGTAGAGAAGGGTGGCTCAGCTGATTCTTTGAAACATTGGCAAGCAAGGCAAGTTTGTTAAAGTAATGGACAAAGGCCGCACAATTGAATGAATCTCCAACGCTGTTGTTAATTGGAGAATTGTTGACGAAATTAGTTGATATAAACTGCTGATACAAAAGAGCCATATAAGCATTTAAGTTTTTTATTTGCGAACCATCCGTCTCTACTTTTTTAATATTACCGATATCTTCGGTTGTGGAATTCGTCTCCATTATGTTTGACGAGTATTACTCTCATCCGTGCTTTCTATCCCTTTTTCCCCAAAGCAACTCATCACTAAAACTACACCAAATAGGTGATCATCGGTACTGTTCTCATCGAATCTCGTAAAATCAGTATGATCAAGTTTAATCGACTTTCTGAACAGAACGTAACACAATGCTCCTGCTAATTGCAATTCTGTTAAACAAAAAACGTAAATATCTATAACAAAAACCGTCGATATTATATCTCCTGACTAATTGATGATCTCGGAATACGCAGGCATCCACCACAGCACGAACTCCAACATCTTAAAAGACCACAGCCATAACAAAATAGGAGCTCCTCTGGAAGAGCAATCGACGTAGTAACACTTAATGTGCCACTTAAGTAATAAATATCACAATTTAGAGTGATCAACCGTAACTAATTATAAAATGACAACATTGTAACTATATCTATGTTCATAAATGTCAAATTTTGAAATTCTAGAATGCTTCTAACACTGCTCAAAAAAGCATTATATAAGAATTTTTTGCTTCTGAGTTTAAAAACAAAACTTTCTGATAACCTGGAACGCTTACGAAATTCGGAGGAGCAAGGACCGGGATAGCCTCCTCCCAAGACACTGCTGACTAACAACCAAACTGGACTTTCTGATCCATCTTAACAAATCAGAAAAAGGCAGTTAAAAATTTTTGAATCTGGTGTCATTGGCTTATGTAAACATAAAATATAGTATTCTGATCCATGAATATAAACGCAGGAACATTACGAAGGGAACCTCCAAAAATATTTGATGACCTAATGCAGCAAATAAAAGAACGAACACAGAGAAGTGTTGATAATTGTTACAAACTAAATTTGAGGTAATTATTTTTTATTTTTAGAAAATGAATACCTCTGAAACCGAATGATGTGATACACATATATTGGTTCACTGTCACTCAAAATCTCAAAATTCTTAATGCATTAAGCACAATGCTGAAATGCAGGTAGTGAAACCATCCCCATTGCTACATACAAAACTTCGACAAACAAATAAACAGATAAACTGAAACAAACAGCCTAACAAGATTGATGAGCCAAATGTTAAGGCATAAAGGAAGGAAGGCCAAGGTAAATAATTAGGCCAACTTTGTGGAACTTTGCAACAATCATCAAGAAATCAAAAGAAATAACTCCCCGATCAATCCAATCATTTCAACTTCAAATATATCCAATGTGCATCCCAGCCACATAGACTACACTTGGTCAGCCACTGCTTCTATTTATTTGGATAATTTATGTAGGTTCCTGTTAATCACAAGGATGTCAGTGAACTAATAAATAATGCATTAAAAAAAAGATCCAAATAAGACAAGATACAAAACAGTACAAAATTATAAACTAGTCCAAACTATAGAATTGTCTGTTATAACAATTCATTATGTTAAATATTGGAGTACCACATTTGCAAAACAATATACAAAATTCACATAACATTGAAGTTTCTATTGCTGTATTAATATAACAATGGTGATGACATACCTATATCAAACTTCAACAATTGTTGCCTTTATTAACTATAACCATCAAAATAATACTGCAATATTGCAGACAAAATAACTTGAAGCTTGAATTTAATTTTCTGTGAGAGGTAGCCAAAATATAAGAGAGAAATGACAGACAAATTACTAAAAGATAACAAAGGGAATCAAACATCCCAAAAGAAATAGATTTTAAAATGTGCAGACTTAATTTAGATGACTTTGATCCTTCATAAGAGCTTCCAGAGTGCATAAATAACAAAAAATATTAGCAATCGGAAATTCCGAGGATAATAAACAGAAACAATTAAGCTTATTAATCTGCTGACATTTAAATAATAAGAAAACTTAATACATGCAAAGTTCCATTTCTGGCACAACAAAAATCGAATTCTGATGAGTTTCCCAGTAAAGAAGAACAGTAGAACTCTCTTCAAATGATTCTATGACGTCTTTCTCAGCATTATAATCAAAATAAAGACAGCACTTTAGCAGCAACAACAGAAAAAAACAAAAACAATTATGAAGATGAGAACAAAAATAATAACAAGAATAATTAATATAATTGTTAATTAGTGTTTCCAATCATAAAAAAGACCGAGTCCTTTCGTAAGTTTCAAATCATCACAAGGGCTTAAAGCTGATTGGTATCTTTCCTCTCTGGGTAAGCCCCTCAAATCTTTTGTAGGTGTAATTGAAGAATACCCAGTCACACTTTGATTGGTCATCGGAAGACTCCGATTGGGAGGCTGAGGATGGGAATGAAATAACAGTGGTAAAATTTACAATTCCATGAATTACTTCATGAATATTTATGCTTAGGTTTGGCATAATAACTGACTTAAACCAAGGCATAAATATTCTGTAAAGCACATCAAGCCATTACATTAATTTACTCAGCTCTAAATTTAATAATAAATTCCAATCAACTCACGCCACTTCAGGTCAACGTCGGGGAACTCATCAAAATTTGAAGTGTCATCAATACTTTTTACTTCAACAGGAATAGCAGCTGGTCTATCTCTGATGAAATTAATAAATTACCTCAGCAAATGACATTATAAAAATATTAGCACAAAGTTTAAAGTTTATTTATTTATGACCACTAACATAAATTTGTGTGTAGATTTTAAGTGTGATAGCGTTGTAGAGCTGATGATTTAGGGAACAGAAAATTCAAGAGTTTTGTGACATATGATATGGTTACCAGGGAAGTGAGGCATATGATTGGCATGACCACCAAGAGGAGGGCAAAAAAAGTTAGAAAATTTGCTGGGGCTTTAAAATATTACAAAAATGATTTTTTCTCCCTTTTCCATCACGAAATTGACATGATGTATAGGCTCATAGCTGCCTAGGGCCATGAAATTTCAGCAGCCCTGACGATCACTTTTCTTGATTTAAGTCAATGGAATGACTAGGGGTTCTAGACAATACTAAAACTTGGACGTCCTGAATGCAGTAAACAAAACCATTAATTATTTTGTCGTAGAAACATAAATCACAGATGAGAGTCTTGAATCACTGAAGTCTGCCTCTGTAAAGTAGTGCTTTCAAACCTGGGATGGCTCTTATCAAATACTTTTGAATATGTTCAAACTTGGCTATAAGCTTTGTTATGAGAGCTCCAGACAAGGAAGTAATACCAAATTGGACAATCGTAGATGTAATATGCTCTAATTAAAAGTTTTTGGTATTTTGAGCAAAAGCATTTGAGGAATGAATACTCACAGCCTCACAAATTTTCAATATTTAAATTATTTTATGCTTATTTTAAAAACAATTTGTCACAACAGCAATTTCATCATTGGGAAATTATTAATTCATTGCACAAATTTAAAATTTAAAATGCTACAATTATATGTTCGATATTAACCTGATATGCTCCCAATCAACTCCAAGAAAGAATTGATGTTCTCTGATCTCTTTATTGCTGCTGCCACCAAGCCTTTTTTCTCTTTCGCAGCAAAATCTTAAAATAAAAATGTTATGAGACACTAAGTTAATATTATAAATCAAAATAATAACATTAGATGAGTGTAAGGAAGAAAGATTGCCTGCTTGCAGATCATCATCACAATCATTAGAAATGCCTCTCGAATTGAATCACCTCTGGATAAGGGATCTCGCTTCGTTCGATATAGGAACCTCGGTTGGAAATACCAAGGTCTGCTTCCAATTCATCACCTTTCTGTAGGTCTCCTGTGGACTTTCCGAGCAAAATGGTGGGTAACCTAGGGAGCCACTATTTAATATTATTAACATATAATTAATACATCAATGATCCCCAAATCAAATAAATCACATTGCGATGATCATAAAAGTAGATTTCGGCTAGTTGCTACAAATTATTTTGCAACCAAAAAGTTAATGCTTATATGTAAGGAGGTAAGAAATACACTATTTGCATAAATAAACAACTCCACCAACCAATCAACATCTCAAACATGATGACTCCCAATGACCACCAATCACAGCTGTTTGTGTATCCAGTCTGCATGAATACCTCAGGAGCTATGTAATCTGGAGTGCCAACAGTTGAATAAGCCTGTAATGGATAGATTCTGACTGATTAAGTACTAATACAATAAAAAGGCTGGCATTGGCCAAATTGTCTGACCAGTGCCCTTCTCTTGCTCCTCCAAGATTGCTTCTTTGAATCCATAGGACTGGAGACTGGAGAAAAACAAGATATCTTACAATTAAGGCTTAGCATCGCTAAATTAATTAAAAAAAACTTGAATAACCAAAATCACTAGACTTGGCCTGCTTGAGGTCCTTGTAAAACTCAGTTCTGTGACTCTTTTTAAGACCTGTACAGAGACCAAAGTCTGACAGCTTGATGTGACCCTAGAGGGAAAGAAAGTTATTCGCTTACCATCCATTCATCTCTCAATGCAAATGCAAATTCTATGACATATTCATTCTATCCAAACAATTATTCAAGTTCTCCAATCACCCTTGCATCGAGAAGCAAATTATCTGGCTTAATGTCACGATGAATGAATCCAAGTTGATGGATTGAGTTGATAGCAAGGACTGTTTCTGCAATGTAAAACTGGGTCTGTTCTTCTGTCATTGTGTCTTTCTTCATCAGCAGTGTCATCATGTCACCTGATGATGGCGACAATATTAATAAAGACAATTACGATAATAATAAGAACAATATTAGTAGTGACTTTGAAGATTATTGTGATTGTAAATATAGCACAAATAAATATGCACACATATGCACATGACTTCTCGTCTGCCTAGCCAGCCATCTGGAATGCACTTCCTTCCCTTGCCAGAGCCCAACCATCTCTGGAGCTTTCAAACACCACCTGAAGACTCATCTCTTCAGGACATCATGAAACCAGAACAACATGGAAACAAGGCACCTCACAAATTAACTGTTATTATGATGATCGTTATAATTATAGCAAAGGCCCTGTAGATGCTAAAATGCTGACATTTAAGTTTAACTGCAAGCGTTGTTTGTCTTGTTACTATTTGTTAATCTTGAAATGGGGACAGTTCGGTCTTAGACCTATGATGTCCTCTCTCAGGACTTTTACTATATTATTATTATTTTTATTATTATTATTATTATTACTAAATAAAAAATCAGTACCACCTCCGGGAAGGAACTCCATGATGAGGTATAGGCTAATGGCATCCTGAAATGAGTAGAACATCTTCACTACCCATAGATGATCAGCCTCCACTAAGACATCCCTTTCAGCCCTCACGTGAGCCACCTGATGGAAATCGTAATTAAAATAATGTTCGTAAAGAGGCGTTTATACTTTAATAACCAGAATTTTGCAACAAAATTGAAAATTCCCACTTGATCTTTCTCCAGCATATCAGCCTTTCTGAGTATTTTCATGGCATATACATGACCGGTGTCCCTCTTTTGCACTAGTCTCACCTGTAAGCAATATAATAATAATTATTAGAACAGAACAAATCAAGAAATGGCAATCTTGAAGTGCTTTCAAGATCCTGATGACATCCATAAATTCAAGGAGCAAGGAGACATTTCAGCTTAGATTAACTTTGGCTAACAAAAGACAGTAATTGCATTATTCTAGACTTGCGAATGCTTGTAAACGTGAATGCTATTAAAAGTGTTAAATTCTTCAAAAACCTTATAAATATTGTTCAATTACATCAATACAAATTAAAATTAATGCTTCTAAAATATTTTCAATTTATCTTATATGTTTATATGATAAAGTGGAATTTTCAGTTTGGGGAATAACCCATTTTCAAAAATCAAAAAATAATATTAATTTCTTTCTCATTACCTATGATTCATTAATTTACATTCATTATTTTATGATACAAGAACATGAGATTGAAAAAAGTCATAAGCCTAATTGTATATGCATTTATGCATGATGGATGCTAATGATAATATGAGCCACATGCTCAGTGGATCCTGAGATTCTGTTGTTGTAAGTTTCTGGAATGGGCCTACTACAATAGAAAAATGTCAATACTGAATAGTTCACAAGTTAGAAATGTTCACCTCTCCAAAGGCCCCACGTCCAATGACCTTCAGAGGTTCAAAATCATGGACACCAAGCTTGGCCCTCTTTAGTCTTAGGAATTCTGTTTCTTTGAGCGCATGAAGCTGGCGTTTCTCGAGCTTCTTTGTAAATTTTATTTTAGAGTTTTAAATGGCAGTATATTATTCTATTGACATCTAGACCTAAATACCTCTCAGCACTTAATATTGGATATTAATTTGAAAGTGCAGTCGTAATGACTAATGTATTATTACGCCATAGCCGACAGTGTTCGTATCATCATAAAAGTTCCTAAACCATAAAAATGATCACAAAAAGATATGCTTGTACCTGTTCTTCTGTCAGGCCTTCACTGTCCATAGATTCTTCTAATTGTTTTTGCCTTACAATCATTTGCAAAAAACATGCCATCAATGTTTCATCCAATGTTACATCATCGGGGGAAATAACCCCCAAACCAACAGGCAAAACATTTCTCCAAAATTTAAAACAAATTAAATATTTGTAATAACACTTTGACGCACTTGTTACCGGCACCCCGTCATAATAGCCCGGCGACAAAATAGCCCCGTCAAAACAGTACCATCAAAACATAAAACTCATTTCATTTAATCAAATTTGAAATAAGTCATGGGTTAATGTCTTCAACTCATATAAATATTTTTTTTATAAAGATACATTGACGCGTATGATTTGACGGGGCTCTTTTGTCGCTGGGCTATTTTGACGGGTCACCCTTGTTACCATAACATTTTAGAAGAAATATCAAATATGAATCTCAATCAAAGATTTTTTCACAAAAAAAATATAAGATGAAATGCATACAATAAGGTGGGTCGATTCACCATTGTTTCACCCAGACACTAATAAATTGGTACTCATTGATCTTTAATAATTTCACAACTTTGAAAAAACTGAAGTTGTTACATACCACAATACCCATATATAAGTTGCTCCCACATACACTCCTCGCTCAACAAAATTGAGTTCTACTGGACCAATTTTTAAAATAAATGTCTCTGATTAATAACAAGACATTCTGCAATATTCCCAATACTTTTAAATTATCTTCCATTTAATTATTCTTATTCAAAAACTAAAGAGACCTCCATACAGAGATTGGCAAAACAAACCACAAATTCTTACTCAGAAAAATCGTGTTTTACCAGAAAAAAAATTTTAAAGCCCTTTTGATTAACATATATTTTATTTATTTTTATTTTATTAAGTGGGTAGAGGACCGAAGCCTCTTACCTGCCCACTATCAAACAGCAAAACATTGAGAAAAGAAAGGTTCAACAATAACCAAAATAATTTTTTAATGATGTTCCCTAAAATTGTTTTTGGCTGATCTCCAGAGAATTTGATCTCCACGAGCAGACTTGCAAAACAAAATAATTAAGAATTATTTAAAATAAAATAATAAATCTATTTTTGCTAAATATTCACTTTAATATGGATAACTGATTTAATATTTAATTAATCTACACCCCTTTAATTTTCCAACCAGGGCAAGCATTATTTTAAAAATATGTTGCATAAATACAAAATATATTATTCAAGATCTTATTTTACATAAAATTTCTGGTAAGAGGTTCAATGAGGTCATTATCATTATCAATTTCCCCACCCTCTTAAAATCAAAGGATCTGGATGAAACACCACATTACATGATTTGCCATATCTTATATATGCAAGGTGGAAACAATACATTTCGAAATATGATTAATTAAATTATGGTAGAACCTGGTTTCCCTCTCTTCATGTTGACCAATGAGGTTGCTGTAGTAATTCTCAAGAGTCATTTTGGTCTTGTTCACTTTCTCTATCGTGTAACCACTCACAAATTGATTCGATCCGTCCACAGAAGTTGCCATAGCACGTTTTCAAAGCTAAACAACAAAATACATTTGCCATTCTTTGTAAATCAAACACATAAGATAGACCAAACCAAAGCCCCTTAAAGAAAACAGGACTGACGCACAAGGGACACACTGCTTAACAAGATTGAAGCACATGTCCAATATTTATAACCTTCTTTTTATAGACGGATTTAATCCACAAAACTTTTTCTTTCCACAAAACCCAATTCCTACAAAACGACAACATCCAAAGAAATGCAAGCAAATCTCAGAAATTATGAAATTAAGAGAATTTCCTCAGCAAATCTTAATTATTCGTAATGTTCAAACGTGTTTTTGAATAACTTAAATGTGCTTTAATTTATTTTGAAATGTCTCACCGTAAAAATAATATCAAAATAATAAAGCAGCTTCAACAGCAATAGCAACGTTATAATTATTTAAGTTTCTCCTGGACGTCTTACCAGAGGACATGAACGTCATTTCAGCTTTTTCCAGAGGAACAAACTCGCGCACTAATTAAAGGTGTTCTAGGAAAAGTTATCATCAACGATGAAACGGAGTTCAACTCTGTTTAAACTTATGTTGTTATAATCACATTTTATCAAATTTAAATTCTGAATCATTATTATTTATCGAGAGCTTTCTGGGAGTTTACAATAATCTTGAAGTGTTTGCTTATTTGGCAGCAACAATTTTCAGTTACATTTAATTGGATCAGTCAGCAATGCTCGAGCTTATAAGAAAACTTGCATGTTTGATACATTAACAGATCTGATACCCATTTAGACTTAGAATTTACCAGATCTATGGTTCTAACCAATTCAAATTTTCATTGAAAAAGTGCTAATTTCGAACTGTAAATTGCATCATCATCACAAACGTTATCTATGAAAATTAGAAAAATCAAGAAATCCACAATTCATGAGAGGAAAGGATCTCACATTTTCAATATCAACAAGTAATTACAAATTGCTTTCAGTGTAAGGAAAGTTAAAAATATTTTGATGTCAATTGGCAGTCATCTTCAGTTAAAGAATATCTCCAGGTTGATTCATCCAATTCCAATTTGGCTACATCATGGAGGAGGTTTACGCACCTATTAATTACCAATCGTTCATTATTAATATGTAATATCATTTGTAATACATATCATATGGATATCATTAGTAACAAAAAAGACCAATTTTTCCCTAAAAAATTAACAAATTAAAAAAAAGTTACATTTCCATTTGTTTTATTCCATCTTCTGAGATTTCCAACATCTCTGCCATGGAAGAAGAAATGTCTTGAAGAGCAGAAGACTTATCTTTGACTGTCTCTAGAATCTCATTGAGAAGGACTTCACTTTCCTGAAGTTCCTTTGCACATTCTCCCTCTGAAAAATATTATTTTATAACAGTTACCCTTCAAAAACACATATTTATATTCACCAACCATAATATGTAATGCAACTATTTTCATTGCTGTTATGTGGCAGATAGATTCCAGTGGTTTCTATGGAATCCCTGGTCGTTTCCAACGCTTCGGCAATGTCGTCGTAACGTGCGAGAGCCGATTCAAACTTCGGCAAAAGGTCCGGCAGAGAGGCATCCTGACGAAGCACAAGAGATAAATTTCAAAGCCTGCAATTACTATCTTGATGAACTTTATTTAATAAAAGCAACAATTTTTTAATTACTATGATCTTCATGAGTTCTTCAAGCATTGTTTTCTGCAACCTTTGAGAACAGGCATTTTGTAAGATCTGCTTCTCTTTCCTGATATTTAAGGCTAAGTCTCTTACTTTAGTCATCTCTGTCTGTTTTTATTATATAAATTTATTAAATTAAGATTTATTAGCCAATTAAGGAACTGATTATTTCTAAAGAATATTTTTTTACATTAACTAACCAGAGCTTGCAACTCACTCTCCATTACAGACTTCTCAGCCTTGGCATCTAAGTAAGTGTACTGAAGATATCTGGAATAAAGAATTCCCATAATTTGCTCTTCCGATATTCTTGGTTTTACCATCGTCTGCAGGATAATTTTAAAATGTTTACTCTTTCGTTTATATTTATCTATTTAACTATTTGCTGAAAATAATTTTCTATTGTGTAGAATTGATTTATATTTTAACCATGGTATAAGGATATCTGAGCATCAAGCTAATTCCTGATAATTTTCATTCCTTGCTAAAAAATATGATTACCTTTTTACAATCATCTTTATACAGTACTTCTTGTAGAGGCTGTTGATCTGAAAGTCAAATTGTTATTTTTTTAAAATAATTCGTTTATCACAGAGATACCTAAGATGTAGAGGGATAATCTAATAATGTTTTATGTAAACTTGTACATGTTATTACCTTTTGTTGTATCTATTAGTCCTGAAGCAAGCTCTATTGAAGACATGTCCACATCTCCAAAAGAAGTTATATAATGAGAGAGATTCTGGGTTGCCATACTATTAGGAGTTGAAGTTCTTCCCTTTTTATGGTCAGTTATGTGGTTATTTTTTCTGCCAATCGTAGGAGTTGTGCTTGGACATTGCTGTCGAGTCGACTTTTCCTGAAGTTGCTCGTCTTCTCTTCGCTCGTCCTTTTGTAGAGCAACCGAATTGCCAGAGAAATATGTCGGCTTCCCTAACTGCTTCCGTTCTATTCTGAGGTCTTTGGCATCACCTGGTACTCTCAAATTAGATGAAGTTACATCAGCCTCCTCTCCAAAAAAAAGATGGGAGGGCTTCTTGGGTTCACATTCAGTCTTTGATTCGACCGTTGCATCAAGCGGTGAGAAGCTGTGGGCTCTAGCCAATGAACTGCTCATCGCATTTGAGGAGTGTTTGGTTCCTTGGGAATTAAATTAGTTTTGCAATTTATTGGTGATTCTCCAGAAGTTGGGTACTCATTGAAATTGTACACAAAGATTAATAATTATTACATTGCCATTCTGAGAAGTTTCTTTATCTTATCTAATTCAAGCAATTCTTATCTAATGGCACATTCCATCAAATCATGTAAAAATAAAGTCATAAATTGTACAAAAAGAGTAACAATTATTACATAACCATTCTGAGAATAGTTTCTTTATCTTATCTAATTCAAGTATGGGCACATTCCATCAAATCATTTAAAAATAAAAAGTCATAAATTGGAATAAGTCCTTTCTTGACAAACCTGAAAATCTACTGGAATTTTTGATTGAGTTTTGATGTCTGAGAGTGCTAGCCTTGATGCCCAACGATGTAGATGTAACATTCTTCAGTAAATCCATATTCTGTTCACGTGTTTTGACTAATTAAGAGCTATAACTGGTAACAATAATTTGTTAGATTAAAGAAAAAGATTATTTTTCTTACCCTATTTGTAACTTTCATCGGACCCTTGCGGGGTTGAAGATATTTTGAAGAAACGACCACGTTTGGGCCTGTGCAATATTATCACCCATATTAGAAGTTATTATATTATTAAAGTTATTATATTGATAAAAGTTATTGCCTAAGCAACAATACCACTCTCAATCATTATAATGACTTTGTGAAAATTATCAGTTTTCCAAACTCAAATTATTATGAAACTTATTAACTTCAATCAAGTCACCTGATCTTTTATTGATTTGAGACTTGTTTTTCTGCTCAATTTGTCCAGATAATCTTAAACCAAATAATTCACCAGTTATGTACATTATTTAATAATTTTTGATAACAAGAATTGCTTGAAAGATTTCATTTGGGACTTGCCTCTCTGAGGTTTCATTCTTTTGTTCAAACTTTAAAGATTTTGCCACTTGCCCAAACTGGGTTGGCAGATTATCATCTAGAATATGATTATAATGATTAAAACATTAGTAAAATAAACTTAACTCACCTAGCATATGACTAGAATACTGATAATGAATAAAACATTAGTAAAATAAATTTAACTCACCTGGTCCTTTTGGACCATCTACATGATTTTGTAATGGGCAAAACATAAGGGTAACCCCCTTCCCATCTAAGCTTTGATTGCTGACATTATCGATAGGGATGGTACTTATGCTGAATGAAAAACAAATAATTATTAATAATTATAAACATACAGCAGTAACTTCCACCAATTAATTCCTTCTTAACAATCTCAATAATGCTGAAATAATAGAAGCAGGCCTACCTGGGATAAGGCTCACCATGTTTTATGACCCTAGCAGGAGACAGCACCACTGAAGTCTCCACTTTTACACCCACCTCTGACTTCCCACCCCTTGGCCTTTGCTCTGCACTGGCTTCGATAAGAAATATATGATCCTTCAGAGGCTGAAATAATGTGAAGATGTGCAGTTTGTGTAATCACAACTTGTCATTTATCAAAGTCGATGCCCATGTTAAATGAAAATGCACGTGTAACTAACGACAAACTGTTCTTTGTCCATATCCAAAACAGAAATATGGCTAAGCTCTGATTGATGATAACTTTCTGATTTTCTCAAGGACCTACAGAAGCCGTTACCATAAATTCAAATCTTAAAACATTAACTGAATAATCAACAAATATAAATTATCACAAATCATTCCTAAATAATTCTAATTTGTGATCGACTGTTCTTCGCTTTCTAATTCTTTCTAATTTTCAATTTGTTTAGTTCCATCAAAACCATTGATTGAATAGTAATTTATGCAAAATATCTTCGCTTCCTTCCACTGGTGGGCTACCATATCCATATCACATCCCCTCCATTAGCAATGTTAAGTTGTCAGAATTAAGGACAGATCAATAGATCAATACCACCTCCATCCTACCTTATTAAATTAATTAATAGATTAACGAAGAATCATGCAGTTCAAACCTAATGCCGTCTACCGAGTAGCTAAACATCTCCAAATTCCCGGCTGTTGAATAGTAAACAAAAGTTCAAATAATGATAACAAACCAAATTTTAGATAAAAATTAATTTTACTTTTATGTTTAACCTTTTTATGTTGTTAATATTACTTACAATCTTACCTGGCTAGAGATAAAAATGCATTTAAACTTGCAATAGATAGAATGCAATAATTTTGTAATAAAAAAATTAAATTTAGAATGTATTTTTGAAATACAATAAATCAATTTTATTGCTTGTTAACTTTGAATTTATTAGCTTGGGAAGTGTGAGCTAATGTAACTTCTCTTGGAATTGGTGACACGAGCAGTAGTAATGACGTTTTGGTTTTTTGTTATTTTTACTCATTTCTCAATTATTCATCTATGTAGGTCCCTCTCAGTGGGATGAATCCATTTGGGCTGTTTTCCCGTTGAACATCAATTTATTTGCATTTCAGAAAGTTATCCTTGTTTTTAGTTTTTTGATTGCTTATTTATATTCATAAAATAAATCAAATCAAATGTCAAGTATGGCTAACCTTTCGGTGTTTTAATAATTTGGCTAGCCTTATGGTTTAACTAATAAACAAGAAAAAATTAGATGAACGTTTTCCTTCTCGAGCATCTAGTTGTGAAATAGCTATAAAATGCTACGAACACGCGGTCATGTGATAAGATTTACTCTGGGAGTATATATTGAGAGGGGAAGACTGATTCGGAATTGTTGGAGAACGGGAGAATGATGGACGGGTATTAATTTGGACATTATCGATATTTGTTGATTAGTGTTTTACATTTATAATATCGTTGCTTCATGTTTATTGTTTGTCATGGATAAGCAAATTTGTTATTGTTTGTTAAGGACATGCAAATTTGTGCCAGAAATCTTATGTTTTGGAATGTATTTTGCAATATAGGCATCTTGCTGTATTTATTTATTCTAAGTTGAATAGAAAAATAGGATAAAACAAATAAAAAATAAAAATTTTTCTGATAATGTTTATTCAGAAATTTAATGTCTTCTCAATGAATTTTTCATTGTTACTTCAAGTATTTATGCTAGTTATTTTTACCTTATTTAATCGTAATGGAATAGAAATATTAAACGTCGTTTTACCTAAGAGTTAACTTTACTTATGGTTTGTTTTTAGCTTATATGGTTTGAATTATCAAATCTTAATTAGCTACTGACCATTTTAAACATCTACAATGTTCATCTTTAGACCCTATTATGACATGGGGGATCACACCCACAAGATTCCCATGGCACTCTTTAAAGCCAATAGAGCTCGCCTATGCGACAGACTCAAATCACAAATCAATCTTCCCAAAAACTCTATTGTTTTCCTCCAAGGAGGCAGTGATTTTCCTAGGTATAGCACAGACACCAATGTCTCAGAATTCAGACAGGTGAGTAAGATTTTTAATTAAGAATATGGCTTTATAAATTGATTATTAGCTTTGAAAAAATGTATGTTGGACATTTGCAGGAATCTTATTTTCGATGGACCTTTGGCGTTTTAGAACCTGATTGTTTTGCCATGTTGGAGGTGGATAATGGCCGAGCCACAATCTTTGTTCCTAGATTGCCAGAGTCCTACATCGTTTGGATGGGGGAGTGAGTACCATAACCTTATTTGATAAAGGTTTAATTTATATAATGATATTGTTAATTGTTGATTGTATCAATGAATTTATTTTTAATTTAAGTCATTCAATATTATAGTGCTTGATAATTATAAATTATATAATTTGATAAAATTGCAATAACAAAAATCACTGGCTTGTCCATTATATTTTGGGAATGTTTCCAAGAAACACCACTATTTTCTTAAAATTTAGAATCCACCCACCTGATCACTTCAGAAAGAAATATGATGTCCATGAAGCTCATTACACAGATGAGGTGAGGGATAATCGTAATTATGATGATGATGCAAATTATTATGGCTTATGATTAAGGCTTATTATGATATTGCATATGGTTAAGGCTAATACTAATGCAGTTATTTAGTAATTCGAATATTTTATTCCCGCAGATTGTTAAAGTTCTCAAGAGCAAAGGGTCTTCCTGCCTGCTCACCATGGTTTGCATATATATGCAATAATATACTTTTATATTATTATAATATTTATAATATAAATATTTATATTATTTAATATTTATTTAAATATTTCTAAATGAAGGTTAACGTTGTTGCATTATTTTGCTTAATGATAATAATAGGCTGTTGAATTGAAACGACGTTTTGTATAACAAATAAATGAGATGTTTTGTTTAACGGAACAAATGAATGAGAATTCCATTCCACAGAAAGGTGTCAATACTGACAGTGGACGTGAAGTGCAAGAAGCACATTTTGATGGAATTGAACAGTGAGTTCTTTGGTTCTTTATGTGCATGCTTTAAGTCCTTTTATGCATTTGTTAAATTAAGTTTCTCCTACATTTGAAATATTTGTTATCTAATTTGTTGATATCTTAATTATTTTTGCTATCAATTAATCACTTCAAATATCTGTTTTTTATGTAAAATCTTATTTATTAATATTTTTTTTTTCTTTGAGGTTCCAAAAGGACAATGCCATTTTGTTTCCTGAAATAACCGAGTTGTTAGTTATTACCTCTTTTTCCTTGCTTCATTATCGAAGATAATGTATTACACTATAACAATATTATTAGACTTGAGGATTATTATTATTATTGATTATTAATATTATTATTATATTATACTACTGAAGTTTTACTAACGTAATTTCAGGAGGATATTCAAGACAGATTATGAATTAGACCTCTTGAAGTATATCAACAGGATCAGTAGTGAGGCACACAAAGAGGTAATGATGATGATCAGTTATGGAGGTGGTAGTTATGAGGACATGTGCTGTGTGTGGATTTTTTTTTTGATAAATGGGATGAAGCATTATCAATTGTTACTTATAGGTGTTGCAATCTGTATTTGAACAAATCTTAATCTACTTGATTATCTTAACCTTTGAGACTCATTCTGTTATCTTACGTGTTCGGCGCAGTCATTATAATTGATATTAAAGATAAAACGATGACCTTATCTTTCTGCAGGTGATGCTGTCTATGAAGCCCGATATGTACGAGTACCAAGGAGAGAGGTAACGTTGTTATCGCAATCATATTTTTTAGACTTCTAATTACTTATCATAAAATTATTAACATAATTAGGGCCTTCCTAGTATGATGAGGACACAGTATTTTGATTTAATTTTTTGCGTATGCTCGCTTGCATATTTATTTTGAATACATGAACAGTTAGAACATAATTACAAATGATGGTGATCAATTAGCTATTTGTTATAATGGAATAAGTAATTTGTGTGTTTCCTTATTATAATGCATAAATGAGCTGATTTTATGTTTATATTGTTCTTGTAGTGTATTTCTCAAGCATTGCTACTCAAAAGGAGGCATGAGGCACGTGGGATACACTTGCATTTGTGGAAGGTTATTATTGTTATTAATAAAATGATGACACTGTTGGTTTGCTTGTGGTTGATGCTTGTAGCAGTAGCTCATCATAAAATTATTAATCTACAGCGGTCACAATGGCTCCATTCTCCATTACGGTCATGCTGCTGCACCAAATGACAAGAAAGTTCAGGATGGTGACTTGTGGTGTGTTCATTGTAATCTTTAATCTATAGTAGTGAAGTTGTTATGTCATTAGTACTTATTATTACTATCATTGCTGTTGTTATTATTATTATTATTATTATTATTATTATTATTATTATTATTATTATTATTATTGTTGTTAAATATCTTCCTAGTTAACACTTGCATGTCATTTTCTACAGCCTTTTTGACATGGGTGGGGAGTACTATGGCTATGTTGCTGACATCACCTGCACTTTTCCAGCAAATGGAAAATTCACTGACAAGCAAAAGATTATTTACAATGCTGTGCTAAGGGCAAATAGAGCTGTCATGAAAGCTTCAAAGCCAGGTGGGTGTGTTCTCAGATTAATGCATTAATGCTGGATGGAGAAGATGTATGTTGTTTAAAACCATAGGAGTCCCTTGGTCCAAGATGCATCAATTAGCAGAAAGAGTGATTTTAGAAGATCTTCAGAATGCAGGACTCCTGCAAGGCTTGGTGGATGACATGATGGCCGTTAATCTTGGTGCAGTCTTCATGCCCCATGGTCTCGGACATCTCATGGGACTGGATGTTCATGATGTCGGCGGTTATCCAAAGGTAATTGTTGTCTTCACGACCATAATTTAAAAGTTAACATCATTACGTAGATGCAGATATTTATGTCATCAACTAGTGTCATCACTATTCATATGCATAAGGCTCTCAAAAGATCAGCTGAAAGCAAAACTTAATGAAATTTATTGTTAACCAAGTCATTTTCATATTTTCATATTGATATACAATCTTTAACCAATGCTAGCTCATGCATCTGATCTTAGCACTCTATTGCTCTTGACTGTCCAATTTTCTCCAGGATATTGAGAGGATCAATCAACCTGGACTGAAGAGCCTGAGAATGAACAGGATCATTGAGGAGAGGATGGTGCTTACCATTGAACCGGGGTGCTACTTCATAAACCCTGTTAGAATCTTTTGAATGATAGTTCATGAGTGAAATACTATGTTGTTATTTAGAAAGTTGTTTTCTCTTCTTTATGGCACACCTGCTTCTTTAATTCCATCCTTGCAAAGCGTCCAAAACAAGTTTGCCAAGCTTGTTCTCCTCAACCCTACCCTCGATAGCACGGACTGTCTGAAGAAATTGCACCGGTTGCCGATTCATAGTCGTATCACTCTCGTGACATATTAAACTCTAGCAACATCCGTCCCACCTTATCTCCACCACCTGAGATCGCGCCAAACAACTGGTCTTCGCTCGTCGTCAACCACTCAACTTCACCAACCGGTACATAGATAATCCCTCCCAAACAGAGGCTTCTCGTATGCCTCTCCAGCTGTCTGAAACAGATTCCCTCCCACCGTCAGAGCCCAGCCATCCCTGGATCTATTCAAGCGTCACCTGAAGACCCATCTCTTCAGGACTTCGTGAGACAGCGAAGACGCAAGGCGCCTCTGATGCTATGCACGTGGCGTTTTAAAAATTAATGATTATTATTTATATTTTATTAAAAATCAAAAGCCATTATAATGACTTAAGGCTTTTAATATTGAACATTTAAACCTCTATAAATGTTGTTATATTATCATGAATTCAACTAATGCATTTAAATATTTTTCAGTTACTGGATGAAGCTCTGAACAATGATTTGCAATCAAAGTTTTTTGTAAAGGATGTTCTGGATAGTTATAGAGGCTTTGGAGGGGTGGGTTTTTTTTTTATTTAAATTAATTTGCTGTAAATAAATATTCAGTGGAATTTGTTGATGCAATTGCGTTGGAGCTCATAAATTTTGTAAGAGGTTTTAAATAAAATTATTTCAGGTCAGAATCGAGGACAACATTATTGTGAGAAAAGATGGAGTGGAATTAATGACTGATGTTCCAAGAACTGTGGAGGAGATTGAAGAGTTTCTCAAAAGAAGACGAAATTTATGAAGGATGTTGCTTCTGAAAATTTCTTATTAAGAAATGATTAACATAATACACTTGGTTGCAATGTCTAAAGAATTTTTAGGCTACAGTTTGCATCTATAGTAAAATGAAACCTATTTCTATTTTGAAGCTATTTTGAATGTGACTCATTATTCCAATAAGTGCATTCAACTGGTCTTGTTAGCAAACTAGAGCTGCTGTTATCTTGATTCTAGCACAGGGGTGGGCAACCTTTTTGCGCGTGCGTGCCAAAACCGGTAAAATCTCTGACACAAAATTCTTCTGCGTGCCAACCAATTTTTTGAGAACATATTAATATAGTGTATGCAAAAACCTGAAGAAATAACAAAAATTCATCCCAAGCGGCAAAAACGTAGAATGCAATGACAAAATAAACTTTATTTATCTTCAAAATAACAAAAAATCCTTGAACATATATAAAAGGTTGTCACGTAAAAATAAGAATCAGTCCGACAGATCAGTGGGATTTCTGCTGCTACAGCATTGATGATAGAGATTTTACATCCGGTTTATATTTAGTGACCTTTAGAGATATACAAGACCTACTGGTTTTATCATTCAGGCTACTCCTATTGCGAGACTTAATAAAGTTCATCACCAAGAACTTAAGTTAAAATGTTTTAGTGAAAAAAAACTGGAACTTTTCATGAGCTTGCTATGCGACGTTATAATACTGCATGCAAAAGCAGAACATAAATGAACTGACATTCCATTGTTGCGTTTTTTACGATATGTTAGTGCAGTGTATGTGGGCCCGTCTGTTGCAAGCATCGCGTGCCAGAAAAAAATGGTGGCGTGCCAGCGGTTGCCCACCCCTGTTCTAGCATGTTGGTGTATCACTTTGTCCAGATTCATATGAAATTATGTGGTTGTCTATTGCATGCAAGTATCTCGTTACCAAACGTTTATGCTTCTGTGGGTGGCATTTATTGTTTATGTATTGGTTGTTAAATGAAAATTGGATTGGTTGTGGCATCAGTAAAAAGGATGATATTAGATACATTTAATTTCTATGTCACTTTTTATTCGATGACACTATCACATACAAGAAAATTACGAAAATGGTTTTGGGTGGCGTTTAGTAATTGGCCCATTGTAAATAGAATTCAGGGTACTTTGTTGAGACTTAAGAGCATGGTTCATCCTCCAAAACGTTGAGCATAATCCGCCGATGGTTATGCTAAAATGGGGTAGTTGCAACCGATTGTACCCTGAACGGGATATTTATTTTATTTTCGAAAGCTTGATCTAGTAGCAGTGGCTTATGATATGTAATAACTATTCACATCTTAATAGAGATGCTTTTTTTAATTACATGATTTAAGAAGTTTTTTATGAAGTAAATTTAAAAAATTTATAATTTATAAAATAAATAATATATGTAATTGTTTTATTTTAGTAAAATTAACTTCATTCATGCTCCACAAAAATATATGGGTTTAGGTAGGTATCAAGGAGCAATTTTTCACCCCTCGTCTTGCTTCTCCCCTTTGCTCTCCATGGATACACGGGAGTTTGTTGACATTTACATGTTTTTTAGTTACAATATCTAAAAATGTTCTCAAAGGACTTTAAAAAATTATTTTCAAGTAGAAAGGTACACTGCTTTGATTATACCAGTTTATATTCCGATTTGATCGTAATTATTGTCACATCCAACATTTGTCGTTTGCATTGACTAGAATCGTGGTTCAGGGGCAAAGAATGCCTCGGGTAGTGCAATTATTACAGAAGAGGGAATTTTGGTTAGAGCCGTCTCAGAGAATCAGCAAAGCTATGGCTCCACACAGCCTGCAAGACCTGACAGTTCTGATGAGACAGAATCTAGTTCGATTGATTTTCAAAATGCCAAAGAAACTGTTTCGTGAGTAAATTTTAACATTTTGTATTAGTGACTTGAGTTCTTTTCAGTTTCAAGTAAAAAAAGTTCATGAAGTATTTTGAGGTTCCTAATAGTTTGTGGATATTTAGGTTTTACTTTGTGTTATTGCACTGCCATACAAATTTCAATTAGCTATATTGAAGTAAGTATGCAAGAAACCTAATTAAAAATTACTTCAGCTACACAGGGGAAATTGTGACAGAAATTCATCTGCCCCCGAAATCAATGCATTCTTCTGCTACCTTGACTTCCGTACCATTCTTCAGAAATGATTATGAAGGTGAAAAGTGATTTGTGCTATTTGACATTACATGATCATATAAAATCATGCCTGATCAATCAGTTTGATCAATCAAATTCTAGCATTTTATTCCATCATAAGAAGCCATGGCTACATGGTATATGTAAATGCTACTATTAAATACTAGAGCCTTTAATAGAATAGTTAACATATAGGATTTATTACCAGAGGATATCTTCAACCTAACTGTGCTAAGTTGATCAATCTATATTTTTACAATTGTACCAAAATTCATCATATTCATTTAATTCTCGAAGGCCATTTAGGATCTGTAATAATGTTAAACTTTAATAATAAGGTTAAATAAATATTAGCTATAATAAAATAACTTTATAGACTTTTACAGACATGGAAGTGATTCCACTCCCAAAAGAACAAGAAAAATCAGGAGATGATGCCAAAGTTTTAAAAGAGCTTGTCCACAGGTTGAATGCAGAGCTTGACAAATACCAAAGGAAATTTAGACCCTTAACCCCTGCAGAAGTAAGATTACATGTGATCATGCTTCTTAAAAAATATTATTGGGAATGTTATGTATGTAATGATCCTTATGTACCAGAGCTGACAAATCCTTGAAATATCACTCATTCCAAATTGTCAAGAATTGAATTCTCTAAATATAATTGATATTAGTATTTTATTTATAGCTTGAATCAGTAGATGGATTGCCATTCAAAGGACCTCACCCAACCTGGCTGGTTTGTTGAAACAATATTCATGAAATTGTGGGGACTTCTTATCATCAATCTTAATAATAATAGTAATAATAATAATAATTAATTTATAAGGCGACATATGCATAGCCTCAGAGGCTAATAAACATGTTTCATGATTTTAAAAAAGATTATTTTTAAGTATTTTATAATTAAGGTTTAAAATTTGATTATCAATTCAGTTCAATTTATGTGATGCTTGTGATATTAAGCCTTTAGTTCACTATAATTCTAATAACACTAAAAATTCTCCATTTGCTTGATTTTGTGTTTAATATTCTAGTAGTAAAAATGTGTATAAAATGTGTAAAAATCTATTACTCCATAATTCATCTGCATGTTGTTATTAATTTTATTTTATATATTTATTTAGCAAGCAGTAAGCAGTTGCAGTTTATTTTGCATAAATTACAAGGAGTAAAAATATCAGTTTTCACCCGAAGTGCTTTTTTCATCCATTTTGGATGATGAAGGCACTACAATCACCCACTAATTTATATATAGCACAACTTCCTGGGGACATTTTGCATAGGCTTAAATATTTCACTCTTTATTTTCATTGATTTCTTACTGATATTTCATTTCATTTTACAATGAGAATCTTATGATGAAAAACAGGTCAATGCCAAGCAGTTGTCACCATTGTTGCTTGCTTATGATGATCAACTGAATGATCTAAATTCTGTTGTTAATGCAATGAAGGTTAGTTTTCAATAATCTCAATGATCACACTTAATGTTATCATCATTGCAATCTATGTCGTCCCCTATGCTCACCAAACCTGGCAGGTTCAGATGGAAAATTTTAGGCAGGAGATGGAGGAGATAGCATTGGAGAACAAAAGACTCCATTTGCAGATTGAGATGACATCATTAGATTCTAATAGCCAAAAAGAAAAGCCTGTGACACAACTGTTAGTTACCGATTGCATTGATATAAATAACTAATAATTCAATTAATTGTTAACTCAATTACCTTATTATTTGCGAGTGAAACTTGGAAATTTTCAAACTATGATTAGATGATATTATGCTTATTTTAGCACATGGTCTTCAAATAGTGCTGAAAATTTATCCTGGAAAAAGTTTAATGAGGGAAAATTCACTTTAGGTTTTTAAGCTGGAGCTTATCAATTGATGTGTAATATATCTTATCAATTGATGTAATACATCCCAGACTTACAAAAACTTACTTATCTGGCACTCATCAAGTAGAAATTGACTATGGAAAATTTTAGACAGGGTTTAGCCAACTAATGTCTTAAATCATGGATAAGAAATTTAGACACTTTTTCATTTACAAATATAAATGTTTATTCCAAGTTATGATAAATTCTGTCATTTGGTGTTACTACTGCAACTGCCAAAATATCACCACCATTATTTAAGAGTGTATCCCCAAAAAGTCTGAATTTTTCTTGGATTTGGGTTGAGATTGATAACCAGAAATAGACATTGACAGATTAATTAATACAAGTTTTATATTTATAAATTTTTATTAAAATTGCTGTTAGTAACTTAAGAAATGATTATTGAAATGATGGAATTATGACTAATTAAGCACATTAACACTAAATTTGCATGGTAGCATTGTAAATACTTTCAAGGAGTCGAACAAGGCAGAAAAGGGTTACATTAACACATTAGAAAGTTCCACTTGTGTTCCCAGCCCCTGCTGAAAAGCTGATCCTGTTCCTAGGAAATATTTGATTTTCTTTTTGTCTCTGGACATCTGTTACCCTCCTCTCCTTGGACTTTTCAAATTGCTTATGTTGAAGAGTTACATTTCAAGGTGCCATTTGATATAGTTTAGCAATTGATGTGCAACATATGTAAGCCACACTGAGGAAGGCAATCACCATATATATTCTAAATCCAAATTTATATTCTCTTCTAAGAACTTCTCTGCAATGAATTTTCTGTGATCCTCTGGTGAGGGGTAATTAAAGGCAATGGCAACTAATTACATCAACAATAATAATAACAGTATATGTCTAATAATAAATATATTACGTATGATTACATATGAATATGAAATAAAGATATTGAACTTCCACCAACAGAGACAAACTCAAGTCACATTGTGCTTTGGTTCTTGAAGAGAATCAGTTAATCCTGAAGCAACTAAACCTGGAAAAGGAGAAGTTCATAAAAGTTACTTCAGGGCAGGCTAAGCAAGGTAAGTAGAGGCTGTTAAATTAAGGGTCAGTAAACTCTAGCGACAAAAAGTCATTCATAATGATTTGTCATGTAATACGTCATCCCCAAATGATATCCATACATGATATAGTGGAGTTCTATGTCAGGACTAGAAGTAAATACTCTTTTCATTCTGCAAAAGAATGTAACAATTACGGTTTTAAGGATAACAAACAGTTTATAAATAGGCAAGATAGCATACAATGATTAAGTTCATCCATAAAAATATCAGCATGAAATATACTTATGCATCTTTTTTTCCCTAAAAAAATTTGTCTTTAAAATATAGTTGAATAATTGCTCTAGAGATATTTAAAAAAATTTACACATGTTGTAGATGACATAGATTAAGAACTGAAATGAATTGAACGTAACTCTCATAGCTGCCTCAACCCATGCCAAGATTATTAATAATAATATTAACTTCTAATAACAATAATAACAAAAATTAATAATAACAATAATAATGAGAGAAATGATGATGATGATTATTATTATAATCATTGTTATTGTTATTATTATTATAAATTTTGAACTCTTTTTTCATTTTGTAATCATAACAACAACAACCGCAACGACAAATAACGATGATGATGATGATGGTGATGATGATGATGACGATGACGATGATGATGATGATGAAGGACGACCAGTTAGAAAATTGACTTTTTTCTTTTTATTGGCACAATATTTAATTGTTGTTAATTAGATGAGAATATTTATTTATTCATACTTATTGATGTTATCTATTTTGCTTAACCAATCAGAGCAGATAGAGGAATAAATAGGCATTCATTCATTGTGTATTATTTATGATTGTTTTACTTTTTTTACATTTATATTTGAAAAAATTGCAGCTCAACACATATGCAACGATGAGACTTAAGAAATAAAAAAGCTAACAAACAAATTAAGAAAAGCTATCATTTGAAACACAAAAAATAACATTATTTTAATTTTGAATGCAAAATGCAAAGAGCATATCGTGCCATTAAAAAAGCTCAATTCTGACCACAAGCAAATAATTTTTTTTATATGCATTGTAACATTAGGTTATATAATTTTTTTCTTAATTAATTGTAATAAAGTAATGTGAATGATAGCAATAAATTGTTAACATTTTTAACAGTCTCCTGCATGTCAAAAAGGTTTGCATTTGTAACATTGGAAAGGGACAAATTGATCTCTGAAAACAAGGAGCTCAAAACACAACTTTCTGATATCAGGATTAAACATGACTTCACCATAAATTCTAAATTAGCTTCAGTCATTCAAGAAGAATACCTTCAAGAAGTCAAAAGGCTTCAAGAGTTGGTTATTTATCAAAATAATTCACCATTTTTTCTGGTTTTATGGCATATATAATATGTGTAATGTATATTTGATTTTGCAGATGTCTTCAGCAGTGTC
Source organism: Whitmania pigra (assembly GCA_021613335.1). Taxonomy (NCBI): domain Eukaryota; kingdom Metazoa; phylum Annelida; class Clitellata; order Hirudinida; family Haemopidae; genus Whitmania; species Whitmania pigra. Next base: position 61,616 of record JAJTWR010000275.1, on the reverse strand, counting down.
ATATAAGACATAATGAGGCCTTGCATGAAGTTAGTGAAAGAAATAAGGTGGTTTATTAATATATTTTGAAAATATTATAACTTGTTCATATAATTACAATATTTAAATTGTTTACTTGTAATTGCTGGGCATTGTAAGTGAATATAAAAATAGCAAGATTTCATTAAAAACAAATATATGTAATACATAATTTGTAGAGATTAAATTGTAAAAGTTTAATTTACGGTATTTAAAATTCAATTATTACTGACTTGGAAATAATTAGTAATGTAACAATTACTTTATAATTGACAGTGCAGGTTGGCCTAATGGGTTATGTGCATAAAAAAGGAAGTAATGGCAACAGTCATAATTTTGTGTTCAAAATCCAGCCTGCACTGTCACAAGTGCCCTTTGGGAAGGAGCTTATTATTTTTCAAAATCAAAATCAAATAATCATAATAATAATATAGATGACTGTTATATAAATCAATAAAATTTACAATTACAATTTTTTTTAATATTTTGGGGGTTTGAACCCGTAAACCCCCTTAAAAATGGGCCTTTTTTTGAATTGTCTTGTGAATTGCCAAAACACATTTGAGTTTTTAATATTTTTTTAATCAATGTTTGGAGATGTTTTGTTTAATTGTATTAGAATTTTATGTGTGATTTTTGAAAATTAGAAAGGGTCAATCTATGGGATGACAATAGACAATTTGCAAACATTAATTTTCATTGGTACCATATTGTATACTAGTATGTACTAGCATGTATATAATCTATTAAACCTCATTCTGCAGGAAGAGAAGAACGAATATAAAAGAATTGCTGAGAATTTGAAGCAAAAGATTCAGAGGCTTAATTTTAACCTGAAGAGGAAAAAGGCAAAAGAAAAGTAAATGCATATACTTTAAATAAAAAATGCATATTATATTTTATATTTGATTTATTTATATATGGTTTTATATAAAGCTAGTTTTATATATATAAAGCTCTTGTGACTAGGTGGAATCTTAGTATGTAATAGATTGATTGAATTATACAAATTTTGTATTTTCATTTTTGTTGCTTTTAATCATTTAATGTGGGTGGAGTAATGTATTGAAGCTTATGTGGTTTTACGACAATCACACTCCAGTGCAAGCAAAAAACAGGTTTTGAATCAACTTAATTTTATTCTTTTTTAGGTCAGCCCTCTGATTTTTAAGCCAAAAATTTTAATTTTTATTCAACAATTGAATTTTAATTTAAGATTTTTATTTTTGTTGGTTTTATTCATTTTTTGAGCAGAGTTTATCCAATCAAAACACTTTGAACATACATTCTTGATTTTATATAGATAGACAATAAATAAATAAGTAAAATAATTAATTAATAATTTAAACCTTGAGGGGAGAGTTCATAGCTAGATTACTATTTGTGGTAGTGCTATTTTCTTGGCTAGTCATGAATTTCTAGTTTTGCTAGGTCCTCCGGCCGAGGATGTCAATGTAAAGCTATTTTTGTGAAATAGCAGTGCCATGGGCTGGTCCTGGCTACTCTGGCACTTTAACTAGATATTGCACTACAATGGGGAACAGCTCTGAAATTGTTAAAATAACCATTATTAAATGGACATTAGTATATCTACCCTACCCACGGAGAGTTGATGAATTCAAAAAATTAACTAAAAAGATTTGAGAGATGGCAAGTAGAAAATGGGTATAGGTTTTCAACTGAGCTTGATTAATTGAAAAGTTAATTTGATGTTATGTCATTATTACGTTATTATATTACGTTATGTCATTTTAGGTATATTTATTTTATTTAGGTAGATGTCATTAAGTAATATAATATTTTACATATATGCAAAATCTTTTAAAATATTGTTGTTAGTAACTTTAAATTGTTAAATTATTTATTATAGGGCAATCAAAAGCAAATTGAGAATGTTGAAAGCCAAGAAAGGAAAAATTGCAAAGTTGGACGGTGGCATAAAGGGATTTCTATTTAAAGTTCTTAGTACTGTTAGCATAACCATCAGCCCTAAACCATTATCGTTATAAATGATGATCTTAATGACATCATCCCAAATACCACTAGGTGAAAGATCATGAGAGGGAAACACTTATTACTTTAATCCAAATGCTTAAGACTTCAATAATTGTCAACAACTTCAAAGAGAAAGTAGAAGTTTGTTCAGTTTTAAAACATGATCAAATTATTATTTAAAGCTAACTTAAATGTTGTTCTGTATGGACAAATGTTTAAACTTTGGCAATATAATTATTATACTGCTACTGTTGATATTTAATAAATAGTTATTGCATTTTGACAAGCTTGTATCTTTATAAGATTTTACCATCGAAAGGAAATGAAAATCATTTGACTGCAAAAAGAAGGTTAGAAAGATGCTTGAAAATTCTCCAATAAACATAATATTAATTAATATAAATTTATTTTGACCTTAAAAAAGTATCTAACCAGCCAACTTTCGAAGTTCTACTTAATTTTTTTGATTGATTTCTGAAAATTTGTGGAAGATCAATTTGGCTGGTTTTTTTTAAGATAATAAACTGAATCTAATTTAAATGTTCCAGTACTTGTTGCATTTACATTAATTTTTTTATAGAAGATCTATTTTGCTATTAGTATAATCTAGTCAGCAAGTCATTTCATTTAATCACTTTCCTTTGGTTGAACCATAGGCATATTGATACAGGGTAAAACTGGAGTCAAGAATGACAAATTTAAAAATTTTAAAAATTCCTATTTTTGGTTTTACTGTACTTGATTTCATACATGTACATATTTAAACTACTTAACAATATTTTTGGTATAACTTACATTTCATGGGAAAGTTATGAAAAACATGATTGTACTTGTGAAAATATGCAAATCACTGTAGAAAATTTAACTTTTGTTTTTACTGTATTTTTATTCAAAAAATTCTAGAGATCATTCTCAGGTCAAGAACTTACAAAAACAGCACTATGAGAAGGAGATAAAAGTTCTCAAATCCATTCTTGAAGACAGAGATGGTAACTTCAGAAACATCATGAAGCAGAATAGGTAGCCACTGAGTTTAATTTATTTATTTGAATATTCCTTCCTTTTGTTACTGAGTTGTATAAAAAACAAACTATATAACAAGAAATAAAAACAAGCAAGAGAATCATCCCAAAGATTGTCATCCCACTATTTGGACATCCCCTATCATATTATGCTCTAAGTTTTATGTTTATACAGTACCCCTTTGCTTGCAGTAGTAAAATATATAGGAAATTTATTTTAATAACTTCACTATAGATTATTGATTCTTATAAGGTTTTTTAAATTTGCATTTACTTTGTAAATCCATGAACATTACTTATCTGATTATGTATACTTTAATCTGCCAATTTTATTTCCAGATCAGTCTTTAGAGATTTGAGAGAACTCAACGAATTTTCGCGTTCTGAAAACAGAACTTTGATGAAATATATTAGCAGGATACACCTCAAATCGCCTAGGTCTCTGTTTCCGGAAGAAATTGTGAACCTACCTAAAAGTCAAGTGTTAAGCGAATCGAAGCTAGTGAACTCAGACTCGTGCGATTCCTGTCGGGTCTAGAAAAGCTGGAAGTTATGCGTCTGCTAATAGCATAGCTTCGCACTAGATAATTAAAAAAGAATTGTGTCTGACCAATATTGAGAAGTGAAATTTCCATATTTTACATTTTCTGTTTTTTTGTAAAAAGTGATTTGCGAGTTGTTCACTTCATTTATTTATTCTTGAGATCATCATGTAAAAAACAAACCAAAATTAAAGTTTTCGGCGACGACGCCACCCTAAATTTACCACTGTCGACATATTAGAAATTCTAACTTGGAATAAATCCGGGCATTTAATCGAAGGTGATTTCAAGTTGCATTGCATAATTTGTGGGAATGCGCGTCCACATGTACACTTAAAACTTGGTGAAGTAAATCATAATTTGAACTTGTCTAGCTGACAAAAATTGTGCAAAATCAATTGAATAGAAGATCCATTTCGCCATTAATATTATTAAATAGGCCTCATAAGCTGTTGCAAGCAGTATCGTTATCGTTTTTTGAATCACTAGCAAATAATATATGTTGAAATAAGTTTGAAGTCAGGCAGAGATCATTTATGCATGTCAGGAATATAAATGGTCCTAGAGAAGAGCCTTGAGAAAATGAATTGGATTGATGACAGAGCATACCACTATGCTGTATTACCTGTCAAATCAAATAGACTCTTTCTGTGAGGAACTCAAGATTTGTGCGTGCCTTCAACGACTGTTTGCTCCATCGAGACGTCATTATGGGAAACGCTCCAAGGGTTGCTGAATTTAGATTAGACGCTAAAAAAAGGTCATCTCATGTTGTGTGACCCCCCGAATGACTTATTATCCTTATTGTTCAGCACTCGTCTCCTCTGGCCGACTTGCTTCTGAATTCTCTTCCAAGCCGGTTGCTATCTAGCGTTGTTCGGTGACAGCGTTGAAGTATCGCGCTGCCTCGCTTACTATTACAATCGGAGTACTTTTTGCTTGCGACGAAATACAAAACTAAACAAGGGTGGTTTCCTTATGGAATATACTAGATAAGGAAACCATCCATGAGGACACAGTAGATAAATTTAAAATTTACTTAAGTAAATTCGGTTATAAGGACTAAAAAGAGTGGTTGTTACACAGATCCAGGTCTTAACCACTACAAATAATTGTTATGTTTTGTTATGTTAAACAGCCTTTGGTTCAAAAATTAGATTAATTTGATTGTAAACTTTTAGTTATAACTGGTTCAAATCTGAGATGCAAGTATCTTAATTTTTATGGGCTTTAATATTCAGCTACGAGTTCTTTAGTTTATTTGCTTTTAACATTCAATTATTTCATAAAACAAAGTGAATGACGTCAACATCGAGAAGCGTTATAATTCAAAATTCTTAAAATCTCAAATTTATTAATATTCGTGCAATGCTTGTTTTGAAGTTATTTTTTATAACATTGCTTGCCTGTGTTTCTTCAAGGGGTTGCAAAAATTATTTTAAATTAATCTACGTTGATGAATTTAGTATTGATTGATTTAGAATTCAGCTAAATAATCACAGCTCTTATGCGCAATATCGCAATTTTCTCTTAGTCTTTAAGAATCAATCGGAATCATTAATTGTTGTTTGGATAGCAATGTTAAGAAAATTTAAAGTAAGGTTTAATACGCTTTAGTAAATTTAAAAAATTATCTAAATATTCCAGATTACATGAGAGTATGTTATTTCACGAACTGGTCTCAGTATAGAAATATATTCAAATTCTTTCCTGAGGATGTCGACGCCAGGCTATGTTCCCACATCATTTTGGCTTTTGCTAAATTAGCTGGCAATAAATTAGCAGCTTTTGAATGGAATGATGAACCAACAGAATGGAGCAAGGGGACGTAAGGCCACTTGTTTTCCACAAAATGTCATAAATTAACTTAGATTAAAATCGAGAAGCTTGATACAGCATTACTTATATCATTTTCTCAAATTGGAATTATTAGAACTATTGACTTACATTATTAGCTTGCTTAACATATTAGATATGACATGAAGTTAATAGATATGAAATTATGAAATGACAGATATCGCCGACTGACGGAACTCAAGATAAATCATACCGAACTGAAAGTATTGCTGGCAGTAGGAGGATGGAACGCGGGCACTACTGATATGACCATCATGCTTTCCTCTAAGGAAAACAGAGAGACTTTTGTCACGAGTTCAATTCAATTCCTCAGATTGCATAACTTTGATGGGTTAGATTTGGATTTTGAGTATCCAGGGAGCAGAGGCAGTCCTCCAGATGATAAGCAAAAGTTTAGTCATTTAGTTCAGGTAATGCATAGCTCTCATTCTGTGATTGTGCAGTATCAATTTGTAATTGTATTTAGCTATCCGTATCGGATGTGAAGGCACTGCATTTATATTTATTTATTTGATTATAGTCCTTTGCATAACCGAGATGATTTGGACTGAAGGCACTGCATTTATTTATTTATTATTTATTTATTTGATTATAGTCCTTTGCATAACCGAGATGATTTGGACTGAAGGCACTGCAGCCAACCGATCGTTTATATAGCGTCGCTTCCAAAGGGCATCTTTGTCTGTCCTGCACATTAAGTTATGCTGAGGACATTAATAAAATACTACTACTACTGCAAGGCATCTCTGGCGGCGCAAAATGGGTTGCTCACGCGAAAAATGGCGAATGTAACTTTTTATGCCGCATGCAGACATGCATGGAAGGCCATTTCCCCGTGCCATCCCTAAATTTGCTTTGGTGATGCTTTACGCCAAAGATGTCTCTCATGCCATCAATTACAAATTAAAAATAATTAATTTTGTTTGCTCACTTGGAGTCTCTTTGTTTGCTATTATTTATTGACTGTTTTCTTATTTATTTAATTAAAGTCCGAGCATAACTAAGATGATTTGGACTTAATCCGACTGTTTTCCACTGCCTTTCAATACTTTCAATTTGCGCGCCAGGAACTCCGTTTAGCTTTCGATGAAGAACCATTGTCTGGTAACAGGTCAAAGCTTTTACTCAGCGCAGCTGTAGCTGCTGGAGAGCATTACGTGGAAAAAGCTTATGAAATTGACGTCATCTCCAAGTAAGAAAGTAGCAAAACGAAAGTTATTTCATTCATATTCTTTTTTTTGCTTCAAACTCAAAATCCTCTATCCATCTTTGTCCTTCCCAAAACGACGTATTCTCAGACGTGTTTCTAAAATTATCAAATCAATTAATTAAAAATGTAAATTATTAATTATAAATAAATTTTTCTAAGGCATCTAGATTTCATAAACATTATGACGTATGATTTTCACGGAGCCTTTGATAATGTCACTGGCCATAATGCGCCCCTTTACTCAGTTGGCAACGACACTATGAGCATGGTATGGTCCGTCTTAATTTTTTAAAAATTAATTAATAAAAATATTAATTTAATTTGCATTTTAAACAATTGCACCGAGTAGGACTGGGCTGTTCGTTACTGGAAAGATAATGGTGCCGATGCTAGTAAACTTCTTTTGGGCATGGCTAGTTATGGAACTTGCTTCACTTTAGCCTCTTCCATCAACGATGAAGTGGGAGCAGCGACGATTAGTGGCTGCCCAGCAGGCAAGTACACAGCCTCCAGTGGGATTCTTGCTTATTATGAGGTAAACGATAAAAATTAGAAACGTTTTTCTAGAGCGACAATGGTTATTATTGCTATTAATTGTTATTTAGACTGAAAATTTATCAAAACAATAATATTGTTTAAAAAATAAAAAAATATCCGCAAATAACTCGAATGAAATTGCATGCAATTAGTCCAAATTTATTACTTAGACAAATAAGTTACTGAACCTCAAATGACATTTTTAGATATGTTCCATCGTTAATGATATCAAATCAACGAAAAGATGGATTGAGGAACAGAAAGTTCCTTACGTTGTGTTAGGCTCTACCTGGATTGGTTATGATGACGTCAGAAGTTTGTCGATGAAGGTTCGTTTCCTTCGTTGATGTCAAATGTAGATATTACTAATATCATATTAGTATGTGTGTATTGTAAGTTTTACAGGATTTTGTAAGTGATGGTGCTAACCACGATCTGGGCTAGATTCAGCGCACAAACAACCTGGACTAAGTCCAAATTTGTTGCGATGCACCTCTGAATAATGTCAACCATTGCACATAAAGTATGCACTCTTTACAAAAGCTTCATTGCATTCAGCCTCTAACATTTCGGGCTTATTCGATGCGATAACAATTTTTGTTCAAATATCTGACTTCTTCACTTCTGCTGAGCAGTATGAAAAGTCACTCACCTGCAAAAGCCCACTCACTTAGAAGTGGAAAGCGATATAAAACTTGGCATAACACGTCAATAGTGAAATAACCCGGGGAGTCCGCAAATAAGCAAGTTAACTAATAAGTTTATTAGAGCAAGTATTCAGTTAACGGAACTGAATAATAGAAGTTAATTGTTTAAGGAGGTACTTAAGGATGCAAATGGATATTTGAGCTTCCAAGTTGTCTGATTCTCGCTGTTTGTCAGGTGATTATCGAGAATGCTTTTCTGTAGCAATGATAGATCCCACGTGCCCGAAAAAGATTATTTTAGCAATATAAACTTAATTAATTTCCAAAAAATCTAAGTTTACAACAATAGGTTTATAGTCATTTGTAAAATAATCTTCACGTTTTATGGTTGGTTCAAATAAATTTACATTTCAACCAGGAACATCATTTCAGCTTTTTCCAAAGAGGGCAAACCCCCGCACAGCATCAAGAGATAACCTTTTTTGCGTGTAGTCAAGGGTCAACGGCCTTCTCCTGCCATCCCTTAAATGATGTCCCTGATTTCAAATTTCAACATACACTTTTGACGTAGGGTACCCATACTGTAGGTTACAGAAATACTTGTACACGCTCTGCTGACTGCATCAACATTACTTAATTCTGTATTTAGTTTGGAGAAATCAAAGTCAAAACAATCCTTCTTATTTAGCTTTTTTTTGCTAGTCTATATTTAATTTGAAATTTAAAAACGAATTTATGCCGGTTAAAGGACTGTCGGATTACGGATATTCCCGGATAGCCGATAATCGGACGGATACCAGAGCCATCTGCGTGCTCTCTCCGTCATTTGGAGAGTATAAGAAAAAATTAAGTAAATCTGTTATAATATGTAATCTGTTATAAAATAAAATAAAATAAATTTAAATTTTTTTAAATTTAATATTGTTAAAAAGTTTTAGATCCGCCTTTGGAGCCATATGAAAATCCAGTACATCCCTATATGTGAGAGCTTCGCGATTGAAGCTTAACAACTCTGTGACATTTATAAGAATTCAAAAATTAATATAAGTGGAATTTTATCAAATACCGCTTCTGTATCCAACGGTGTCTCCTAGGGCAGTGTGCTTGTCCCCACGCCTTTTCCATTGTACATCAATGATCTTCTTAACAAATTCAAGGATACTGGTATTGTTTGTAGTTATTTGCTGATGATGTTAAGCTCTACTGCTTCCCAACTTCGTCCGAAACCCAACTGCAGTCTGCTCTCGACAAGTTAGCTCAGTGGAGTCACACCTGGCAACTTCAGCTCGCACCAGCAAAATGTCAGGTTTTCTTCATTAGCAGGTCACAGAAAAAAAATAAATAATCGTAAGTACGATCATACCTTCCAACAAGACAGGATTATGGATCTCGGAATTATGATAGACCCAAGCTTAAAGTTTGCAGCCCATATTGACTCATAAAACTGCATCAGTTTCTTGGATGATCAGGGCATCCTTCTCCTCAAAAGATCAGGATGTCTTAAAGCTTGTCTTTTATAATGTAGAATAATGTTCACCCGTATGGAACACCTATTAACAAATATCTAATAGATAGAGTTGAACAAATCCAAAAACGAGTTACCAAATTAATACCCTGAGTTAAGATGTAAAACTCACAGAAATACCTCTACATGGAAAAACAAGGCATCGTAAACTGGCCCTGGTTGACTTAACATTTTGCTTCGAATTACTAAATGGCTTGATGTTTATTAACGTCTTTTAAGAATCCACAGTGGTGAATCTAGAACACTTTGGTGGTGGAGGGACCAAATACTGCAACCTTTATATACCCCTTTATGTCTCCCCTAAACCGCTTGCTGAAACTATAGTAGTGCGGATATTTCACAGCCATTTTGTTGCTTATTATTGTATTTGAACCATTAAAAAATTGTATTACAAACATTATTTCAGATTCTTTACATTCAAAGGAATCGACCGGGGTCACTTTTTTTTAGCACGGTCGGGGTACAAAATACATGTTTAGATATGAAACTTTCTAACGTATTAAACAGTGTAATTTTCCGTTTTTCTTCAACTTCTTAAAACTATTAGCATGCAAATTCATGCAAAAAGAGTGATTAGTACACAGATCCCGGTCTTCTTAACCAGTATGAATAATTATTAGGTTATATTACAGGTGGATTACTTAAAGAATGAAAACCTGGGTGGGTGGTTCTTGTGGGAGTTATCTTTCGATGATTTCAAGGGCGTCTGTGGGTCAGAAAGGTATCCTCTTCTTAATGCCCTAAACTATGCAACTGATCCAAAATTTCTCACGTACGTCATCTTTGGTTATTTAGCTTTAGTAATGTTTATGTTAAAACTCTCGTTAAAATGATGAACGGTAAGGTAGGACATCACATGTTGATAGTTTGCAATTATAACCAAAATTAATCAAATTTAGTTACATTTTTTAAACAGTATCAAAGATAAGGTTTCTGTCACTGAGAGTCCAGAAGAAAATGGTGATCAGAAAAAGCGAGTATTGCCAAATTGCATTTATCATTTCATATTATACCTCGTTCAAGGTGACAATGCACACATATATGATAATACAATTTATCGCCGTCCTAATCATCTCGTCATGAAATGGACGTTAATAAAATAAATATAAGCCGATTAAGGACAACAGTTATGCGAGTTAATACGTTGATTCCCGATTAGGTGTAGGACTTTTAGTATGTTTCAATTAATGATCTGAGTGTCCTGAACATCAATAAAATGCACGGGCACCACATAACAATTACAAATTCTATGCATGACCATCTATTGTCGTTTCTTAACAATCAAAAAGTTGTTAAGACCTGGTAATCATAGCCTTTGCTTTTAACAGGACAGATGATGAATCGCTTGGTGAATTAGAGACTATCTGCAGAGGAAAGCCGAACGGAGAATATGTGAATCCAGACGATTGCGAAACGTTCCTGGTCTGCAGCAATGGCGTTGGTCAAATCGTGAAATGCCAGGATGGACTTTATTTTGACGAGTTAAAGAAAGTCTGCAACTGGAAGTTAGATCTTACTCTTGCCAGAAAATCCGAATGCTTCTCTGAAAAGTATTGAAGTTGTTCTTACTAACAACTGTTTATATGCAATCAATTTAATTTGTCTATATAGTTTTGGCCCCTTCTGCTTTAATGATTATTTTCTTTTGCCCTTTGCCCTTTGCCCTTAGAGACCTTCCTCGCCAGGCTGTGCGTTACCAGCAAGCATTGCAAATCAAATCAAGCTTTAAATCATTTTCCTTAAAAAAAAATATTAGATTATCAAAGAAAACTCTCATTGCTCATTTATTAGTCAGTTCTTTCGATTTTAGTTAATCATACGTGTACTTATTAACGATCTGCTTTTACTAGAGAATAATGACAAATTTAATCCGAGATATTTAATCAAACTATTAGCAGTCTTTTGATATTCAGGAACGAAATAAATTTAAAGTCATGTATACATATTTTCCGCCTTAAATTTATTTCTACTTTCAATGGATTCAGAGAATCTGGACGGGGCTTAAACTAATATAATATAACATAACATAACAATTATTTGTAGTGGTTAAGAAGACATGGATCTGTGTAATAATCACTCTTTTTTTAGTTCTAACAATCAAATTTACATAAGTATATCTAAAATGAAACCACTGGGCGAATTTAGGGAGGGAGCGAGAAGAATACTCAAATTTTAGTCCAATTTTGTAAATTATTTAAGTACTTCTAAAAGTGAAATTAAAATAGTTTTAATTAATTTTGCTTTTATTTTTTAAATCCCTAAATCCGCCACTCCATGGAGTGCTTTTTCTCACTAACAGTGCGACAGAATCTAGCACCCAGAAGACCACCACCAAAACTTCAGTTGAAGTGATAAGGACGACTGGAATTACTAATACTTCGTGCAAAGGAAAATCAAATGGCATCTACATATATACTGGTGATTGCAGACAGTTTGTAATGTGCTCCAATGAAATACCCAGTATCATGGACTGTCCGGCAGGGACGTATTATGACGACATGAAGAAACTTTGTAATTATGCGCAAAATATCACTCAAGCCAGGAGGGATGAATGCAAAATGTAATGAAACTATTTGTTTTTGTATCATCGCCCATCATAAGCCCATTATAGAAAGGCCATGCATGCTTAATAAATTCAAATAATTGCTTAACTTTTGAAGCTGAAAAGCCGAAGTCTCGGGAGATGTCGCTTTGTATTCGAAGCAGTGAAATAACTTTAAAAGCAAAATTTTCATTCACGAATTAATTATTTAGATAATTGATTTAACTTTTTAAAGGGTTAACGTTGAAAACGATACATTTTCAGACCTCTTCCAAAAGCAGTAGTGTCGGCAGCAGAAAGACATTCCCATCCTACCCTTATTTTATTCATCGGTCTTTTGTTTATGAAATAAACGAGGGTTTATGCTTTTACAGCAAACATTAATTTTAACCAGATCCATTCAATGCTTATGTTTCGTAACAACACTTTATAACAATTAAATTGAAAAATGGTAAGTTGATCAATTTTTTCGTCCAAATTGTGTATCGCTCCATCCGAAAAGCTGGTGATCTGCAGAAGACAACCGATTAACGAGCAAACAAAAATAAACATTCATCGTTGTCGTGAGGATGAATCACTTTCGATTGTGGTTGTACAACTGAGATGATTTTCAGACTAATTTTATGCGAATATTCATGGGCCTTCAGGGGGCGTGATCGTGGCCTTAAAAGTTAAAACTTGACATTCTAAATTTTTTTTTGTATACAAAAGTAATTTAATTTTTTGATTTTTTTTTCTGTAATATGCAATTAGTTTAGTTAATTGAATATTAATTTAAAAATAGGATCATCAGATCATTTTGAAATTAAATTATAACTCCTAACCTAACCCACAAGTGGAACTCTAACCTTAACCCAAACCGCAAAATTGTTAGGTTATTACCCCTACCCTAACCCAAGCCTGAGCTATAGATATCAAGTTATTAAAATACACCAAAACGGCACTGGCATAGACGTACGATTAGTTTAAGAATTCCGCAACGAGAAAGGCACTGTCATTTTGAGGGGCGAAGTTTTAACCGCAAGAACATCTTGAAACATTGTTTCCACTTTCATCACTAATTAATTTATAAGCATTCAGTTTTGATAAATCCGTTGTTAGACAAGACTGTGTTTAACGTCATCAAATCAAACAATCTCAAATCAGTTTTGATAATGAAAATTTCGAAATTCGCTTTGATCATTTTATTTGTCTACGTTTCATCGAAGGGTAAGTTCATTAACTGCTATTCTTTCAGGTTATTGGTTTTTAACCAACCGTACTTTATCGTGAGGTGCAAAATTCTCGGCTAAAAATCTCCCAGAATGACAAACTACGTAGCGGATTGATTTTAATTTTGTTAATAAACAAGATTAAATGTCTTTGATTTCTTTCCGCCCCATTTGTAAGCTCTACAGATGCAAGCGAAAGACGTAATGTCTTATTTTTCTTTCATAATTCCGTATCCGTATTGGCAAAGTTGCAGACTTGTCCCATGTTGGTGGAGAATCGAGGTTCTATCTTTTTTGTATAAAGTCTCTTTTGTATAGTTCTACTGGATATTTTAGCCTTCCAGGCTGCGACACAACTCCAGTCAGTCACGGTAATCTAACTCGTCCGCTGTATAGTTGTGCTTTCTGTTACTGAGAGCCATATCTTGAAAACTAGACACTGTTGTTCTATTAATTGTGATTGTAACTTCATTTATATAGCGCCATATGCATAGCGTCAGAGGCGCTTCTTGTAACTTCATTTATATAGCGCTCCTTACCAAGGGCGCTGGCGGCAGTGCAGGCTGGGTTTCGAACACGACACATTACGACTGTTGCCATTACCGCCGTATGCAGGCACGTAACCCATTCGGCTAAACTGCACACTTCGATGTTCTGTGTCGGAATTGCAATTGTCGCAAGCTCTTCGTTTTTAGAAAAGAAGAGAAGGGAAAAAGATTAGGGAGGAATGTCCTCACATCCTCACATAACCCATGGCAGGGCCCTTAGGTGACGAGCCCCTCGGCATCTCCCAACGCCCTCCTCGAGAATTTCACGTTTTCCTTGAGTAGAGTTTTTTTTTAAATAATATTACAAATGAATTAATTAATGAGTTAAAATAAAGTAATATCATCATATCAAATAACCTTTAATTAGCATGAATAAGCAATACCAAAATAACGGAGTTTTACCGTTTTTAAGTTAAACATCGATACATGAAATGATTGAACTTGGAGTCTTTCAGAGTGGACCAAAGGTAATTATCAATATACTTCTCAAAAAGCAGAGAAAGGCCTCTCTTGTATCCTCTGCGATGAGACTAGACTCTTTTAATGCACAAGTTTCGAGCGCAATGATTTGGTGGATCCCAGGCTTCTTATTTATTTATTTGATTTATTTTCTAGTCCTTTGCATAACTGAGATGATTTAGACACCCCTAGGCTTCGGCCTAGACGTCCTTATGAATAATGCGGCGCTATAATAGTATTTTATCAGTCCAAATCATCTCAGTTATGCAACGGACTATAATCAAATAAATAAATAATAGTATTTTATCGACGTCCTCAGCATGACTTGATGAGAGTGCACTGCTTTTTGTTGTCTATTAACGTCCGTTATATAACTGGATGATTAGAACGGTGTTCGAATCCATGCTGGGTTAGTGCACTGTAAAAATTAATTAATTGTTTATTAACGTCCGTTGCATAGCTAGATGATTATCCAAGTCCTAACCATTAGATCACGCGTGAGCACTAGAGATTTAACGCACTGTCAATTGTGCCGTTAAGTCTGTTGTTACTTAGATGATTAGAAATTCAGCCTTTTTGAGTCGCTTGACTTTAAGGATAGAATGAAAAAGGTCACTTCTTAAAGTTTTACAAAAACTGGAAAAGACTGAAACGACATCTCTGTATCTGAGAAGCCAGAGATAGAACAAGAGAATAAGTGTAAGAAGAAACGTGTAGGTGTTTTAGATGATCCGTTCTTTCTGGAAGGGGCGTCCTAAGTGTAACTGCTAGCAGAGCGTCAAACTTGGATTGAATGGACGGATTGATGGACGAATGCAAACGTAGATGGTTGGACGGTGGATTTGGTTTGAAGTCGGGCGAGGAACCTCCCCTCAAATTCGGTCCGAAGGGAGAGAATATTCGTGGTCGTCGAAAGTGAGGGTCTCCTCCGTAAAAAAAGCATCGGATGTGATCCCCAAAAATAATAATAGCGGTTGGATGGATGGCCCACCTGCCAGCCCAAGTGATAGTGAAAGCAGTTTTAAATGATATTCGTGGTCAGACGTTTGCCAAAGAATGACGAAACATACAGTAATGTTTCTTAAGTCTAAGCATTTTAAGAGCAGCTTTATTCCACAAAGGTGCTCCAAGTATCTGACTATTTTATTTATTATGATGAGTTATTACGAGTTATCATGAATTATTAATACCAGGCGTCGGTAGTGATTAAGACTTTGGTTTTGGTGCGACTCCATTTGGAGTTCAAATCCCAATATCTCTCAAGACCTTTTATAACTAACATATTAACGTCAATTTTATAACTAGAGGATTAGGACGGAAGGAGCGCGGCTTATTTATTTATTTGATTAAAGTCCGTTGCATAACTAGGATGATTTGGACTTAAAGGAGCGCGGCCGGACACGACATCTTATATAGGCAATCGGGATAAAGCTTGCATAATGCGCGCTTAATAAGATATTGCTGATAGGGTTACGATGTGTGATCCTACTCAGCTAAAAGCTATCGATGAAAAAATCATAATTTTTAATACTGTCTTGCAGTTTAATTATCACATTTAATTGTATACAACGTCAACATCACTGATGTTATTTATCGGGCGTGCAGGTTAGCCGAATAGGTTACGTGCCTGCATGCGGCGGTAATGGCAACAGTCGTAATGTGTCGTGTTCGAAACCCAGCCTGTACTGCCGCCAGCGCCCTTGGTAAGGAGCGCTATATAAATGGTTACAAGAAGCGCCTCTGACGCTATGCATATGGCGCTATATAAATGAAGTTACAATCGTTTTAAAATTTTTTTGACATGTTTACATACAAATTGTGCATTGTATGAATATCTCGTGACTGGTGATAACGAAGTTCCTGCAACATTATTTTCAGTACAAGACAATTTTTGTATGAAGCGCAAAAACGGAATGCACGCGAACCCAGAGGATTGTAGGTCATTTGTAACATGCTACAGTGGTAAAGCCTTCCTTACAAACTGTCCCATGAATACGTTTTATGATACGAATAAAATATACTGCATCTACGAAAACGAGTTGGGTCCAGAAAGGAAGTCATTTTGCTTAAAGTAATCCAGTTCTTCTTAAGTTCAAAAATTCAGTTCACGCCTTTAATAATTTTTAATAATACAAACTTTACAGTATAACAAACATTCTTAGCTCGAACCTCTGACGTGCACTTTTTCCATATAAATCTTAATTATGATGATGAAGAGTAAAGAATGGTTTTCGTAATTAAATATGGATCAGATTCAAATGTAACATAATGTAAAATGTCATGCAATATATAAAAAATTGAAGAAATGTTTATATTAATAAAATTAAAATAAATCCGTAAATTTGTTAAATTGTTTTAGGATTTTTGACAGATCCAGATATTTCTATTCAATTCCAATGCAGATTAATGGAACCATCCTGTGACAACAAAGCGGATGGTAATTACATCCATCCGGCTGATTGTCGGTCTTATATAACCTGTACAGGTGGTGATGTTGATATCTTAAAATGCGGGGGCGACCTTTACTTCAACGACATCGAAAGCAGCTGCGGCATGGGGATAGCGTTATCGCACTTCAGGAAAACAGCTTGCCGGATGTAATGAAGCCGTTTGAGTTCATTTTCAATGTCTCCAACTCCACATAATCTAACATCATGACTTAACGTTAAACCCTCTTTTGTTAAGAATCATGTCGTAAAGCAATAATAGAAACGATAGATACTATTGCAGCACGTGATAGAAAAAATCAATCTATTCATGCTTATAAACTAGTATCTTCTCTTCAAGAGCTAACAATTCTCAGAAAAGTCAAAATATTTTTTTAACATCGCGTCTGCACAATATTTTAACTGACTTTTGGTAATTGCGCCGCTCGTGTTGGAAAGTGCCAAATGGGAATAGCGGTTGCAAATGAAAACGAAGTAGGCCATGAAGCATCTCCATCTCTCAATACCAGAATGCACTGGTTTTGGTCTGCACATAAGCCGCTAGCTGCTATTTGGATTAACCGATAGCTAAATCCTCTAGCAGAGAACATCGGCGTAAAACTAATGTCTAGTTACTTAAGCACGTTGACTAATTGAATAATCCCAATTCATATTTCTAATTGTGGTAGTAAATTCACCCTTTTTTGCAATCTCATCACTATTGTTCACAAATTCACTGTAAGAGTTTTAAAACTATATTACATATTAACTTTTAGAGCTACTCTTGAAGCTGTCTCATCAGCACCATCTCGAAAAAGCCAGTGTCTGATTGCCGCTGTCATTTATCTGGTGCAGAACTCATTTCTTGTGCTAGTTAAGACTGTCACATCCTGCTAATATTCACTCATGACACAATTTTTAATTTTGGAATTCATTTTGAGTTTTTTTTCAAAAGTCCTAATCACAACAAAGACTTTAAATGGGCAAATGCTTTGCTTTGATCGTAGCGTAAAAATATTGTTTATTTATGTGGTAATTTTTTGTCTTTCTGGCTTCATCTCCAAAAGTCTGAACAGTTATGCACATTAACATAATCATCTCGTTATTCAAAGTAAGTAAATATATATCCAGAGCAGTAATACTAATGGGTAGTCATAGACTTAGAACAAAAATCATAAAATTAAAGAAAATTATTATTAAGCAACACTCAATTACACAAATTGGACAAAATAGTTAGCCCTTTAAGATTTTAACAAGGATCCACAACTTAAAATGCAATATCAACAGCCATATCTTTACATACTGGCACAACACATGGCATAATTACTTCTGAAGTTACTAAAGCAATAGGTGGCATTAGGCATCATATGAATTTAATTGCAAACTTTAATAATGATGCTAAAATAACTATGTCTTGAGTGCTCAGGACTTCTTTCACTAGCTGACAAGCCAGGGCATTTGTATGAATAACATTCATAATAACAAAACAATAACAGCCTTAATAATAGTTGTTCAACAATAATTCCTTTTCAATGCTAAAATAGTAATTACGAAAATAATAGAATCATAAGATCATGAAAAATCACAACATAAAAGTTTCTAAATAAGTGTCTGCTTCATCTAACATGAGGAGAAGCAGATATTCCGCTAGATACCCTCCGAGACTGGATCTGCCTTTGCTTAGATAGAAAGGATTGAGGAACTGTTGAAATTCCTTTAGAAAGTCGGTCTTCCACATTTCTCTTGTGCAGGTTTACACTCTGTTGTCGCAAAACATTTCATCGACAATTCCATTAATAATTATCAATAAATTGAATTTAATACTTAGTCATAAAATATAAAGATAAATTGAATCAAAAGATAATCTACTGTGATTCTCCAAAAACAGAACCTAGTCAAGAGCATTTACCATGCACAACCCATGTAGCCAACGTGCCTGTAAGCATACACAAATTCTAACTTCTTATTTCATTTTATATTCCAAGCAGTGTTAATGCCCTGTGGTCATTTCTGTATTTTGCAAGCTCTGGTGATCTGCATAAAATCAGCCAGGGGGAAACACTAGGACAAGTTTTCATTAATGCATCAGTCATTGCCTATAATTTGTTTTCATGCCTTAAAGGATTTTCTATAAACTAGAAAGTTAAATTTTATATTTATTAATTAAGTTATATTATAAATATCTTAAACCTACATCTTTAAATTATAAAAATTTGACAGGTTTGTTATTGTTCTTTCAATTGATATTTCTTGTGCTTCCTTAAAGCCGATCCCTGAGTTCTTTGCTAATCTGCCTGTTGTTTTTTTTGTTTGTTTGATTTTGATGATTAATAAATTTGCTCAAAAAAATTTAAGTAAATTTATTTTGGAATATGTTGTAGTGCTATGATATTAAGGTTTATTATTATATAATATTCAGTTTCCTTTGTTGTTACCCATAGTAATGGTGTATTAGGTTAAAGATTACTCTCTCAATTCTTTCATCCCACTCCCTTTCCAAGTTAGTCTCTCACACTTACTATAGCTTAGTTGCAGCAATAAACAAACATAATAGTAAAGATATAACAGAATAATAAAATCAACAACAATCTTTGGGATGTATGTGTTTAAATATGGTAACCAGTGTTGCCTTAAGTACTCCAAAAATGTATTTAAGTATAAGTACCAGTACTTGGGGCTGAAGGTACAGGTACAAGTACGTTGTAGTTAATGTACTTGAGTATAAGTACAAGTATAAGTACTTTTCCTCCATTGATCAGAAATAATATTCGTTATCTTCAACACAATGTTTAAGACAAGTGCAACAGAATTTACATTTATCAATAAAATTGTCTATTTTTCTTTAAAAGAAGCAGTGTTTCAAAATATTTGTCACAGAGTTACGCTGAGGAGTCAGTATAAGACCAGCTTGACTGAATAGTCTTTCAACAGGTGCAGATGATGGAATGGTTGTGTTGAACTTGTCTTCTCCTTGTAAATTATCCAGAACTTGTGCAATTGGTCTCATTACTTCAATCCATTCCTTCAAGAAAATGAATTCTTGAGAGCTGAACTTTGGCAGCTACAAACGTTCCATCATGATATTAACTCTGTCCTTCATATCATAGATGGCTCTATAACTGTTAAATTCGGAGTTCCACGGAGTTGAGTTTGGCTTAGGTATTGTTCTCCCAAGAACATCAAACACAGCTTCAGAAGCTTTTGAACTCTGATGGGATGCATTACTTAAGCTGGAACATTTGCCAGCCACTGATCGATACATTCGCTTATAAGTTGCATCACTTGCCAGTGCTTTATTGGCATCCACAGAAGCCAACAAATTTAGTGTGTGCAAGAAACATGGTAAATGAGAAGGCAGATAAATACATGATTTTGATTCCGTCTGCTCAAAAACTGTGATATTTCTAAATGACTATTAATCTCATCATCAAAGTCGCATCCATCAGATGGTTCCACCTCTAATATGCTTGGCTCAGAAAATTGTTTGAATAAAATTTAAAAGTACTTAAAATGTACTTATTAATAATTATTAAAAATGTATTTAAGTACTAAGTACTAAGTACACAATCTTGAAAGGACTTAAGTATAAATACTCAAGTACAACAAATGTACTTAAGTCCATGAGTATTTAAGTACTCGGCATCACTGATGGTAACTACTAGCTGTTTACCTGGCTTTGCCCGGTAAAAGATTTGCAATTGAATAAACTTCATGTATAGTATAACAATTTTGTATTAATATGAATTAACACAATACTTGGTTATAAACAACATTCTTAGTTTGACCTCCTGGAGAAAGAATAAGTAAATTGTTGGGTGAACCCACCCTTGAGCATGCAACATAAAGTTGTTCGTGGGAAAAACACAGAGATCTCAAGTCCATTCAACAGTAATAGATTGCCCATGTGACTTGTTTATAGTTATCGAGAATGCAAGTCTCACTGGAAATTGCAATCTCTTGAAGTTAAAAGGAATATCTGTGGGATAAAAACTGTTAATCCTTCTCCTTTTCCTGTTAAAATAATTGCTTCAATTACATTGCCCAACAACTTTTTAATGCAAAGCCCAGTGCAAAGTTTTGGTGGGTCAGCGATATGTAGTAGAATCATTGAAGATCCCAGTTTTAGTAAAAGAGCGTCTGGTGGCAAACCAGCTGGGTCCAGTGAGTTTAAGAACTCTTTTGGGAAATTGACAACCTACAGCATCTGCAATGGTATCGATTGACTTGTATTCAGTGACTGGACCTGGTAACATTGATAGCATTTTATTGCTGATTTCATGAACATTTTTGGCAGCAAGAATGCCCTCTCTTGCCACCAGTTTGAATGCTCATAGTTTGTGGAAAAAACTGCATCAATTAATTCTGCTAATGTAGGTTACAAAAATCTGATGAGAGTTGAATATTCCCTGAAGAATTGACATTTGATCTACCTTCTCCAGTAGTCTGTTTGAAAAATGTCGAGCACCATCATCTCCAAGATGTTTTCTCATGTTTTGTTTTAAAGTAATCTTTTGTATATGTCTCCACAAAAATGAATGTTTTAAACATGCATAGATTTCAACGGCCGTTGTTGACTTTGGTATGACTGGCAGAGTTTGATGAAAATCTCCACAGAGGAGTAACAGAGTTCCTCCCATCAAGATGTTAGTTCCCCTCAAATCTCTGAGATTAATGTCAAGGGCTTCCTAGCTTTCTTATATGCCATGGTGCATTCGTCCCAAACAATTAATTTACATATTCTGAGGACTTGCTCCACATCACTTAATTTGCTAATGTTGCAGGTAGGACTTTCTTGTCTGCCAATCTCAAGTGGCAATTTAAGTGCAAAATGAGCTGTCCTTCCCTTAATGTTGCCGCAATTCCTGAAGAGGCAATGGCAAGAGCAATTTCTCCCTTATCCCTGATTTCAGCCAAAAATAAATTGGTTAAAAATGTTTTTCCTGTGCCTCCAGAAGCATCAGGAAAATGTTGTTTGCACCTTGCTGTTTTGCTAATCAATCAGTGGTAATTTGGTGTGTTGATGTAATGTCTCAAAAGCTCTAGATGTAGCAGCTCTATCTCTGTTGTTCCGTAGTTGAGACTCATGCAGCTCTGCTGTCTCTTATTTTATATTTGTAATATAATTTAAAAATCATTCTAAATTATAAAACAGAAAATTTACAATATAAATTAAAAGATTACGTCATGAACCAGCATACACCCAGAAGAGGTTTTTTGGCTATAAAACGCAAAATAATGTATCGATTGTTTTGCAAAGTAGACTAAACCGACCCCATAGTCAACATACGCAAGTGTTTCAAGTTTCAATCAAATCGGTTTGGGATTAAAGATTTGTATAAGAAACATACATACAAGATCCTCGTTTTATGTATATAGATTTTGAAATCAATAAAGTCAATATAATTACTGTGAGTGTTTTCAACACTAACTGTTTAATGATTTATAAACTGTAGCATGATAATTTCTCACCATGTTGTAAAATGCAGACAGCATCAGTCTCTGTTCTGATTCTTGAGCCTTCAATTGATCCTGCATAATATGATATCACATTGTACCACCATAAAGCGTGAAAGGAAACTTTGAGGACATCCATAAATTTCGTAAAATCTCACTAATAATGATAACTCAATAATAATAATAATAGTAATAATAATAATAATAATAATAATAATAATAATAATATAATAATAATAATAATAACAATAACAATAAATGTATTTATCCAAAGCCAGAAGCATGGGCATCAGGGGTATTAGATCATTTAAATAGTGCAGTCTCCCACTTTTGTGTCAGCGACAACTGTGCTGGGAACACGGATCAAGAAAAATTCATCATTAAGGAGTTAAATTGTTATATTTATATATTATGATGTCACCTGAGAATAAGATGTCCCACAGTATCCAAAGTTTAATCAAAAAGAAAACATAATGTCGCAATGATCATATAAATTAAAAAATTAAAAAAAAAAGCTTGGCATTTATCAGTTCAACATTTAGAAGTTAGGCTAAAGTTAAGAGGTGCATTCTCGTAACCTTTTTACATGCACTGTTGTACTTTTCAGATCAGAAGAAATCATTAAAATCATTGATTGATAATCTATGTTAAACACCCACTAAATTAAAACCATTAAAAAATAGATGATCTATATGATCTAGGAACTGATGTGATTTGATGAGAGGTTGGTGAAAGTGATTCTCTTTGTAAAATGACATAGCATGTTGCAAGTCAATCGAAATGGCAACACGAAATACCAGTTGCTTTTACCTTTGTTCACAGACACGCAACCCTCTGAACTTACTCACATGACAAAATACCATTCTTATTATGAAGAAATTTTACTATGCTATGTGACTAAATATTTGTTTTCAGAAATTTGGTGCAGAACTCCATTCTATTGTTGCAAATCTGTTTTGACAAAATTCCTTGGATGTCTCGATAAAAAAAACAGGCTGACAAACTTATAGTTTTCAAATTTCTGCACCAGAAAAATTCCTCAAAGAACTTTAAAGTATGGAAAGTCTTGCAGAAAAATAAAATTTCATCCAGAAGCTGTTCCAAAAGACAAGAGATGATCTTCTAATACTTTTATATAATCTCCTAAAGACTGTCTCCCTTTTGGACAGGCCAGTTTAGTTTATCCTTCACTAGCAACATCTCCCCAATTCATCTCAAATCCAACAGAACTAATGACTATCAAGTTCCATGTTAGGAGTTCAAATCCTAGCCATATGCAAGACTTTCTATAACTGATCGATAGCAGGGTTTTCTAAGATTTAAAACAGTCTACTTTTTGTAGCCAACATTTTGTAAATAATATAATAACAAAGTACATTAATAATAAATAAATTAATAATAATTAATAATTAATAATAAAGTAAAGAATTTGGCATCAAAATATCTTTTGAATCATTATTGTCACCATCACCCAACCATCAATTTTTGAATAATGTTTTCCTTTTCCATTAGTTTTTCTTCCAGTGTGGTGATGTTTGGAGGTAAAACTGACCCCTTCTGCTGATGATGGTTGATTAACTGAAATCAAAATAAATATGATAATAATAACTGACTATAAGTGACAATGCTGAAGACTCCCATCCGTTCTTTGTCCCTTAGTTGACCCATTGACCCCATTGAAAAATCATATTTTTTTATCGGGCATGATATTAGGATGAGAAAAAATGATGCGCATCATCTCGACAATTTTATTGTGTATCCTACATGGTAATGTTCAGGATTCATAACTTGTTGGGAAGACTTTTATACGTACCAAGAATCACAATGCTGAAGTTACTATTGAAAAAAAAATGAAGAGCATTGAAAATACTGAAATAAATGAGCATAACTGACAGTGTTATAAAAAAACAAGAGAACATACAGACAGCTGCACACCCATTGGCAATAAAATTTATTAAATATCAGTAAAATTTTCAGACATTTCAAATCTTTCAGGACTTTTCTTGATTTTAAAGGCTTTTTAGTAATTTCAGAAATTTGAGACTTTTTTGGATCTATATTAACCATGGATTAATCATGCATATAACAGTAAACCTCACTATTTTGGCCTTTTCCAGGTATTGCTTATACTTTTGTTCCATGGTTTTCATTTCTTGCTCTTTTTCCCTTAATCTTTTGCTCACCTCTGCAAGTTCTGATGTCACCTTATTTGGTAAACAGACATCTATATAATACATACTATAAAAGAAAACTTTAAGCATGATTAAATAAGTACTTTGCAAATATGCATCTAACCACAGCATCATTGCCCTTCATTTCATCTAATCTCTCCTTTGCAAGAGGAGATGATAATGACGTTGAAGACAATGAAGATGATGATGGTGATGATGTAGTCTGTGCGTTGGAACAGGGAGCCAGAGTTTTATCTCTCATCTCCATGAGGTCCTCAATCTTTGCTTCCAGTTCTAATATTTTTCTATTCTGCAGCCTATATGTTAATGCATTTATAATGCCCTTTATACTTATCTTCACCAACCTTGTTCTTACCTCAACTCTTTTACAAGCTCCTCTTTCCTATTGTCTGCATCCAATAGAAGATTCTTGTAAACCTCGATTTCCTCAGGAGTTGCATGATTGGAGGATTTTAGCATTTTGAGCTCACGTTGCAACTTCATCACCATTTCTCTGTATTTCATTAAAACATTTATTTAATATCCTTTAGTCAATGATTTAAATGTATCCATCTGTTCATTCATTCCAACTAGCATGAATGATCTGCAAGCCAGAAATTTATATGATAACCTGACATGAGGAGGGATACCCATAAATTCAAAATCATCTCCTTCCACCTCTAAGCTTGAAGCATGAGTTGCTAAATCAATGAAGCAGTGTAAGATGAAAAGAAACTATGCAAATCATCTTCACAATTGTTAAACGTAATTAAAACAATATATTACATTATCATTGCCATTATAACCTGTGGTGGATGATTGTATCAGTTTAAGTTCCTCATTGATCTCTTTCAGAACATCTCTCTCTTCAATGAGTCTCTGACAATTAGACACATAACTTATAACAATGTTGACTACATGTCATTTAAATTTGACTATACTCACCTCCTTTTCAAGCTGAAGTCCAGAAATTTTCTCGTGGCATCTGGCGATATCAAATTCATATTTGTCAACTTTATTGTTCTCTTCTGCAATCTTCATCTGCAAGTCCTGGACCTGCCTCTTGTAAACCTCTAATTGCCCTTTATACACATATGCCTTTTTCAGTTCCTGTAGTAAATTCAATAAATTCAGAAGCTTGTTGAAACTGCCTCTTACTTAAGAAGTAATTGCTTTGAAATTTTATGCAACTTATTTCACATATTTTGTTTTACCCTGCTCATTTTCCTGTTATTTTCACATGATTAAAATTCAGTTAATAGATAAATAGGTAGCAACAAAATCTAAAAAAAGATTACCTCTTCCAACTCTAGATTCCTTTCTATGTAAGAGGAGTTCTTTTCCTCAAAAAGTTTCACCTGTCCCTTTAAATCACTCAGATCCTCTAAAATGTAATAAAATACACTTAAATTTTCTTTATATTTACAACTAAACAAAATAAATCACATCAAAAACATCTTCCACTAAAAGAGAAAGCCAACCTAATTTCTTCTTCAGGTTGGAAATGGTCACTTCATACTTGGCCTGTAGTTGATTGTAAGTGCTATGAAGGAGATGATGATGATGATGATGATGATGATGATGATGATGATGATGATGATGATGATGATAGAATATCAAATTTAATTTACATTGAATAAGCTGAAAAAAATCAAAAAGATGAAGCCATACTAACAACTTTGTCACTGTTATGTCTCAAAATGTCCAGCTCATCCTTCATACTTCTTGAATCTTCTGTCAGCTTGCCCAATAACTCATTCTGTATGAGCATTTAAATCATTTAATTTTAATTCCACAAAACAAACTTAACAGTATTTGTATTTGGCCAATCTTTTGAGTGCATTATGCATCAAAATAAGATGTGAAGGCACTTTGTAGTCGATCTGCCATTACATATTATGTAATACATAATGCCCCCATCCTAGAGGTGCAGGATGTTGCAAACACGACATATTATAACTATTGCCATTACCACTGCTTGCTGGAGCACAAACCAATGAGCTAACCTGATACTAATGAGTTATTCATTTGATATGAAATATTATAAATATATATATTACTAGTAGGGCTGCAGATCAATTAATGCCAGTCAAGGCATATAAATCTGCAGCCCTAATTATTAGATATATAATTATAATACCTTGGCTTGTAGCTGTCTAACTTCCTTTTCCATGATTTCACACTTTATTCTGTAATCATCTTTTGCTGTAATAGAATTTTTAAAGAAATCAAATGATGACTAAGAGCTAATAATCACTATTTTATCATTATCAGAAGCACTAACCTATAACATAAATATTGTTTTCAGAATTTTTGTGCATAACAATGTGAATCATAGACAAAAATGTTGATAAAATTGAAATTTAATGTCATTGCAAACAATGAAGACATAGATGCATATGGAAAACCCCTAAATGAATGCAATAGGGTGGGTTGATCCACCATTGTTTCAACCAAACACTAATAAATTGGAGCTCCATGATCTACTGAAAAACCAAAAGTTGCCGTGGACTGCATTTCCCCCTTCGTCTATACTTCTTGCTCAAAAAAATCAGGTTCTATTGGACCAAATTTAAAAATCATCTGATTAATCACAAGACATTCATCAGCACCCCAACATTTTAAATTATGCTCCTTTAAATTGTCTTAGTCAACCTCTAAAGAGACCTCCAGATATGCTAAACAAGATATTTCAGACTAGTTTCTAAATCAAGGTTGCTAGAAAATAACGATCTAAAATCTATTTTTGGTTAATTAGTAAGTGACCAGTAAAAGCTTATCACCTGCTTCCGATTTGAACAATTCTTCTTGCAAATGTTCTGCTTGCTTTTGCAAATGATGCATACGTCTTCCCAATGGAGTGCTAATAAAAAATAACAATTGTAAAAATAAAATTTAAAGTGTACAATTATTAAAAAGATTTCATTGAAACATCATGAAGATACAAAATACTTTAAAACTTAAGGTTTTGAATTGATACATATTAGATAAAGAATTATTATCAATTTTAAATGCCAATTAAAATCTTCAAAGTTTCAAGTTGAAGTTGTCATTTATGATTGATTTTTTTAAACAAAATTAAACACTGCAATAATATTAGGCAAGCTAAATCAGAAGATTGCATTTCAGCAAATGAAACAGTAGTTACGTGTTGCATTCACAACCCATCTTGTAATGTCTCAGGTAGACGGCAGTACATAAGTGACACTTGTGGTACAATGTAAATATTAGGGCTGTGAACAATTAAAATTTTCTTGATTTCCTGTATATTCTGCTTGTTTGTTTGATGCAATAAATGCATAAACCACTTTAAAAAAAAATTGATTAAGTATAACACATATATTCCAACTACTTTTAGACGATCTTGTTGCATTGCAACTCTGCATCAGTGTATACTATACAAAATCATCAGACCTTAGTTAGCTAAAGCAATCAATTGTGTCACACAAACATGTTGCAATTTCTTGTACTTGTTTAAAAGCTTTGAGGAAAAACTGAGTATTAATCTAATTATAAACAGTAACAACACTGTTAAATAATACAATCGGTCACTTTATAGAAGGTATGCTGCGAATACTTTCCACAACTTTCTTATGCTCTGCTAACTTTTCTTCGTACATCTCAGCAATCGCAGTGTCGATCGTGTGTCGACTTGGCAAGTTGTAGGCCTGGTTTTGAAGAGCTGTCCACAGTTCATCATCTTTCACAATTAAAGTCCTGAACTGGCAATGCAGCAAGCTAAAGCAACTTTCAAGTCTGCAGAAACTTTGTTGCTTACAGACTTGTTTTTCTGATGCCACAAGAAATTGGCTACTGGTCATGCTTCAAAACTCTACTGCTAGTAAGTTTTGGCCACGTCTTGGTATTTGAGGTTATACGGCGATGAAGTATTTGAACCGCAGAATGCAAATTGTTCACCTCAGTGGACTTTGTCGGTTTCAACCACTTTGCCAAGTGCATTAGCTTGAGTCTATTTTGTTATCGTTCATTTTGTGCTTATAACAAAACGCTTGCTCAACTTTCTTCTGAGATACCACATTATTTACACCACAAGGATACGAACACATATATCAACAAGAACATCTTAAAGTATTATAACATCAATGTATCAGGCAAATAATAACATGAGCATTAAAAATTGAGTAAAGAGCCATGCATCCCTTTTTTATCATTCTTTGATGACAATGAAACATATCCCAATAGGTCATATAAAAAACTAAATCAGATGACTAAGTCAAATTGAAATGCTTGGATACGTAATGGCAATGGAGTTTAGAAGTATGAGGTTTGTGAACAAGCTTGATCATCATTACTCGATACCATGCTTCCTCGAAAATTAAAAAAAAAAACATGGGCATTGGAGACATTGTCATGTTAGTTCATGGCCAACATTTCAAAAGATTAAAATGCATGACATCAAGTCACCCTTATCTTTACACTCAATATCTTAAAACTACCTTGCAAAGAGATCATTCCAGTCTTTCCAATGCCTAATATGTCAATGTTTATGTTTTAAGGAACATTTAATGAAAACAATGGCTTATAATAATAATAATAATAATAATAATAATAATAATAATATAATAATAATAATATAATAATAATAATAATAATAATAATACAGCAGTAATAATTGATTGGGAAATTTTTAAAGAAAATTCATTAATTGATTCAAAATCCATTGCAAATGACAAAGCTGATTAAATACATTGTTAACATCTGTAAAACATTCAATCACTGCATCACTTATCAATCATCACTACCACCAACCACCTGACCTTGGATCTTCCAAAATATCCATCTGATTGAGTCTCTTATTGAGTTTTTCATTTTCTGCTTTGAGGTTTTGCTTCTCATCATTCAATGCAACGAGCTAAAGACAAAATGGGAAATAAAATAGTTCTTAATTGTAGAAACTCTTGCAAATTGCTAAGATTTGAACTCCTAATGGAGTTTTTGCACTAAGCAAAAACCTTAACCATCAGCTACTGACATCCAATCATAAGTGAAAAAGATATAGTGATAAAACAGCTCAACAGGTCACTGTAGAGATTGACCTGCAACAGCTAAGGTTTATTTCACATCTAATCATATGGATTGTCGTTCGAAATGTGATATAAAGAATTATCACGTTTTGCATTATTTTTTAATTTCACTAAATTTTTTAACCCAGTTGCAGGCACTGATTAAATTTGGTGGTCCCCATCAGTGATATTCCTATAACTGAAATTAAAACTTGAAACTAGAATGATCGCAATAAAACCGATATAGAAACGATTCAAATTGGCTGAAACTCAAATTATATAGAAATAAAAATGATAGCTAAAAAACTTTATAGAAACCTGAAAGATTTTGCTTCAATTTCAATAGTTTTTGAAAATTTTCAATAATTTTACAAACAGTTTCCTCAAATTGTGCACCACTACTTTAATTTTCATACGTTATCATACTCTCATTTGTGTGAAGAAATGGCTAGTATAATAAAGCAATTCTCTGGACGTAAACGTGAAAGCCCTGTGTGGGATTATTTCGAAGATTTTGATGGAAATTGCAACTGTACATCAGTAAAGAACAATGGAGAAATCTGTGGACAAGTCATAATAGGCAAAAATGCCAATAACAAGAAGGTGCATTTGCAAGCATGTACAGCATAAAGGGTATGCTCAGGAAGAACAACACAGATGAAACAAGTGAAATTCCAACAGGAGCCGCTCTTAAAAGTTCAAGCGTCAATGCTTTAGTAGAGTCTGGAGGCACAGAAAAGGCCTTTTTGTGCATGCCATTGCAATCAGCTCTTCATTGCTACTTGTTGGACTTCAAATATCAAATAACACTTCAGTACTGGATTAATAAGCAGGCCACATATGGCTATCCGGCAGAAATTGCTTTCTACATTCTGGCATCACCAGCCTCATAAGCTTATGTTGAGAGAATATTTTCTGATTGTGGTATGTTGTATAAAAGTTGCCGAAACAGAATGTCAAGATCTCTGGAAATGAGTGAATCGAAAACTGAATTTTAACAAAATTTGAAAAAAAAGGAGTGATTTTTGTTATTTAATTTTGAAACGGAACATGTTTAGAAACTGCAACGATGACATAAAAACTAGATAGAAGCTAAAACAATAAAAATTTGCATAGATGTGTAGAAACTAAAACTGAAAATTAAAAAAAAATAAATAGAAACTGTAATTTCTCACAATTGTGAAACTGGAATATCACTGATCCCCACATTCCATTAGAAACTCATTTGCTGCATATCAGCATTTGCAACAAATATTAAAATTAATAACCATTAAAAAAATAAAAAGTAAAAGAAATTTTTTTAAATAATTTTTTTCAGACTGAACTGAACTTTAATGAACAAGAAAAGAATAAACAAATAATGCTCGGGTAGAGAATTTTCTTAAGGAAGTGATTCCTTCCTCTAGCAGTCTAACCCTAAGCAAATAAAGCATATTCAATAACAAAATTTTGTTACATCAATCCACACAATAAATGCATTTTACAAGATTTTTTTAAATAAAGAAGGTGACTTAAACATAATAAACCAGTTCAACTTATACAATAGTAATGACCCAATAATTAGAATATTTTCACATTGTGGCAGCCTGCGAGTCAGTTCAGAGGACAACCACGATAAAAGAAACAATCCGCAACAATTGTTTCGTGCTCGCAACCCAGCTTGCACCACCACAAAACACCCCTGGGATGAGACGCTTCGTAAATGGTTGAGCAAACCCTTAAGCTGATGGCACTTTGTAAATAAACATATTTTATATTACCTTCCACATATTTCTATAACACTGCATAGACAATTTTTTTACTTGCTTTGGCAAACTGCCGAATATACCCAGGGGTGTTCCAAAAATCACAATTATAATTTGTTAGATTAATTTAAAAAAACATTGATAACATATTGTTATCATATTTTGAGATAAATGCTAGATTAAAAATAATGACTAATCCTTCTCTGGAAGATAAATGATTGTCATAATCAAGAATGATATGCATAAGCCAAGCCAAAACAATACTGCAATATATCAAATATTAATAAATTAAAAAATAATATATCAAAATATATTTGCATGCAAGTTAGCTCATAGTGTAGCTTTCCTGCAAGCGGCGGTAAAAGCAACAGTCGTTAGGTGTGGCGTGCTCGACCACCCAGCCCACCGTGGATGCGGTCCTATGCAAATGGTTGAAACGCCCGACACTTATGGCGCTATACAAATAAACATATCATATCATATTGTAAGAAGGCATTATCATAAGAAGGTATTATTAACGTAAGGGCCTATATGTAAAATAACACCCATTTAAAAAAAAATTCCTAGCTTGAATTAAAGAAATGTGCCCAATCCACAACTAATATTGATCCACAATAATTCATGGAAACTTCAAATGTGAAACTCGTTTTGTTATGAGTTAGCATATGACGATACGAGCATATGAGATAATGTGTGTTTTTTAACAATTAATCAAAAAAAACTTGATTAAATCAATTAAATGAAAAGATCAACTTGTTGGTCTAGTTCGTGGCATCTAAGTTCCAACAAATTACGTTCTTCCACCAATTTCTTCTGATCTCCAATGACCATTGCCTAAAATATGGATAAATGAAGATGACAAATGACAAAGCAGCTACTCATTACCCACCTGGTGGCATTCACTGTCTAGACTCTGGGAAGATTCAGTCAACATTAACTGAGTGAATAAATAAATATTATTGGCAAAAATAAAAAAGCACTGCAAAGAAATTCAATTACCTCCTTGATGGAGATCATAACAGAGTGTTGGACTTTTTCTTCTAGACCCATAATCTTTTGAATGTACTCCTGCTTCTGGTCACAGTTGACTGCACAACCAAGCACCAGCTGAAGTAACTTGCTCATTTCCTTCTCATCCTCCTTTTCAGCTTTGAGAATAAGAAATGGCCATAACATATTAATGGCAATTATTATAAAATACCCAAAGTAATCAGAAATAGCAAAAAAATTGTCTCTAAAATAGCAAGAGCTCTATAATCTTCCAGCTCACAAGCAAGTTTTTCAAATGTATAACAATGCTGATGGAGATGTGAACGTGATAACATTGGTGATTACGGTGATAACCTACCGATGACATTCACATCAGGAATTTGAGATTCAGATAGGGATAGTTGTAAATCCTGAAAAATGAATTTGTCATTGCATTCATCACCACTTCCATCACATATTAGAGTGATGCATTTTCATACTGTCCATTTTCAGGCCTCGTCGACTTGCCTTAAGTTAATTTAACTTAAAGTTGCAATAATTATTGACAACTTTTTCCAAAAGCAACAAAATGCAACAAATTCATGATCAAAAATCTTTACAGTTGCCAACCAATGTCAAAATAAACTACACTAAAATAATCATTAAACCTTACAGATTACCCATGTTGTGTCACCTTCAAAATTGCCCCTAGAACTTATCACTGTTGTGACAGCTAAAACACCATATCACCATAAGCTCATTTGCTGTCTTCACTTGATCACCTCCATTCATCTTCTTATACTGATCTGTCCACTGGTCCAATTCAAGTTTTCATATAACTCTCTTATTCTCTAGAAGGTACTGCTTCCCTCTTTGTATCTCAACCAACCCTGTCTCTTCAATACTCTCCAAGTCCTTCTCAAGTCGTGAACAGGAACCAAGCTGCTTCTGATGTTATGCATAAATAAATTAAGCATTATCTCAAAACCAACCTGTGAGTAGTAATCCAAAATTCCCCTTAATACTTTTTTAAGATTGCTTGCCTGAAAACAATAAATTCAATGATAAAATTTACATACAATAATGATAATTAAATGAGTTTAAAAAATTTTTATGTCTGCTAGGATCCCTACTTAAGTTAAAAACTTTAGTATGTTTTGAGTTCGAGTTGTGTGTTTTGAGTTCTATACTATTCTGAGTTATTAGTTCATGTATTTCATGATTAGATGATTAGGACAGGGTTGTTAGTTCTGAGTTTTTTACTTTTGATTTCTACTGTATTCAAACCTACAAATATAACAGTAATAATGGCTAATTGCAACAGCATAAACAACAATGATAAGGATATCAATAATAAAAATAATAGCAGCAAAGATATTAATGATAACAACAATTACAAATTATTTATATTAGTTATTTTTAATGATTTATTCTGTAACAATAACAATAGCAATACCATATCATCTTCCTATTAACGATTACCATTATCATATTGAATTACCTTGACTCTCCAGTTATTTGAAACATCTCCTTTGATTCTCGTTTGCCAATCTTCATTAAAAACCTTAGGACATCTGAGTAGTGCACAATAACACAAATTAAACAAGAATTTAGGCTTAAAAATGTAGAGAGGAAATTAGAAGATATAATATTTGTAATAATATTAACAATAGCAATAATATTAAATCCCAACTTATGCAAAATATGGTATTGATAATACTGCATTAATTATTAACAAAATATGTTTTTAAAAATGTTATGTAAAATGTTAAGGCTGAATTAAAATGTCTTTACATCACTCTAATTCAAGGCATAAAGCTTTTTTTAAGCATCACTGTAAATGTATACAAATCAAGAATTAATAAACTTGGAATTTCACATAAATAATGTGTTAAGTCATAGAAAAATAAGCAAGGTGGCTTAGTATATTCTAACATGTTTTTCAGGATTTTGCTTAAGATGACTCCATTACTCAGATCCTGGACAGATTCTACTTGACCAGGATAGTCAAGTGTTTTCAACTGTGAATCACAATAAATTACTTTAAGAGGTGTTAAACGTTCATATGCAATCAAATTTTGAAAACTGTAAAAATGACGTCGAAAAATTATGCTTTGAAATTAAATAGCCTCAATCCTTCTCTGAATATATTTTCGATATGTTTTCCACGATTTTCTTCAATACTTAAAATCAGTTCTCATATATTTTGACACTCTAGGAGCTGTGGCTAAGATATCTACCATCTCATAATAGTGAGACTAAATAGTTATATTAAACCAAAGCTCACCCAGATAATCAAATTCTCACAACTTGCAGCCATAATCCGACACCACTTTCAGGCGAGCACGGTGTGAAAATGTAAACGAAATGCGCCAGCACGGTGTGACAAAAATAAACAAAAACAAATATAAGAACAAAGATGAATATTGTGAAATAAGTTGTCTTTACGTGTCATTTACCAATTATTATTCATATTAGGTTTGATTTTGTAATTAATTAGTTGTTTTAAAAGAAAGAATTAGTATTTTAGAATTGCATTCACCATTGACATTCCCATGGTTACAGTGGCTGCAGGTCCAATCACTGCCATGCTTAATAACGTGGTCTGTTATCCTCTGGCAGTATCGGTGGTATCATCGGAAGCACCTGTCGCACGAAGCCATATCTTCCTTTGCTCTCCTAGGTGCTTTTATCCAATTCAACTTGCAGTCGCGCCATAACTCAACTTTGACGATACCATAGTCTTTGAAAATTAACATGATTTTATAGCATTGCAAACAAATGTTAGCTTACCTTTATTCTGGTCATTGGTCGATATCTTCATTCTTGAATGATTATTGTATAGCCTTCCTTAGACTTTCCAGGACGTTTTTGGAGCCACTAGGGTCATTGCCAGAGCATAATGAATGTGCAAATGCAATGGCCATAAGGCCGCAATAGTCATAGCCTCGTTTTCGGACGATTGTGAGCACCGGACCTTGAATAAAGTTATTTGCCATGTAGGCTATTATTCTTTGTGCCTGTTCATTGAGAACATGGTTCAAACTGTCACATAAGTTCACTTCGCCCGGCCCGGAATTCAAATTCGATATAGTGATCCAGTGCGCGCTACGTTAATAATTTGAACGAATTTGGAGGTGGGCGGTCCCGAATTGAATTCTGTATTGTAGTTCAAGCTGTGAGAAGTTCAACCGGTTAGCGGAAATTGTAGAGATTTACTATTCAGCGCATGGAGGTGCCTGTAGATAATGACTTAGAACTCCTAAATGGTCTACAATTTAACATTTCTAAAAAAGTTAATTTTTAAAGATCCATACACAACTTTGAAAATAAATAAATAAATAAAGCCTTGTGTTCTTGTCCTGGTCAAAGCTCAACGTTTCATATATTTGAAAACGATTCACCAAAACATCTTAAAAATTTTAAATCTTACTCATCTAGGTTAGTAATTGTGCCAAATCCAATTGTTTGTGATGATTTGACGTGGAATACTACAACTGTATGACCGTCTGTTCTATTGCGTCATGATTTTTACGCCACATATTCTAACTTCCTATTATTACGCTAAAATTATTAAGCGTTAAATTCCCAGAGCATCTAACAAAAATAAAGAGTTAGTAAGCGTATGTGCACAAACCATAAGCCAATCAAACGGGACTATCCCTCGGTTAAGTTTGTCAAATAATTGTAACAATAGCGATGAGGCTAAAAAAAAACACGTTTTCAAGCCTCGAAAATTTTAAGGGTATTTTCACTTAACGTGACATTTTGAAAAAATTCCTTTCGATTTGATACAAAATTTAAATGAAATTTTACTGCTACGCAATTTTCTGCTACACTTTTCATGTAACATCCTGCTTCATATTACGATTTTCCAAAACTTTTAAGTAGCACGATGATCACAAATGTGATAATATTCAATTCCTTCTGACCATTAAGCCATTCTTCGTAGAATGTATATCGATTGAATCAATTTTTATTCATATATTGGCGTGCAGGTTGGCAGAACGGGTTACGTTCCCGCATACGGCAATAATAGCAACAGTCGTAATATGTCGTGTTCGAAACCCAGCCAGCATTGCCACAAGGGTTGCAAGAAGCCTCTGACGCTATGCATGTGGCGCTACATAAATTAAGTTACAATTACAATATGTTGTAGGTGCTTTCAATAGTTCGAACTCAGACATTTTGTAAAATACGAATAACATTTGATATTTTATTTTTACGTGGAACATGAAACATCAAACAATTAAAGAAAATAACAAAATATTTAGGACAATACATTCAAGTTTTCTAAAGGAAGAAAATCAATTCAAGAGGCCATTGTTCGTTTTCTAACGTTCACGTAATATTCTTTTTAAATCAAAACTTCAAATATGAAAAAGTCTAATCTTTGAATCGCACGAACGTCGGCTAAATGTCGGCGTTCGTTTAGCACCACTTCCTAGCTTGACTTTAAACATGGAAATCAACATTAAATATATCGACATAAATTGATAAATTAAATTTTCCAAGACATCTTCATAAAGAAGTTCAACAATAAATTCATTGTACATTAAGAATACTGATTAACTGTTGTAAAGCTGTTAAATGCCGGCATATGCAATGCTCTTCACTCTTTCGAATTCGAACCAAGATATATATACTTTATGACCTCCGTTTTCTTTTTTGGCAAGTCGCTTAATTAGAGCTTTCTAGAATTCGAAAGTGATCTTGGTCCGTTCGATTTTTAAATAACAGAATCTCGAAAGATATAGTTGTCATTCAATCAAACAGCAACATCCCGACATAACATTATTACATGGAAAATGGCCAAACCACAAAGAACATGAGAAAATATTGGTTCATTTCATTACCCAGCGTTCATTCCCTGAAACGAACTGTCATTATCCCATTTGATTTTTGATTCTTACTTCAGGGAATCCTGAGCCACTTGCATTTCCCTTTTTACTTTCAGCAAGAGTTTGTGTAAGCATACCATGACAAGATAGTCTCTCCAGTGTCGAGCCGCTCTCGAATTTGCCACTTCATTTTGCCTGTCAAACATTTACAGTTTTAGATGGAATCGAATTTATTTTGGTTTATTTTGATCATTAAGCACAGAATTACTATTTAGAGCTTATGCTACAACCTTCTTAAAAAATTTACAACTTTCTAAAAAAAAACTTACTCTATTAGCTTTATTTCTACCATTGTCCCCACGGAGTAAGGTTGCCGCTCAAATTCTTCCATAATCATGTGCATGTGGCAGAGGATCCAGTAAAGCCCGCATTGTGAATCAGCTGCAATTGTCCGGAACTGATTTTCAAACGTTTCTCCGGGTTCGTCGAACCTTTCGCCGTTTTCGGCCATTTCCCAGTAAGCTACCATGCGAGCCACATCTTCTGCACTTAACCTTATGATGCGAAGGATTTCATCGATGCTATCGGCTCTCTGTGAGACCTGTAAGATTTTATTATTTGTTATTTTTATTTATTTCAAATAAGGTCAAAGGAATGTTAACCACATACATAACTAACAGCTACATATAAGCAAACATAACAGTGGTAAAGTTGAGAAGTTCACAATATCAGCCTGCAGGGAGTTCCAAGGTTTTAAACGATTGCAAAAGAACTGCTTTGAGGTTTCGCACCGGAATTTGTTTTAAGTTTGTGACTGTGGCCTCGAGTTCTAGTACTGTACTCGAGTACTGGCCTGACATGTGCGCAAAATGTTTTTTTTTTGAGAATATCTTGGTCTCTTGTAGAAAAAGAATCAATTCAGATATTGTCGCTGCTTTTTTGATGATATTGTCAATATGCTTGTCAAAACAGAGAGAAATCAATGAGTAATTCGAGATCAATAATTGTTTTTTTAATCAAATAAATAAAGATACGAGTTCATAGTAATTAAGCATATTTACTGTCTCCGAATAATAAACGTTCACAGCCTCGTCAATAAGGCGACTAATTAGATTCAAATCTTACTAAATTACCCCAAGGTAGCAATTCGTCACGGATAACTCAGAGACAGGCACTTGCAAATCTTCTGGAACGGCTTCGGCCGCAGATGTGAAAACAACTCGAATAATTAGTTGACCTTTTATCTTTAGAAATTTACTTTTAAACTTGTGCTATTCTTAATGGCTTGATGGATAATGTCATGATTCTTCTCGAAATTCAGTTTTGTTTGACATTTTATATCATTTATTATTAATGATATTGTTTAAAAATACTGAAATTTTGAAAATTTTTAAGAGCTCGAATGAAATTAGGTATCAACTATGAATACGAGACACAGTTTTATTTATGATGACACACGTTGTCCTTGCGCATTTGGATGTTGAAATATTTTCGGGGATGAGACATTATCGTTAATTTTTCAAGTTGTTAAAAATGGTTTTGGTAAAAATTTACTTGCAATCCAAGCAGTCGCTTTATCAACATTAATTAAATAATTAATAAATTAATATTAATTGAATTAATAATAAGAACACACTTCGTAGGTAATATTTTTGTTACTTTATTTATTTAAAGAAAACATTTAGATACAATATTGTCATTTTCGTAAAATTAATAAGTAAATATATATATATATATCTGCATATATTGATGAATGTAGTTTCAGATTGCTTTTAGGTCGTTTTAGATAAATCGTCATAAGTTCGGACTATGAAAAAAACAGTAATTATATAATAATATATTAAACTAATAAAGCCTTAAGTTTTGCATGGGCTAGGCATTTTGTTTAAAGAGTATTTCGCTAATATCGTTTATTCTGTTACATTATTAATTAAAATTATAATTAAGTCATGATATCATTTTTATTTATTTATTTACTTATTATTTTATTTTATACAGAAGGTATTCAAGTCTTCATTTAATTACATAAATCTCAACTGCATTCTTACCCCTCGAGGTTTTGGTCTACCGTTGAGCTGAAACATGTGACTCTCCAAATCGCTAACCAATTCTGAATCATTGAACCGTTTTTGTGCCTGAAACGAAAGTAAGACGTAAGCATAGGGTATACCTTAAAATATAGATAATCAACGCGCCGAGGCTATAACATTTGGATTTTAGTATTCTGGTTGTGATAGGCAGCAGGATTGTTGGGTCTCTTGGAGTATTCTTATCATTTTGGGAGATTTGGGATGGATGTAAATAAATTCTCGACTCTAATATCAACAATATCACAGGAAAGTATGATACTGATCGGGAATTACTAATTGGTTATGAAATTGGGATATTGGGGATTGGGATTGTTTGTTATTTAACAATGTTTTCAAAGTAATAAATTTACTTACGTAGACAGTCTTGAGACTTAAAAGCTTACTGGCCAGACATTGAGCCATATCACCAATGTTTCTTATCGCATTGCTTGTGGTAGTTCGATCTCTATTCCCAACAGCAGAACGTAATTGCTGACCATACAAGTCTGATATACGTTCTCTGTGACCACAAGGTGACTCCCATTTTGATCTCTGTTGGCTTCTTGAGTTTCTGAAGAGATGGTCATATTCTCCGACGGTCAAGGTTGGACATAAAGCAAACAGCAACAAGAGCAGGTGGCTGGAAAATTTCATCCTAATTGTGCATTTTCTCCAAACGTTACTGGATCTTCGCACTAAAGCGTCAATGTTAAAGATGTTAACCCTGACCCTTGACATGTTGTTACTTTCGGGATCTCGCTTCATAAATAAGGCTATTTTATTTTATGTAATTATTTAATTTTTATAATTAGTTTGAAGAGACTGTTTCGTCTTTTTCAAACTAAAAATTGCTTGTTCCTTTTTGTGTAGTTTTCAGTTGGATGACCTGCATACAAAATAAAATAGCTAAAAATTTATTGAAGATTTATTTCATATATTTTGGTGGTAATGTTGACACACGTTAAATTGTAAGCTAGCTGATGTTTAATAAATTGTATATGCCACCAATTATTTCAACCAGTTAGAGGTAAACATGTGCTGGTTAACATAGGCCTTAGGTTAGCTATATTTAAACAAGTTGCTTAATACATTTTGTAAATGTGCGACATTTAGAACTAATCTTTTAAATAGCAAGTAATTTCGGAAGCTCAAAATTCTATTATAATTCCTATGCATATTAAGTTCCGCATTATTAATATTCACATAACAATGGATTTGGTCATGGAGAATTTTCATAATTTGTTTATAGAAAATTATTTTTATCAATGTAAATTTTTGCTGTAATTGTCAATTATTTTAAATAATTAGAATTAAGAATAATTAGAAGCTTACTAACTTGGTGCCTTCAGGAACAACCTAATTTTGCTTTTCTATTTAATAGCAACCGCTATTGCTAATCTTATTTATTGATTTTTTGAGAAATTCAATCACTCCTCCTTAGTGATAATTATAGCGGCCTCAGAGTTACACCGATGTAGTCATTTCGCAAGTCTTTATATAATCACGTAGGTCACGATCATGCTGAGTAAGAACATGCTGGTTAGTTAATATTTTTTGCTTTATTTGTTAAAAAAATATTTATATCCAACATTATTATTCTCGTTAAATTAATAAGTTATATATATATATATATTATATATTATTATAGTAATAATATCTATTGACGAAAATAATTTCAGATCAATTTTAAGTTGTATATATTTTATCTATAAATATTCACGAATACAATTTCAGATGGCTTTTAATTCATTTTAAATCGTCTTAAGCCAAATGATTAATTTCTTTTTTACAAAAAAGAAAAAAACAGCATGTAAAATTATCAAAAATCAATAGGGTTTTGTAAGATGTTTTATTTATTTATTTGTGTTTCATTTACATGTAAGAGCAATGAATATTGGTTCATTTTGTTTGTATTTGGTACGTTTCGTACGTTTATGACAAGGACTATCTTTGGTCTTTATTTAGGACTTTTCTGTCAAGCAAACGTTCTTATTGACGTGCGACTGCTTAGTCACTCAAGCTTTTAATCTTCTTATTCCTCCTATTATTATTATTATTATTATTATTATTATTATTATTATTATTATTATTATTATTATTATTATATTATTATTATTATTATTATTATTATTATATTATTATTATTATTGTTATTGTTGTTAATGTTATTATTATTATTATTATTATTATTATTATTATTATTATTATTATTATTATTATTATTATTATTATTATTATATTATTATTATTATTATTATTATTATTATTATTATTATTATTATTATTATCATTCATTTATAGTAGAATTTTTTATTACGGTATCACTGTTATTGTTACAAACAGCGGCAATTTTTGGAACAAATTTTTGGAGGCCCATTATCTTGACCAGTGAGATGTGGTGATGATGGCGTTGATGATGGAATTTTTTTTTTTTAATTGCAGACATGGTCTTAAAAGCCTAAAATAAATGAGGCAAATCGTTTTATAAATGTCCATTTAGAGTGAGTACTTCCTGAATGTGAACAAACCCTTATTTAATCTAATAATGCGTTCGAATACTATATCAGTAAAGCCATCAATGACATAAATATTTGGATTTTTTCAAAATACAAAATGATTTTATCACGAATACGTTACAAAGGGTTAGGTTACTATCATGTTTGCAATTTGATGTTAAATAATATACATTTATTGGTGATTTTACACTTTAAACCAAAATATTTACTTTGTTTTAAATCTAAAGTAATAAGCCTTATATTTCGTAAATAGTTATTGTTATAGAAACTAAGAATTGAACTACTAAC
>JAJTWR010000275.1:0-15000 GCA_021613335.1 Whitmania pigra | reverse complement strand
AAAAATTCATATCCAAATATTGTCCAACCCTGTTCAAAGAATTCATCTTGTTGAGAAAGTAATAATATCCACTTGGGGTGGGGGCATAAGCTATTAAAATTTTAGTCCAGGGTGGTAAATTATTGAACTAATTTAAAAAATTTTAAATTAAATATATTTAAATATATATTTAATATAATTTAAATTTTTCATAAAAGTATCATATCATAAAAATCACGTAGAGGTAATTAGGTAAGTGTTCGTGAACAATGAAACTGCTTACTATTTGCTTTTAACTTTAAATATCTATTGACAAATCTATGTTTTTTAATAATATCATTTGACGATGAAACTCGTCATTGACATATAACTTTCTGTTTTGTTCCAATGTAGTTAAATAGACACCTTATGTACATTTAAAGGTCAGACATCCACATCTCATAACATTTCTCCAAACCATCGAAACAAATGCGAGGGTTTATTTGGTCATGGAACTGGCAAACAAAGGTTGCATGCTCGACATAATTAGAAAGGCAAAGAGATTGTCAGAGCCGGCATCTGGAGTCTGGTTTAAGCAAATTTGTGATGCTGTTGAATACCTACATTCTATAGGAATTGTACATAGGGATCTCAAATGCGAAAACCTTCTTTTAGATGTGAAGAACAACATAAAGGTAAATGTTATTAACATAATTTAATGTTTTAATATGTTTAGCATTTTAATAAATATGCAATTTCACTAAAAATAGTATTACAAAATTATTACGTAAGATCAGGGATGTCATTTTGGGGGAAGGGGGCTAGGGTCTCCCATAACGTTAGACCAGATGCATAAAAGGTTATTTCTTCGAAGATTTGCCAGCTTGGAAAAGCTGAAATGACGTCCCTGAGCAAGATATTGGTAACGACATGTACACCGCCGGTCAAAGAGGTGATTTGAATTGAGCCGATCAATAAACAACAAAATTATTGCAAGAATAGAGTTTTAAATGTA
The DNA here is from genome assembly GCA_021613335.1 of Whitmania pigra. Classification (NCBI taxonomy): domain Eukaryota; kingdom Metazoa; phylum Annelida; class Clitellata; order Hirudinida; family Haemopidae; genus Whitmania; species Whitmania pigra. The sequence continues at coordinate 14,027 of JAJTWR010000275.1, read as the reverse complement.
ATTTTATGCGTCCTTATTATTTTCAACTAGTTCGCCCCGTTTGAACGAGTTTGTGATTGAAGTCGAATTAAATAAAGTGACGAAACCAAAATATTTTACTTGTTCAAGTAGACTTAAAAATGCATATTTAGTGTTTTTGCGGTTGCACTCTCAAATGTTTTTTACTCAGTTAATTTAACAGTAATCTTAAAGTTTTCTTAAAGCGAGTTAATCTTGCGCGACCACCCCTGGAGGTCAGTGGCCAAATCTCCACAATTGTTAAATAACAAAATTAATGGACAAATCTGTCTTATTAATTTGTGTTAATTATCAATAACACAAAAAAATTTAACTAAATTTAATTTAATATTATCAACATAACCTTAGAAAAACATATCTGAAAAGATAAAAACTTTATAAACGCCTTCATCAAAATCTCCCCGAAAAAAATAAAAATCAAACCACCCCTGGTGATCCTCCTTTGGCGGTTTAACTATGTTAATGAATGTAATGAATTTCTCAATAATTTTTGTTCATTTTGTGCTTACAGATTATTGACTTTGGCTTCGCTAGATCGAACATGTTGCCAATAAATGGAGCCTATAAACTCAGTGAGACATTTTGCGGCAGCTATGCCTACGCCTGTCCTGAAATTCTCACGGGTACTCCATACGTCGGACAAATGGCGGACATATGGAGCATTGGAATTATTCTTTACGTCTTTGTGGGTATTTCAAATTTATCGATCGATAAATATGAAAAAATGAAATAATATGAAATGTTTTGTAATGAATGCGGGAAGCTGTAGGGTTAGGGTTAGGAAAGCAAATAATGATAATGGCTACTTAATCTTAGATATCATCAAAATAATTTTAAAAGTCACTCATGTCAACTGGGCCTAATATTTTTTTACGATATGAATAAATCAATTACATCAGGTAATTGGAGAATTGCCCTTCAACACAGAAGATAAAAAAGCTTTGGTTAGAGCTACACAAGCCGGACCTGAGTTTGAACCAAACGCTTGCAGTAATTCATGTAGGAGGTTAATAGAAGGGATTCTTTTGGATGAAGATAGGCGCATGTGGTTTCCGGACATACGATCTTCCAGATGGTATGGAGAATATTGCCAAACTCCAGATGAAAACCATATATCGCAATATACTTTGGGTTCTGAAAAGTGATTTTCCTTGATCATCCAAGCGCGATCATTCACTTGGAGCAGTGTCAGGTATATAATTTTCCTTTTTTTGTCTGGTCATTGCAGAATCCTTAATTCATAAAACAAAAGAGTGTTTTTTTAATGTTATTGTCTGCGTTGTATACATTTTTAATTTTGGAAATATTTTAAACATACTATAAACATTTTAGATTAGATTCTCAACTCAGGACAACGAGAGAATGCTGAGAAAATGTGAAAAAACTAACAATTTTATGAAAGAAAAACAATTATGTCATTGTTTTCAAAAAGCAACAGATAATTACTTTACATATGTTCAACCAACTTTGAAGGCTTTAGTGAAGTGTTTTGAAATACTATGTTCTTATTTGCTATGGTCGGGCTGGGTTATCCGAGGTTCGCAGTGTTCGTTTTGGTGTTGAGTCGGGAACGCTGGCTACGTTTTGGAGCAATCTTAAAATCAAACTTGGCAACGAAATGAGTGATTTTCAACCATGTCAAGTTCTAGAAAATCTTTATATATCCGGGATCTTAGGAGTAACCAAACAAAACATAAGCTTTAGGAACATACGTCTTGTTATAGACCTGACGACGAATAATGAGTCAATTAAAATAGATAAAGTGGAAATTGTCAAAATAGAGATTGACGATGACCCCGAAGTTATGATACATCAATACTTCGACACATGCGCGGACAAAATTAGAGCATTCATTGTTAGTTGAAATTTAATGTTGGCATTACTTATTAATTATAATTTTCATTGTAAACCAGTACGTATCTGCTTCAGAACCAGTCGTATGGTGTACTTGTCCATTGCATGGCTGGAGTGAGTAGATCAGCAGCAATATGCATTGCCTACCTGATGAAGTATGAAAGTATGACACTTTTAGAGGCTTATCAACACTTGAAAGAAGTGAGACCCCAAATTAGACCAAATCCAGGATTTTTTGAGCAGCTCATAGAATATGAAAAGAAGCTCTATAATGGATATGCCACAGTCAATATGATTTCATCATCAATTGGAAAAATTCCTGATGTTTACAAGATTGAACAGAATTCTTCTCTAGGTTTGCATTTCTTGGCTATTGTTTTAAAATCATTTGAATCTGTTTTCAAATATATTGGGAGATATTCACACGATAAGGTGATGAATCAGTCTAAACTGATTGCATAATCTTTGGATTCAAAGTATTAATTTAATATCACTAATGGTTGATAGTGTTTTCTGAAATTGGAGAGGTAGCTTAGTCAAATTATTCGATTAAATCTGCAACCCTATATCAAAGTAATTAAATTGATCGCATATTGCAGCAGCAGTTATTAATTTTTAAACAAAAATATCCCTAAAACGATTGCTGCAGTGTGATGGCAGTTTTCGGAGGAGTCTTCTGTTTATTCGCCATTGCCCTTTAAGAATGGGTTTACATGCGGTCTTTGAACAATTGCTTCACAGTAAATAAAAGTTAATAATATTACTTTATTTATAACTAATTGTCTAATCTCTTTCATAGGAAAAGTAGGACAATTGTGAATATTCAGTAATTTTATTAAACATTTGAATATGAAAGTTTTGCCCTGGAAAGCTGAGTTTGTATGCATCTTAGTTGCTTCTAGTGAAACAGTCCATTTTTGGTTTTGAGTATATACTTGTTTATTTGTCTACATTTCCATTCTGATGGATACCAGTATATATGCATTTATGCACACAATTTAAATTCAGTTAATTGATCCTAAGGATACTTTTGGCCTCTAGAGCTATCAGTCGATGAACCTGTAAAGCACCAATCTCTTCTGTCCAGCGATAGCTTACAAGGTGGCAATGATGCGGATGATGAGTCTAGCATCAGCAATATGACATCGTCATCTGATGCGTCTCTTTAATTTCTGAATTGTTTCATTGATTACCTTATGATATTTGGAAAGACGATTAGCAATTGATCAAATTTTTATTTTCAAACTGTTTTTCAACTTTTTTCTTTACTGATTCATTGCATTGACCTTGTAAATTTTTCATGTGTTTGGATGAACATTTTAGTTTTCAATAAAATGTTTGCAAATGGCATTTTAGTTTTTGATGGGAATCAGTTGAACTGTAGGTCATTACTTCTTAAACCACAAGTTCTCAAATGTTTCCAACCTGGACTTCTAAGTCGGTGATGACGTTTCTTGCCTCTGGCCAGGAAATAACAAAGATCTAGATTTAATGAAAAAGATTCATTGAGCAGGAGTGGTTGAAGGATGCTAATGCTGAGATATTTATGTAGTACTAAGACAAACAAGCATTACTAAAGCCAGAAAGTTACAAGCTAATTAGTTTCTGCTATTTTGTTTATTGATTCTCATAAGGAATGTTAGTTGAATTATTGCTTTTCTGAAGTGATTGTTTTTAAAGTTGATTGATCAGGAACTAATTACAATAACGGAACTTCGATTATTGTGATGGGTTACGGTGGCGTTGTCATTGCTTTATGATTTCAGAACTGAATTTTGTTCACTGACAAAAAATTTAATTTCAGTGAGTTTTGACATTGATTTAGGAAATTAACAAGATGAAATCAAAATTGCTGATGCAAAAATAGCAATAAACAATCTGATAGCTAAATAGATCAAAATGAGCATTGATCCAGAAACTTTTCAAATTTTGTGTGTTGCCGCTGTTTTTGATGATGAGTTCTTGTGGCTTTGGTATAAAGCTTGCATTGTTCGTAGTAAATAATAATTATATTTGTCTAAATGCTTCAATAGGCTAAAGTACTTTCTACATATGAAAGCCATTTGAAACAAATAATAAATTAAATTTTTCAAATTTAGAGGATAGAAACAGGGGAATGGCTGTCGCAAGGAAATTTTTAAGAAACAAATCTTGTTGTATTTCGGTCCATCTCTTTGCATCCTGCAAGTTGAAGCATTGCTTTATCTTTTGTCTTAACATCATAGAAAAATTATTTTGAAATCATATTGTTGAGAATTGTTGTAATTGATCATGTTAAATGCACTCAAACCCATCTGGTGTTGAACCAATTTCTGAAGCCAAATATAAGCTTATAAACATTGAAAATGCATTAAATCACTTTAGTGAACAGCCTTTACAAATGAATTGTGAAGTTGTCAGAGTTGTAGAAGTTTTCAAGTTTATGGATGTTTTATGGTCACAGTTGTACTTAGTGATTTATTGGCTATTGAAAGACAGTTATTAAAAATACTTTTCTAAGAAGTACTCACACAATTATGATTTAGGATCTTTTCTAGGCCTGCATATTTGTAGCAACAATAGGATATTAATAACATTTCCTTTAAACATTTAAAAGTCAGTTAAGCCTTTTGTGATTTAAATCTACTTTGGACAATTTCAAAAAATAGTTAGATTTCATAAAATAGAAATGATTTGCCTGAACTAAATGATAAATTTTTGGGGGTATTCAACACAGCTGTAAATAAAAAATATCATCTACTTACTCTGCTTTTAGTAATGTGGCTTCTGCTGCAAATGTTTATAATTCAATTTCAAAGTATTCAATCTAAATTTTATTATTATTCTTGGGAGATTTATTATTCTTATGTAGCCCAAATCTATACAATCTATAACATTTATCAAAGTGATTGCATTGAAATAGATCAAATAATTTAAAATTAGTAAATTACAACCAGATACAAACATTACATTCCTTGATTGAATGTTCAACCACCCCCCCCCAAAAAAAAAGCCAAATGATGTCCCTGGTATTAGCATAAAAGCATGAAATGGCATTAAGTATATAAAATGTGAATTGATTGCATTTGAAATGCAGTTCAAGACCAGTACAGATTACATTGAGTGCTTGAAATATACCTTTAGGATTGTTTAAATCTTTCTTGCATCTTTTCTTGTTGAGGATGATAACAGAAGCAATTATGAGGAGCAGCAAAATGGTGGCTGCAGTGGTGATGATGACGATCAGAAAGGAACTGCCAGCATTCTCATATGCTATAAGAACATCAACATAGCATGAGAAAATATTCAAAATGTGTTTTGTGAGAGCTTAATGATACATAATTTCCCTAGGCAGATGCTTTAGTTTAAAAGCTAATCAATTTAAAGTTTTTGGGTTAATAGAATCTGTGGAACTCACTTTGTCCTTGAGATGGTTTTTCTGGATTAAAATTTAAAATTAGATATATTTTAAGAGATGTTAATTTTAAAGTCTAAACCACTGTTATAACTGAAAAGACATTCATTTACTAATTATGTTTTGTGATTGCATTTAGCATCTTTCAATGGTTTCAATAATTTGCCATACCAAACAAAATCTCATAAACCTAACATTCCCATCTTGGATCCATAAAATTGCCTAAACCTAACCCTAACCTTGATTTCTACGCAATAAATAGCAACAGATATTTGTGAACCAAATAATTACTGAACAGAGTCAATTACAAAACTTTGCATTTATTGAGCCCTGCCATGCATCTCAATATTCTAAACCATAATTAATAACGATCAGTGGCGGATTTATTTAGGGGGCATGGCAACCTAACCCTAGCCCCTCCTTGTGATATTGAAAATGTGATAAGATGAATTGTCTCGGCGATCAATTATTATTAATTAGACTTGGTACCTGCAATGGTGTAGAAAATGCCAAGGAAAAAACAATAACTATTAAAAAAAACTAGGATATAAATTATGAAGATATATTCGTAATGAAATTAATAAATTTATGAGGAGAACCAAATATGACCTCATAGACACATTCATTAACAACATCATAAATATGAATGAATAAGACAGTTCGCTTAAAGACTCCAGCCGAATGATTGACAGATTGAGTCCAAATCATCTCTGTTATGCAAAGGACTATAATCAAATAAACAAACATTGACAGATTGTTTACAAAAAACTTAGTATCGTAAGTAAGAATTAGTAATAATATATCAAATTATCAGTTTAACCAATTTAATAAATTAATTTGTTAAATAATAAATTATTTTTCTATGGTTATGGTTTATTATTTGTGCTATTATTATATATCAAAATTTATATTTATCTTTGTTACTAATATTATTTTTTAACATCATTCACAAAAATCTATGTAGGAATATAGGAGACTTAATCATTTTAATCATTTGATAGGCTATCGGTGGGTGGAGCTTAATTTGTTGTGCTAACCTTATTAATACTAATGTCGGCGCACGATGCTGTTTTATTCATATGGTTGCTTCCAGCAATAGACTGCAAAAAGTAATGCGTGATTCCATGGCCTTCCGGGACAATGATTTTGGGCACCGAAATTCATTCATGTCGTACGTCTCATTTACCACAAGCCGTTCTACACATTCTATTATAATGTCTTGAAGTATGCTGACTTTATAGTTTGATTTATTCAGTAATTATTCAGTTTATAAGCTGATGGTATTGTATTAAATACAACTGTTATGCCGTTGCCACTTATTGCGTAACGATCTCTAGCGTGATTATTTGCTGGACAAAAGTATTAGATAAAGTGGGATGTAAAGGGAAATCTAGGAAATCTTTTTCATGATCTTCTGCGATGATATATCCTAACCTAATTGCTGTTTTCTGGGCTTTTGAAATATTCTAAATATTACGATAAATATAAAAATAACAACATTTATATATATATAAGGATTGTAACAGTATTAATGGATGGACTCTTACAATGCCTTCAAGTCAGATCTGACGTGAAGCACTCAAAAGATTGACTGAATTTAAATATAAACTAGCTTCTCATTATGGACACATAAAATTTCAAGTAGCAAATGCAATCATATTCATCTAGATAAACTTACCGACAACTAGGACACGTGATTCATTCGTTTGTCTGGCGGTTATGTCGTTCAACTCATTCCATGCTTCGCAGCTGATCGTTATTTTCTTCCCTATTAGATCTTCCTTTACTTGTAAGCTTGCTTTTCCCTTACCACTTGCATTTGGATATTTAGTACCGCGCAATGTCGCAATAACTTCTGGTATTGGATTGCCAGAAGCCTGGCATGTGAGGTTGTCCCCGGGATAAACAATCAGGTTTTCTTTTGGTAAATCCACACCTCTAACTTTGTCTAAAGTTATATGAATTTATTACTTTACTTAAACTCGTCTGCAAATATAACGTTTTTATACAAGAATATTTGCCTCGATTAAAAATTTGTCTTACGTTTTTGATTCTGCAACTGCAAATCAAATTCCTTTAATTGGAATCCGCTATCATTTTACGTAAAATTTAGTCACCGCTTACATTTGACGTTCAGTTTGTTGTTGCAGATTTCCAAATCTTCTTGCATGCACCTAAAGATGACCCCATCATGTTTCCAAGATGCTTTAAATCGTGTTGTCAATATGTTATTCCTAAACTCAGAATGATGTTCTCCTTTGTAGATTTCATGCGCATCACCGACCCAAAATGGGCTAGCTGAGAATGATGTGGTGAAGTTGCACTGGAGGAGCACGATCTCTCCTTCTTCAACTTCCAGATGATTTGAGCAGCTTTGTTCAGCTGACAATAAATACAAATAACATAAACATAACTAAACTTTATTACCAATATGTAAAATTATTATGAATATCATAAATTAAAAGAACTGATTATGTTGCAATGGATATAATGAAACTCACATATGATTCGCACCTCGTAGCGCACTGTCAGCGTCGTTCCGTTCGTAAAATGAATTTCGCAGAAGTAATGGCCAGATGCGTCTTGAGATTTATCCTGGATGAAGAGAATATTTTCATTTACAGAAAAGCCCTTCTCTGCGTACTTGCTTTCAATCTTTCCAACGGACGAGTTATATATCAGACTAGGGTTATTATCCTCGTTGTAGACCTTGTCTGTCCATGAGAAATAGTGTTGATCAGAATCAGACACATCACAAATCAAGGGAATGGGTTCGTTGCTTAAACCTAATGCACTTTGATCCCGCATAGACCCGAGAACTGCAAAACATTCGAAGTAATTAACATTTGCAGATTTTTATGAAACTACCATTGGTTGTACATGCAGACGCAAAATTTTAAAATTGCATAAAATAATGCTTAATATCAATTAATTACATTTCCTAAGAATCGATAAATCTTCATGTAGTTTTTAACCTGTCCGTCATTTTGCTTATTGCTTATTATTATAAAAGAAAAAATATTTGTAAAACAAGATCGGCTGGATAGCTGTAATGTGAACGTTTGAATTTTTGTTTGAAAAGACGCATTTCTATAATGATTAGGGTTATGGTTTATATAATATAATATAATATAATATAATATAATATAATATAAGATAATATAATATAATATAATATAATATAATATAATATAATATAATATAATATAATTATAATATAATATAATATAATATAATATAATATAATATAATATAATATAATATAATATAATATAATATAATATAATATAATATAATATAATATAATATAATATAATATAATATAATATAATATAATATAATATTAATATAATATAATATAAAGTCACAGTCTCATTTTCGGAAAAACACGGTATATAGATGAGCCGGGATAAATTTTGGATCAACCATCAAAAGGTTTTGTAAGTTTGCTTTTCAGTACTGAATGAAACCAAATCGAGAAAATGAGAGACGTTGCTGGTTTGTATTGTCTAAACGTATGATCGCTTCTAAAATTATACGGTTGCTTTGCTTCACGAATTTATTTTAAATAAATCGATATAGCAAGGTAGAATAAACTTCCTGACTTAAGAATCCACAAATTTTAGATTACATAATTAATCCCTATAAGTAGATTTAATTTAATCAATTCGAGATAACACTGATAAATGCTGTACGATCCAATAAAATCAAAACGAACAAAGCTATTAATTAGTGCTCACCAAAATCCAAAATGATGATTACCGTCATCGATAGAGATATATTTCGTTTAGCTACCATTGCTGAACCTCGGTTTCTTGTTCGGGTGCTTCTATCTAAAATATTCTGCCATTTCAATACAAACCGATTGATGATCAATGTTGTGGTATATTTTTAAAAGTTATTTCGAAACCATCAATGTTGTAGGAAAATAAACTAAATTTAAATTGCAATGTTGAATTGCCAAATGTTTCTTGAAATTAAAACCATAGCTTTGAAATTTTAATTATTCATAACTTGTGACGAATTATGCTGGTTGTAACATGTGTTAAATATGCATAGGTTTTTCCACTATGTAAAAATGGATACTGCGACATCAACTGTTAAACGTTCGTTTATTAGACTTTCGTATTTTTTGTTGTTAGTGCAAATTTTTCATGACACGTCTGCTGAACTGACCAAGAACGACAGCCCAACCTCGGAATTTTAAAGAAATTAATTTGTTATCCGTAGCAATATTTATATAATAATGATTTTGAACAATTAAATGATAAATTAAAAATAACAGTAAACTTTTAAGCATACTAACATTATCAGAGTGATAGCAGGTAAGCAAAATGACATACAATATGTTAAATCACAGAGTACGTAACCTTATTTCTGCACAAATGAAGTATTACTTTGTAAGTACATTGTACAAAACATGTAGGTGTACAACTGAAAAGATCTCTATATCGGCACAAGCTCTGCCTAATAAATATTTATAAAGCCACTTTTGTAGATGAAAAAGATACGATCTTATTCTAGGCTAGCAGTTTAATAAATGAATACGAGCAGCTGCTTTGTGCTTGTCGCTTTATGTATAAAGCGCTAACTTCATTATGAATGAGTTATTTATAGATTGTCGTTGTAATTTAGCAATAAGTATAGTCTTAAGGTTAGAAATATATGCAATGCGCCTTGGAATTTCTTACGCATAATGACGAAACTTATGGAAATTAATAAGTTAATATTGCGACATTGACTCTTTTACTCATAGTTATGCAATTTTTTATAAAAAAAAGTCAAAACATTTATTTTAAAATGTTTATTGCTCTATGACCTCGATAAAGGTTAGGGGTGAGGGTTAAACTGTGTGGGTGTTGCTTTCGCGCGACAAGGCTTTTCATTGTGAAAACTACCCATAAAGTTAGCTTTATACTCGTTCGTGCCATGAGCTTGTAAAAAATGCTGCCTCACTGTTTCAACAAGTAAAACAACGAATCAAAAGAACCGACTATTCGAGAAAACTCCGAGTTTTTCAATATAATTTATTTATTATCCCTCTAATAATATCAAGAGTTACGATTAGAGTTGGCGTGACTGAGAGAAAAAGGCCTTATACACAATCGTACATAGCTTCACAAGAAGAACACTCAACAATGACCCCGAAAACCTAATAAAATGTATTCATTCTAAAAATACCCATTATAATTTTTTTTTACTTTAAACCACTTCATTTTGCTTAACAGTTGATCAACCAGTTAATAAATTTTCAAAAGTAATTAATTGGTGGTTTTTAGAGTTTTGGTGAAGGCTTCTATAATTTTATATTCATGATAAAGACTTCAACTCCAATGATCATCTATCCTGTTTTTTATCCATTACCTTTACTCCAGCCTAAAGGTCTATTCAGGTCACCTTTATCCGCCTAATCAGTCCTCGGTTTTAGTCAAGGCAAGTTAGGGTTAGGGTTAGGTTTAGTGGTTAGGGTTTGGGTTCAGGTTTCGGTTCTTGGTATTGTCTCTATGGATATGGTTACAAATCTGAAGGAAGTGACTCGGATGGTACCGGCAAGTTAGGGCAATTTTATGTTTTTGATAAAGTCTTCAACTCCAATGATCATCTATCCTGTTTTTAGTCCATTACCTTTACTCCGGTCTAAAGCTCAATTCCAGTCACCTTTATCCGCCATTGGCTTATGTCCTAATCAGTCCGCGGTTTTAGGGATATCGGTCCGCATTTTTATGGTTCTGAATGGATCTGCTCAAGGCAAGTTAGGGTTAGTGGTTAGGGTTAGGGTTGGGTTCAGGTTTGGGTTATTTGTCCATTACCTCTAATCCGGTCTATTCCGGTCAACTTTATCTGCCTAATCAGCCCTCGGTTTTAGTCAAGGCAAGTTAGGGTTAGGGTTAGGTTTAGTGGTTAGGGTTTGGGTTCAGGTTTCGGTTCTTGGTATTGTCTCTATGGATATGGTTACAAATCTGAAGGAAGTGACTCGGATGGTACCGGCAAGTTAGGGCAATTTTATGTTTTTGATAAAGTCTTCAACTCCAATGATCATCTATCCTGTTTTTAGTCCATTACCTTTACTCCGGTCTAAAGCTCAATTCCAGTCACCTTTATCCGCCATTGGCTTATGTCCTAATCAGTCCGCGGTTTTAGGGATATCGGTCCGCATTTTTATGGTTCTGAATGGATCTGCTCAAGGCAAGTTAGGGTTAGTGGTTAGGGTTAGGGTTATGTTCAGGTTTGGGTTATTTGTCCATTACCTCTAATCCGGTCTATTCCGGTCAACTTTATCTGCCTAATCAGCCCTCGGTTTTAGTCAAGGCAAGTTAGGGTTAGGGTTAGGTTTAGTGGTTAGGGTTTGGGTTCAGGTTTCGGTTCTTGGTATTGTCTCTATGGATATGGTTACAAATCTGAAGGAAGTGACTCGCATGGTACCGGCAAGTTAGGGCAATTTTATGTTTTTGATAAAGTCTTCAACTCCAATGATCATCTATCCTGTTTTTAGTCCATTACCTTTACTCCGGTCTAAAGCTCAATTCCAGTCACCTTTATCCGCCATTGGCTTATGTCCTAATCAGTCCGCGGTTTTAGGGATATCGGTCCGCATTTTTATGGTTCTGAATGGATCTGCTCAAGGCAAGTTAGGGTTAGTGGTTAGGGTTAGGGTTGGGTTCAGGTTTGGGTTATTTGTCCATTACCTCTAATCCGGTCTATTCCGGTCAACTTTATCTGCCTAATCAGCCCTCGGTTTTAGTCAAGGCAAGTTAGGGTTAGGGTTAGGTTTAGTGGTTAGGGTTTGGGTTCAGGTTTCGGTTCTTGGTATTGTCTCTATGGATATGGTTACAAATCTGAACGAAGTGACTCGGATGGTACCGGCAAGTTAGGGCAATTTTATGTTTTTGATAAAGTCTTCAACTCCAATGATCATCTATCCTGTTTTTAGTCCATTACCTTTACTCCGGTCTAAAGCTCAATTCCAGTCACCTTTATCCGCCATTGGCTTATGTCCTAATCAGTCCGCGGTTTTAGGGATATCGGTCCGCATTTTTATGGTTCTGAATGGATCTGCTCAAGGCAAGTTAGGGTTAGTGGTTAGGGTTAGGGTTGGGTTCAGGTTTGGGTTATTTGTCCATTACCTCTAATCCGGTCTATTCCGGTCAACTTTATCTGCCTAATCAGCCTCGGTTTTAGTCAAGGCAAGTTAGGGTTAGGGTTAGGTTTAGTGGTTAGGGTTTGGGTTCAGGTTTCGGTTCGGTTTGGTATTGTCTCTATGGATATGGTTACAAATCTGAACGAAGTGACTCGGATGGTACCGGCAAGTTAGGGAATTTTATGTTTTTGATAAAGTCTTCAACTCCAATGATCATCTATCCTGTTTTTAGTCCATTACCTTTACTCCGGTCTAAAGCTCAATTCCAGTCACCTTTATCCGCCATTGGCTTATGTCCTAATCAGTCCGCGGTTTTAGGGATATCGGTCCGCATTTTTATGGTTCTGAATGGATCTGCTCAAGGCAAGTTAGGGTTAGTGGTTAGGGTTAGGGTTGGGTTCAGGTTTGGGTTATTTGTCCATTACCTCTAATCCGGTCTATTCCGGTCAACTTTATCTGCCTAATCAGCCCTCGGTTTTAGTCAAGGCAAGTTAGGGTTAGGGTTAGGTTTAGTGGTTAGGGTTTGGGTTCAGGTTTCGGTTCTTGGTATTGTCTCTATGGATATGGTTACAAATCTGAAGGAAGTGACTCGGATGGTACCGGCAAGTTAGGGCAATTTTATGTTTTTGATAAAGTCTTCAACTCCAATGATCATCTATCCTGTTTTTAGTCCATTACCTTTACTCCGGTCTCTAAAGCTCAATTCCAGTCACCTTTATCCGCCATTGGCTTATGTCCTAATCAGTCCGCGGTTTTAGGGATATCGGTCCGCATTTTTATGGTTCTGAATGGATCTGCTCAAGGCAAGTTAGGGTTAGTGGTTAGGGTTAGGGTTGGGTTCAGGTTTGGGTTATTTGTCCATTACCTCTAATCCGGTCTATTCCGGTCAACTTTATCTGCCTAATCAGCCCTCGGTTTTAGTCAAGGCAAGTTAGGGTTAGGGTTAGGTTTAGTGGTTAGGGTTTGGGTTCAGGTTTCGGTTCTTGGTATTGTCTCTATGGATATGGTTACAAATCTGAAGGAAGTGACTCGGATGGTACCGGCAAGTTAAGGCAATTTTATGTTTTTGATAAAGTCTTCAACTCCAATGATCATCTATCCTGTTTTTAGTCCATTACCTTTACTCCGGTCTAAAGCTCAATTCCAGTCACCTTTATCCGCCATTGGCTTATGTCCTAATCAGTCCGCGGTTTTAGGGATATCGGTCCGCATTTTTATGGTTCTGAATGGATCTGCTCAAGGCAAGTTAGGGTTAGTGGTTAGGGTTAGGGTTGGGTTCAGGTTTGGGTTATTTGTCCATTACCTCTAATCCGGTCTATTCTGGTCAACTTTATCTGCCTAATCAGCCCTCGGTTTTAGTCAAGGCAAGTTAGGGTTAGGGTTAGGTTTAGTGGTTAGGGTTTGGGTTCAGGTTTCGGTTCTTGGTATTGTCTCTATGGATATGGTTACAAATCTGAAGGAAGTGACTCGGATGGTACCGGCAAGTTAGGGCAATTTTATGTTTTTGATAAAGTCTTCAACTCCAATGATCTATCTGTTCCTGTTTTTAGTCCATTACCTTTACTCCGGTCTAAAGCTCAATTCCAGTCACCTTTATCCGCCATTGGCTTATGTCCTAATCAG
>JAJTWR010000438.1:0-30674 GCA_021613335.1 Whitmania pigra | reverse complement strand
CACTGGCTTTTTAGAAAGCTGGCTGCCCGAGAATTTAGCCGCATTCAAGTCGCCACAGCCAACCAACAAAGATGTCGCTCGTCCCAAAGAAGGAGCAATCATATGAGTCAAGCACTCAATCTGAAGAGCGCTCGGTACACTTTTGGAGGTGACGAGCATCTTTTCGTCGAAATCAGTGAGTCCATGTCTCTGCCAGCATTCTTTAAGGGAATGGCCATCTGCACAGAGCTGAAGAGGCGCTCAGTGCCGGGTGTAACAGAGATTTGCCCAGCCAACGCTTCCTACCAGGTCCGATTTGATCCTGACATCATCAGCCCAGAGGCGATGCTCCGCTGCCTGCAAGAAATTGAGACCAGAATCGGCAACGCAGCGATGGAACTACAGACTCGAATCATCGAAATTCCGGTGCTCTATAACGACCCGTGGACCAACGAGACCATGATGCGGTTTCGGGAACGCCACCAAGACCCTAAAAGTACCGACCTCGAATACGCGGCTCGGATCAACAACTTCAAATCGGTCGAGGATTTCATCAAGGCGCATTCTGGTTCACCCTGGTTTGTCTCCATGGTCGGATTCGTAGCCGGGCTGCCTTTTCTGTTTCAGATGGTTGAACAGAAGCGTCAGTTGGAAGTGCCAAAATACCTGAGCCCGAGGACTGATACCCCGAAGCTCACTTTAGGTCATGGGGGATGCTTCAGTTGCATCTACTCAGTCCGTGGTGCTGGGGGGTATCAGATGTTCGGCGTGACACCAGCGCCCATCTTTGACCCTGCTCAAAGTCTTCCTTACCTGAAAGACTTCATGATCTTTTTTAAACCTGGCGACATCGTCAAATGGAAGCCTATTGATCGCCCAGAATACGACCGCATCCTCAAGGAAGTCGAAAAAGGAACTTACGAGTTGCTCATGCGTAATGTCACTTTTTCATTGCCGGATTTCCTCACTTCACCAGATTCGTACAATCGAAAGTTGCTTCAGGTGCTCTATGGCAATTGAAATTATCAAACCCGGTTTGGCAACCACTGTCCAAGACGCGGGACGCCCAGGCTACTATCACCTTGGAATCCCTCTCTCAGGAGCAATGGATCAAGAGAGCTATGCCCAAGCCAACTGGCTTGTGAGTAATCCTGAAGGTGCAGCAGTTTTGGAATGCACCCTGATGGCTCCGGAATTGCGCTTTCAGAGCGATGCAGTGGTCGCAGTGACGGGCGCTGAGGCTCTCCCAAAGGTTAACGATAAAGAAGTGCCCCGCTATACGAGCTTTGCCGTCAAGGCCGGCGACCGACTCACATTTCAATTTTTTAAACTGGGCGCTCGCCTCTATATCGCCGTTTCTGGTGGTATCGACGTACCCGTAGTGCTTGGGAGTCGCTCGACCTACGGACTTGGAGCGTTTGGCGGGTTGGAGGGGCGGAAGCTCGTGGCAGGTGATGTCCTCCCAGTGGGTCAACCGGCGGCTCCTCCACAACTCGGGAAGACTCTGCCTCAGAACTTACGCATGCCCGTGCAGACCGAGGTTCAATTACGAGTTTTACCTGGCCTCTATTTTCATCGGCTTCAAGACGAATCCGCGAAGAGCTTTTTTGCTGACACATGGCGAGTAGCCCCGGAGGCTGACCGCATCGGCTACCGGTACAAAGGGGGCACCCCACTCAAGTTCCATGACCGAATCCCTCCCTTCGGCGCCGGGTCGGACCCATCCAATATTGTCGATGCGGGTTATCCGTATGGTTCGATTCAGGTTCCTGCCGGTCGAGAACCTATCATTTTGCATCGCGATGCTGTCTCTGGGGGTGGCTACGCGATGGTGGGAACGGTGATCAGCGCTGACATGGACCGCATCGCACAAATGCAACCTAACTACACCGCGAGGTTTATCGAAGTCGACATGGCTCAAGCGTTGGCCGCAAGAGCCGAACGCAAACAACGTCTCGCCGATCAGCGAAAGGCTTTACTTTAACACGTCCAACCGAGGAGATAAAAATGATACGCAAACACACACAGAAGATCTTCATCGCCACATTATGCATCGCCGGGTCACTAGCCTGGCAAAGCGCCCATGCAGCCGACTGGTATCCTTACAAAGCCGAAGCGACTGAGCCACCATTTGCTGCAGATGGGAAAAAGGTCGCGATGGAATACACACCACTTACCAAGGCCAGCAAGAAATGGGAGATTTGCGTCTCCTTCCCCCACATGAAGGACGCCTACTGGCTAGGGGTTGACTATGGCGTAGTGGAAGAGGCCAAACGCCTTGGAGTCAAAATGAACTTATTAGAAGCCGGCGGATACACCAATCTCAATAAACAGATTTCACAGATTGAAGATTGTGTTGCTCGCGGGGCAAACGCTGTAATCATTGGTGCCATTTCAAGCGATGGTCTGAACAATCTGATCAAGTCCTTAGCTGCAAAAAAGATTCCCGTAATTGACTTGGTCAACGGCATCAATTCAACTGACCTCTCCGCGAAGTCCTTAGTTTCATTTTATACCATGGGGCACTCCGCTGGCGAATACTTGGCCAAGAAGCATCCAGCAGGGAGTCCTCCGGTCACCGTAGGCTGGTTCCCTGGGCCTGCGGGCGCCGGGTGGGTAGAAGCCGCGCACAAGGGGTTTACGGAGGCCATCAAAGGTAGTGCCGTAAACGCACTGGAGCCGAAATATGGCGATACTGGGAAGGAAGCTCAGTCAAAATTGGTCGAAGACGCCTTACAAGCCCATCCTGAAATCGCGTACATAGTTGGCACCGCGGTCACCGCTGAAGCCGGAGTCGGGATACTGCGCAGCCGAAATCTCGATAAGAAAGTTAAGCTGTTGTCGTTCTATATGACTCCGGGAGTGTTTCAGGGAATCCAATCTGAGCGCATTCTGGCCTCCCCTGCGGACTCGATGGTCATTCAAGGGCGAATAGCTGTGGATCAAGCCGTGCGATTGCTCGAAAACAAGCCAGTCGTCCGACACGTTGGCCCGAAGATTTTTGTTGTCGACAAGAGCAACATCAAATCAGTCCAACTTGAGAACATCCTTCCTCCATCAAACTTTAAACCGGTTTTTGAGGTGAAGTAGTCTCCGTCGAGATTCAGGGAAATGAGCGAATTCCATCTCTTGCATACCGAAGCGATCTCCAAATTTTACCCCGGAGTTCGCGCATTAGATTCGGTAGATTTTGATCTTCGCTCCGGTGAGGTTCATGTCCTGTTTGGCGAAAATGGTGCAGGGAAATCGACACTGATTTCCCTGCTGGCCGGCGCCAATTCTCCGAGTGGGGGAAGCATTCATGTGCGCGGAGTGCCTACGCGATTTGATAACGTGCAGTCCGCTCGCAGCAAAGGAGTGAGTTCGGTATTCCAGGAGTTTTCCCTCATCCCTACCCTGAGCGTCGCTCAAAATCTTTGTCTAGGCGAAGAACCCACGCACCATGGAATCATGGACAATGCAGAACTCATTGCCCATGCAAAGCAGGTTCTCAATGAACTTGGTTTCGAAGTAGAAGCTTCAGCGCTTGTATCAACATTAACACGCGCACAACAGCAGATGGTAGAAATTGCGAAAAGTTTGCGCGGAAATGTTTCCGTTCTCATCTTGGATGAACCGACCGCCTCGTTAACCGAGCAGGAGACTGACAACTTATTTGCACTCATTCAACGGTTAAAATCTAAGGGTGTCGGGATTATCTATATCTCACATCGCATGCAGGAGATCGATCAGATCGCCGATCGAGTAACCGTCCTCCGAGATGGCAAAAAGGTTTGCACGGTGAATGCCGCAGACGTCACTCACGATCAGCTCATTAGTTATATGAGCGGACGCACTATTTCAAACATCTATCCGCACATTCATAATAATCCTGGCGAAGTAGTGCTGGAAATGAAGAATGTGCACATTGCGAACGCCGTTCGAAACGCCTCAATCACTGTGCGCAGAGGAGAAGTTGTAGGGCTCGCTGGTTTGGTAGGTTGTGGCAAATCAAAACTTCTACGCGCCGCATTCGGCCTTGAAAAGGTTCAAAGTGGCACGGTGCTCCTTCACGGCAAGGACCACACTCACGGATCACCGGCTCAGAGCTTGAAAGCTGGATATCAGTATTTGCCCCCGGATCGGAAATCTGAAGGCTTGGTTTTAGGATTCAGCAGCGCCTCGAATATCATTTTGGGGGCCTTAGAAAGCCAAGTCACAACCATGGGTGGGTGGGTACGGCTTAAGGAAGCAAATGCCCTAGCCGTCAAGGCGAGCGAACGGGTGGAACTGGCCGATCAGAATCTCAACAAGCCTGTATACATGCTCTCTGGAGGCAACCAGCAAAAGGTTTTGTTCGCCAAAGGGCTCATCCGGGGCATGGATTTATACGTTTTTGACGAGCCTACCGTAGGTGTAGATGTCGGCACTCGTTCAGCTCTCTACGAAATCATTAAGCAGTTATGCGAAGATGGGGCAGCAGTAGTGCTCATTTCGTCTGACCTCCCTGAAGTGCTCCATTTGTCCCATCGTGCCTACGTTCTGTGCCGTGGCGAGGTCATGGGCGAATTGCAAGGAGCGCAGATTACTGAAAACAATCTGTTGCGGTGGTTTTTCGGTCACCATGGAGACGAGCAATTGACAACCAATCATACTGAAGCAGAGCCAGTAATTGCGAGCGGGTTGCCGGAGCGCGTAGTGAGTTTCACCCGCCGATTGTTTGTTCAGCTAGGTGTACTCCCATTCATGCTCATACTTGCAGTATTCACTTTTGGGCTACTGTCAGACCAGTTTCTGTCACCCCAAAACCTCATGAATTTATTACGGCAATCCGTCTATCTGATACTTGTTTCCATGGGACAAATGGTGGTGCTGGTTACAGGTGGATTCGATCTTTCTGTTGGAACGACCATGGCGCTGACCTCCGTAGTCTCCGCCATGGTCATGCAGTCAGTGGGCGCTAGCCTCCCTGATGCAGTGGGAGTCGTCATTTTCTCCGGATGTTTAGCCGGCGTCCTCTCCGGATTTCTCATCGGTGTCCTCAACGGCGCTGGAGTCGCTTGGGCAGGGGTTTCCCCCTTCATTGTGACTCTGGGAGTCCAGTCCATCGGCTATGGGGCTGCCCTCTACCTAACCGGGGGCGTCCCTGTTAGCGGACTACCTCCAGCATTCAGCGATATTTTCGGATTTGGGAGCTTCTTCGGGGTGCCACTTCCAGTTCTCGTTACGATTTTTTGGGTTGTCGCACTCTACTTGCTGATGAATCGCCTTCAAACTGGCACCTATTTATTGGCAGTAGGCGGAAATTCAAAGGCTGCCGCTCTCTCCGGCATCGACACTCGTAAAATCTTACTCAAAGCGTACATCTTGTGCGCCGTCCTCGCGTCGATTAGCGGATTACTCCTCACAGCACGAGTCGAGACTGGCGAGGCAAACCTTGGTGGAACTATCGCACTTGAATCAATAGCAGCCTGCGTAATCGCGGGTGTCAGCTTGCGTGGAGGCATTGGGCGAGTACCGAACGTATTGATGGGTGCAATATTTATCGGCCTTGTTCAAAACGGCATGAATTTGTCGAACGTTGGATCGTACCTACAGATGGTCGTACTTGGCTTGCTACTCATCATCGCCGTCGTAGCAGATCAATTTCGCCAACGAATGCTGCTGCATACCAACAATTAGCTATGACGCCCAATTCTCTCCCGGAGGCACAATGAAACAAGAGACCAAATCGACAAATGCTGCACTGATGGCTCGGCGATCTGCTGCCGTAGCTCGGGGCGTCGGACAGACCCACGAAATTTTTGTGAGCCGCGCTGACAATGCGGAATTGTGGGATGTTGAAGGAAAGCGCTACATTGATTTTTCGGGCGGCATCGCCGTTCTCAACACTGGGCACTGCAACCCTACCGTCACCCGAGCCGTGGAAGAGCAGCTACGCCTGTATACTCACACTTGTTTTCAGGTTTTAGCGTACGAACCATATGTAGAGCTTGCTGAGCGCCTGAACGCATTGGCCCCGGGCAATTTTCCGAAGAAAAGCTTGTTTCTCAGCACCGGCGCCGAAGCAGTTGAAAACGCCATCAAGATCGCACGCGCTTACACGAAGCGTCCTGGGGTAATTGCCTTCACGGGAGGTTACCATGGTCGCACCAACCTCACCTTGGGCCTTACAGGCAAAATTGCACCCTACAAGGTAGGATTTGGCCCCTTCCCTGGCGAAACGTTCCACGCACTATTCCCAAATCCCCTTCATGGCATTTCCGTACAAGATGCCCTTGAATCGGTTGAGACTTTGTTCAAAAACGACGTGGAGCCAACTCGCGTCGCTGCGTTCATCCTTGAGCCTGTTCAAGGTGAAGGCGGATTTTATATCGCTCCCAATGAGTTCGTCGCAGGCCTCCGTGCTATTGCCGACCGGCACGGGATTTTGATCATTGCCGATGAAGTACAATCCGGTGCGGGGAGAACTGGAACCTGGTTCGCAAGCGAACGCTGGCCTAGCGCGCCAGACATCATCACTTCTGCCAAATCTATGGCAGGTGGTTACCCAATTTCCGCCGTCGTTGGTCGGGCTGATGTCATGGACACACCAGCTCCTGGAGGCCTTGGCGGCACCTATGCTGGCAGCCCAATTGCTTGCGCAGCCGCACTCGCGGTGCTTGAAGTCTTCGAGAAGGACAAATTACTGGTTCGCGCGAACACACTCGGAACCAAAATGGTGACGCATCTCAAGGAGCTGTCCGCTCGATTCCGTTGCATAGGGGACGTCCGTGGCCTCGGGGCAATGGTCGCCATTGAATTATTCGAAGATGGCGATACCAGTCGTCCCGCCGCTGATTTGACGAAACGAATCGTCGCAGCGGCCCGAGCAAAGGGACTCATATTGCTGTCGTGTGGAAGTTACGGCAACGTGATTCGTATACTTGTGCCACTAACCGCACCTGACTCCATTGTGACTGAAGGATTGCAAATACTCTCCGACTGCGTCGCAGCCGCATAACTCCCAAGTTCTTGCCATCCTGCATCGCTAGCGCGAAATGCCTGCGATGCAGACGTATTTCACTTCGAGATACTCATCAATCCCGTACTTGGAGCCTTCGCGCCCTAGTCCCGAGGATTTGATACCTCCAAATGGAGCGACTTCTGTCGAAATGAGGCCAGTATTCACGCCGACCATGCCGTACTCGAGGGCTTCTGAGACGCGCCAGACCCGACCGGAGTTCTGGGTGTAGAAATAGGATGCAAGCCCGTATTCGGTAGCATTGGCGAGCGCGATAGCTTCCTCCTCGGTATCGAAGGGAACTATCGTCGCCACGGGTCCGAAGATCTCCTCCCGAGAGATGCGCATCTTTGGATTCACGTCTACGACTACTGTCGGCTCGAAGAATGTGCCTCCGAGAGAACTCACCTTCCCTCCGAGTACGATTTTTGCCCCCTGCGCGACAGCGTCTTTCAGGAGAGCCGTGACGTTCTCGACAGCCTCTGCATTGATGAGCGGGCCTTGGGTCACTCCGGGCTCTGTGCCATTGCCGAGCTTGAGCTTCGATACGCTCGCCACCAGTTTCTCTGTGAAAGCTTTATAGATTCCTCGCTGTACGAAGATTCGGTTCGTACAAACGCAGGTCTGTCCGCTGTTCCTAAACTTCGAGTCCACCGCACCTTGGACTGCGGCATCAATCTCCGCATCGTCAAAGACGAGGAATGGGGCGTTTCCTCCCAATTCCAGGGACAGCTTCTTGATCGTCGGTGCACATTGCGCCATCAGCTTTGCGCCTACAGCGGTGCTCCCGGTGAACGAAAGCTTCCGGACCGTTGGATTACGGCAGAACTCTCCGCCGATTGAACTCGCCTCTCCAGTGATCACGGAGAAGAGTCCCGGAGGAATTCCAGCGGCTTCGCCGAGAACTGCCAAAGCGATAGCTGAGAATGGCGTTTGTTTCGCAGGTTTTAAGACCATCGAACAGCCTGCAGCGAGCGCCGGAGCTACTTTCCGGGTAATCATCGATGAAGGAAAGTTCCAGGGAGTGATTCCCGCGCATACCCCAACCGGTTGCTTCGCAACGACAATCCGCCTGCCCTCTTGGTTCGCGGGGACCAAGTCGCCGTAGACACGCCTCCCCTCCTCCGCAAACCATTCGACGAATGATGCCGCATAGACAATCTCTCCAGCAGCTTCGGCCAATGACTTACCTTGCTCACTTGTAAGTATAAGCGCGAGATCATCTTTGTTCTTGATCATCTCTGAATACCAAGCCCGGAGCACATTCGACCTCTCCTTGGCGGTCTTCTTAGCCCACAGCACCTGTGCCTTCTCGGCGGCATCGATTGCTTCTTTTGCTTCCTTTGCGCCGCAGACTGGTACTTTGCCAATTGGCTGATGGGTAGCAGGATTGAGAATGGTATGGTATGTCTCTGAGGATTCGACCCATTTGCCGCCGATGTAAGCCTGTTGGCGGAACAATGAGGGGTTTTTGAGATTTAACATTTTGCTTCATCCTCCTGAGCGTGAATGATTGTAGACAGACCTGCAGACCTCAAGATTCTCGTCGGCTATTTACTCCCTAGAGCTCACTGATTACAAGCAGGGATAGCGTCCTTGGGCATCTGGGGCCCTCCTTTTCGAATGAGAATTGCACTGCAAGCTTCCTCCATGGTGAGAACATCCGTAGTTCTCGGCATTTGAAGATTTCGTTCTTCAAACTCGCTGACTCTTGACACCAAATCGTGTCAACGCCAGCTCAATAGAGCGGCGCATATTTCCTCAATCTCTCAATTGACTGCTCATTTGTCCGGCTGGTCAGGATCCTTCTGCGAGTGCCCGTATCGGTGTAATCCACATACACAACATACTTGCCTGTACTGGGCTTGAATATGTTTCCATCCTTCAAATTCTCGATGATCTTCTTGTTGTGGTGCCAAACAGTCGATGGAACCTAACAACGAATCGCTTCGAGTTTCCGGTAAAACTCAATTCTGTGCATGAGCAAATACGAAGCAATTGTCGGGCTAGCCTGTGCCTCTTCGCGAGTGGTACGAGTTGCAAGTGTCAGCATCGGCAAGCAGCCAAGTTCGTTGATTCAAGAGCCCTGAGCGCGACGGACCTCATCAAAAGCACGAAGCGCCTGACTCCATGAATGAAATCAGGCGCTTCCCTGAGCGGGAAAAGGGATTTGAACCCTCGACCCTCGCCTTGGCAAGGCGATGCTCTACCACTGAGCTATTCCCGCTTGAGACTGCTTTCGCGCACGAGGATGTAGCCTCAGGTCCCCAAGAGCGTCAAACGAATTTCCACCGAATTTACGTCGCGGTCCGCTGCGACAGCATCTGGAGGAAGCCCCGGAAGTACACCCCGGCGCTCCAAAAGCTGAAGGCAACGGAAGAGTACAGCAGCACTTGCCCCACCGTATTGAAGTTCACCGGATACTCAAGCCCGAGAAGCGACACCGGATGGGTGTAGTGCACGCAGAGGGCGATGATGCCGGTGAGCTGCAGCGCTGTCTTCCACTTGCCCTCCTGGCCCGCCGCGATGACCATCCCCTCCGTAGCCGCCACCTGGCGAAGCCCGGTGACGATGAATTCACGAGAGATGAGCGCGATGACCACGAAGGCCGACACCCGTCCGAGGTAGGCCAGCATCACCATGGCGGCGGCGACGATGAGCTTATCGGCAAGAGGGTCGAGAAACTTCCCGATGACCGTGATGAGGTTCCAGCGCCGCGCGAGGAAGCCGTCGACCACGTCGGTAATTGCCGCGGCCGCGAAGATGAGCGCCGAGTAGGTAGAGGCAATCGGGTCCGACTCGCCCACGAAGTACACGAACACCGGGATAATCGCGATGCGCAGCAGCGTGAGAATGTTGGGGATGTTCCCAATCTCCGCGAGCAACACCGCTGGCGTGCGCTTCGCCCCGCCATGCACTCCGGTGCTCATATCGGCAGCGCTCCCTGAATCCCCACGAGCACTGTTCCCTCGCCCAAGAGTTCGAGAGAGATGGTCTTCCCAACGGTCACGAGGCGCGGCGAGATGTGTCCATGCCAGCCGACGAGGCGAGCGAGCGGCACCATCATCGGCTCCCCGGCCGGCAGCGGAATCGCCTTGAGTGGCCCGCCGAGGCGCAGGAGCACATTCCCGCGGCCGGACAGGTGCACGAGGTCCACCGCTGGACTCGGGTCGATGGAGAGCCGCCCGTTCTCGTAGGAAACTTGGTCCTCGAACGCGAACACCACTTCCTCGCGCAGGTAGAGGCCGCTCTCGTCGCTGCCGCCGATGCCGCTGTGCTCGATGTCGATGGCGTGGAAGTTGGCGCCCATCGTCTCAAGAAAAATGGAGCCGGTGCCGATGACGCGCTGGAGCTGATCTTCCCCCAAGCCGAACGTGTCATTCGTATGCCGTCCTTGGCGTCGGCGCTGCGCTGGCGTCACTTGGAATCGCCCGACCATGGCGACGAGAGCGTGCAGGCGAATGTACATCTCCCCGGACACGCTGACCGCAAGCCCTTCGGAGCTGATTTGGAAAATCCCGCCCCGCGTTTCCTGGGTCCAGCCGCTCACGCCCAAGTCGGTGAGCCGCTGCGAGGGCATCGAACGAAATTCGGCGACCTTCGAGGGCGTGGCCGGGGGCATCGCTGCGGGCACCGACCTCGGCGGGACAATGCCAGTGGCCGTTCGCCGGGTGGAAGTCTGGGTGGGCACCTGCAGCATCTTGTTCGTAATCGGCGGCGCTGGCGTCAACGACTCCGTTGATTCATGCTGTGCGCCGCGCCGCGGGCGCGGAATGTCCAGCGTGTCCGGGTCTTCGGGCCCCGCTGGCCTCGCGGAAATACGTGGCTTCGGCGACGTTTTCGCCACCGGCGGCAGCGACTCGAACTCGTCGTACAACGGCTCGGCGGCGATGCTGGGCGGAGTCTCCGACGACACTTCGGGCGCCGTCGTGAGCACCGACTGTCGCAGCGCATTCCCCATGCGCTCGGCCAAGTCTACCTGCCCAGCCAGCAAGAAGTGCTCCCGCGCAGCTCGAAATTCATTCTGCTGCGCGAGGATGTGCCCCAAGAAATTGTGCGCGCCCTTGTTCGCCGGGTCGAGGTCCACGGCAATTTGGAATTCATGCCGGGCACGGTCGAGTTCGGTAAGCTTCATCTGCACGATGCCGAGCTTCACCCGCAAATTCGGGTCCGTCGGGTAGGCGTGGACGAGTTGGGTATACGTCTGCAGGGCGCCATCGAGCTGGCCCAGCTTGAGTTGCGCCAACCCGAGGAGGTTCGAGATTTTGTAGCTGGAGGGTGACTCGGTGTAGGGCCTGCGAAGCACCGCGATGGCGTCTTCGTACCGACCGACCGCCATGAGCTCACTTGCGTCGTGGAGCTCCGTCGAGAAGTCTTTGTCGTTAGGCTTGCTCGCCGCTCCCAACATTGCGTGGACCTCCCAGACTACCGAGACGCTACTTCTTGCTCTGATTCAGAGCGAAGCTTGTAATCATAGTAGAGCCGCAGCACCTTCCAAACGTACGCTTGGGTCTCTGTGTAGGGAGGAACCTCCCCATTGTAGCGACGCACCGCCTCCGGGCCTGCGTTGTACGCTGCTATCATCTTCACCATGTCGCCTTGGAATTCGTTCGCCAGAACGCGCAGGTACCGGACGCCGCCCTCGATATTGGCCTCGTGGTCGAAGCGGTCGGTCACGTACATGTCGCGGGCGGTCCCAGGCATGAGCTGCATCAGCCCGGCGGCGCCCTTCATCGAGACCGCGCTCGGGTCGAACGCCGACTCCGCGTGCATCACCGCGCGCACCAAGTTCTCGGGGATGCGGTAGCGAAGCGCCGCCCGAGCTATCGCCGCATCAAAACGGGCGCTCCTCTGCGCGAGCCCGCTCTGGACCACGAGCGATGGCGACTGGGGAGATGGCGGCAGCGCTGGCGGAGCCGGTCGGGGCTGCGTTTCCGCCGCTGGGGGTGGTGCGAAGTTACGAGCAATATTCGAAGCCGCTGGGGCCGCACTCCGCTTCGCCGCGCCCCGCTTTCGACCCGGCGCGACGTTGGTGTAGACGACCGTCCCGTCTGAATCGACGTAGCGGTAGATGCCCGACGCCTCAGCCTGTAGTGCGCAGACCAGCACCGTGAAACCCGCAATTTTCAATAGAATTGGGTTGGATTCGAACATGCAACTCTCTTCTGCAACATACCTTTGATTCAAAAATCTGCAAACTCGGAGCCGCTTGCAGGAGCGTGAAACCCAGCGGTACTGTCAGGAACTATGCAGAGCTATGACTACGTCGTCCTCGGTGCAGGGGTAGCAGGCCTCAGTTTTGCTGCGGAGGCCGCAAAGCACGGCAGCGTGTGTGTCCTCAGCAAAGGAGCACGCTCCGAGGGGAATACTCTCTACGCTCAGGGCGGAATTGCCGCAGTACTGTCCGGCGACGACTCCTTTGAAGAGCATGTCGCCGACACCATGACTGCCGGCGGCGGCCTCAACCGCAAGTCCATCGTCGAACTCGCCGTCCGCGAAGCGCCCCGCCGCCTCACCGAACTCATGGAACTCGGCGCCGAGTTCACCCGCGACGCCGAAGGGAAGCTCGCCCTGACCCGCGAAGGCGGGCACTCCCAAAATCGGATAGTCCATTCCCACGATCTCACCGGCCGCGAAGTCGAACGCGCTCTGCTCGCCGCCTGCGATGCCACGCCCCGCATCACCTTCATCGAAGATGCGACGGCCGTGGAGCTCATCATCGAGCGCGACAAGCCTCGCGGAACCGGACGCTGCCTCGGCGCCTACGTCCTGTTGAAAGACGGCACCATCGACATCTTTCGCTGCAAGGTGCTGGTGCTCGCCACCGGGGGCGCCGGCAAGGTTTACCTCTACACCACCAATCCCGATGTCGCGACCGGTGACGGCGTAGCGATGGCCTACCGAGCCGGAGCGAAAATCGCGAACATGGAGTTCTACCAATTTCACCCGACCTGCCTGTACCACCCGGAGGCGAAGAACTTTCTCATCTCCGAGGCCCTGCGCGGTGAAGGCGGCCGCCTGCGACTCATCTCCACCGGCGAGCGCTTCATGCAGCGCTACGACCCGCGCGGCGAGCTTGCGCCGCGCGACATCGTCGCCCGAGCCATCGACGCCGAAATCAAACGCACCGGCGACGACTACGTTGGCCTCGACATGACCCACTTGGGGAAAGCCTTTCTCGTCGAGCGCTTCCCGCACATCTACACAACCTGCGCCGCCTTCGGCATCGACATGGCCCACCAGTGGATTCCGGTGGTCCCGGCGGCGCACTACATGTGCGGCGGCGTCGTCTCCGATGCCGACGGCCGCACCAACGTGCCTGGGCTTTTTGCGGTCGGCGAAGTGAGCTGCACCGGCCTGCACGGCGCAAATCGCCTCGCCTCCAACTCCCTCCTCGAAGGGCTCGTCTTCGGCGCGCGTGCCGCCATCGCGAGCGTCACCGAGCTCGCCAGAGAAATTCCCGACCAATCCATCGCGCCCTGGGACTCCGCAGGCGTCGTGCCGTCCGACGAGATAGTCGTCGTGAGCCACAACTGGGACGAGCTGCGCCGCCTCATGTGGAACTACGTCGGGATTGTGCGAACAACCCACCGATTGCAGCGTGCACAGCGTCGTCTCGCCATGCTGCGCGAAGAGATCCGCGATTACTACTGGTCGTATCAAGTGACACGGAATGTTCTTGAGCTACGCAACATCGCTGATGTCGCGCATCTCATCGTCGAATGCGCCCTGCTACGCCACGAAAGTCGCGGTCTCCACTACATTCTCGACTACCCAAATCTCGCCCCTGGGGAGCCGCAAGACACAGTTATCACCCGTTCATAGGCGCCCTGCGATCGCACCCGAGCGAGCTCCGATCGGAAACACCGAAAATCCCCAATGATTCCGAGGGGTCGCGCGCCGCCCCCGATCGGAATAATTTCTGTCCGATCGAGTTCCAGCGTGTAATGATATTTTCAATGTAATCCTTATATTTTTCTTCTCGATTGAGTGTTATTCTCAGTATAATTCTTTATATGACGCGGAACTCGCCAGCGCAGAACTCGAAACTTGGACTCGCCAAGCGATCGCGCGCGCGAAAAAGCATGACCCAAAATGGTGATGGACTGCCGGCGCGCTCGCAGCTCGCGCGCATCGAGAGCGCCTACCGAAACGGAATCCCCGCGCGCGTCATCATCGACACTTTCCGCGACGCGGGCGCGTGCTTCTCCGAAGCGACCTTTCGTAAATACGTGCAGGTCGGCCTCATCCCTCGGAGTCGCCGAGTTGGAGAGAAAGGCCGCTACCGCGGCAGCCACGGACTCTACCCAGTTGCGACCTTGCGCCTCATCGACGCGATCAAACGCCTCCTCAACGAAGGCCACTCGCTCGCGGAGATTAAGCGCTCCTCCCTCGTCATCGCGAACCGCATGACGACCCTGGAGCAAGAATTCGCCGAAGTCCTCGCGGCGCTCGTGCGCAGCGCCAACGGCGAGCGGAACACCCGCCGCATCCGTCGCGAGGCCGAATCCCTGCGCCGCGACGCCCAACGCCTCCTCGTGCGCATCGCCCGCCTCGGTACCAGCGTGGCGCCCAACCTGTCGAAGTCTTCCATCCCGCCGCACCCTTTGGCTAGAAGAGGAGGTTCTCGATGATGACAGAAGAAGCGACACCAAACCGCGGCGCGCCTGAGCGTGAGCCACCAACACGCTCCAAGACGATGTCTCGCAAGGAGATGGCCCGCGAACTGCGGCGGCGACGACTCTCGGGCGAAACCGACCCCGAGGAACATCTCCTCTTAAAAGAAATCGCGAGCCAACGACCCAAGACTCGCGCGGACTGCGCGGGCAGCGAACGCCCCTGCCTCTTCGTGTCGTGCAAGTACAACCTCTTCCTCGACGTGAACCCGGACACGGGCTCCGTAAAGCTCAACTTCCCGGACAAAGAGATTTGGGAGCTTGAGTACACCTGTGCGCTCGACGTCGCCGAAAAAGGCGGCATCACCTTAGAAGAGGTCGGCAACATCATGAACCTCACCCGGGAGCGCGTACGCCAGGTCGAAACCCGCGGCCTTGAGAAGCTGCGCATCGCGACCGACGACGAGCCGAAACAACTCTAAAATCCTTCGCCACCTTTGACCTCACCCGGTGCGGTTGCTAGTGCGTCTCCATGCACGCACTGCTATCGGTCTCCGACAAAACCGGTCTCACAGAGTTTGCCCAAGGATTGCACGCGCTTGGGTGCCAGCTCCTGAGCACCGGCGGAACGCTCGCCGCACTCACCCAAGCAGGCATTCCAGCGACAAAAGTCTCTGCGCACACCGGGAGCCCCGAAATCCTCGACGGTCGGGTGAAGACCCTCCACCCGAAAATTCACGGCGGACTTCTCGGGCGGCCCAATCGCGATGCCGACGAGCTCCAAGCAAACGGCATCACCCCCATCGCCTTGCTCGCGGTGAATCTCTATCCGTTTCGACAGACCATCGCTCGCGGCGCCCCACGCGAAGAGGCCATTGAAAATATCGACATCGGCGGCCCGGCGATGATTCGCGCCGCCGCGAAGAACGCTGAGCACGTGGCCGTCGTGGTCGACCCGAACGACTATCCAGCCATCCTCGAAGAGCTCCGCGCCCACGGCACGGTGAGCGCCACGACGCGCAGCCGCTTGCAGGCGAAAGCCTTCCGCCACACGGCGTCGTACGACGCCGCCATCGCCGCCTACCTCTCCGACGACTCGTTCCCCGACACCCTCACGCTCGACGCCACCCAGAGGAGCCTCCTGCGCTACGGCGAGAACCCCCACCAGCGCGCCGCTCTCTACCAAGTCGGCAATTCACCGGGCGTCGCGAGTGGCAAGGTCCTCCAGGGCAAAGAGCTCTCCTACAACAACATCCTCGACCTCGACGCTGCCTTGGGCGTGCTCCTCGAACTCTCGGCAACGCCAGCCGCCGTGGTCATCAAACACCACACCCCCTGCGGCGTCGCCCGCGGCGAAGAACTCGAAGAGACGTACCGCCGCGCTCGCGCTGTCGACGAAACGTCTGCCTTCGGGGGCATCGTCGCCTTGAACCGCACTGTCGATGCGCCGACCGCTACGGCCCTCGCGGAGACCTTCCTCGAAGCGGTGCTCGCGCCGTCGTGGTCGAAAGAAGCCCTCGCTATCCTCGCCGCGAAGAAAAACCTCCGGCTCCTGTCCATGGGCGATTGGCTCGCGGCCCCCACCGCCAAGGCCACCGCGCAGCTCGACCTGCGCAGCATCGCCGGTGGACTCTTGCTCATGGACCGCGACTCCCTCGCCCCGGCTGCCGAGTGGCGCCTTGTCACCCGTCGCGCCGCCAGCGCCGACGAGCGCGCGGCGGCGGAACTCGCCTGGAAAATTGTGAAGCACGTCTCTTCGAATGCCATCACCTTCGCGAATGCACGCGAGCTCATCTCCCAAGCCGGCGGCCAAACGAGCCGCGTCGACTCGGTGCGCATCGCGGTGCAACGCGGCGGCGCGAAGCTCAAGGGCAGCGCGGCCGCTTCCGATGCCTTCTTCCCGTTCCGCGATGGGCTCGACGGCATCGTCGCCTCCGGCGCCACCTGCGTCGTCCAGCCGGGCGGCTCGGTGCGCGACGACGAGGTCATCGCCGCTGCCGACGAAGCCAACATCGCCATGTACTTCACCGGCACCCGCCACTTCCGCCACTAGAGCGCGCCCGCATGCCACGCCCGCACCCAATGTTTGGAGAGTCCCTGTGAGAGTCCTCGTCCTCGGCAGCGGTTCGCGCGAGCACGCCTTGGCCTGGAAGCTCGCCCGCGACCCGGCAGTCCGCACCCTCGTGGTGGCTCCCGGAAACCCCGGCACAGCCCTCCACGGCGAGCGCGCGCAGTTCGACATCCTCAACCCGTCGTCCGTCGTCGACTACGTGCGCAGCAACCGCATGGACTTCGTCGTCGTCGGCCCAGAGGCGCCGCTCGTCGCTGGCGTCGCCGACGCGGTCCGCGCCCTCGGCATCCCGGTGTTCGGCCCGTCCGGAGCCGCCGCCGCCATTGAAGGCTCCAAAGCCTTCGCGAAGGAAATCATGCAGAGTGCTGGCGTGCCGACTGCGCGCGCCACCGTCTACACCGACGCCAAAGCCGCCGCCGCTGCCCTCCGCGGCAAGCCCGAGCGCGCCGTCGTCAAAGCCGACGGCCTCGCCGCCGGGAAGGGCGTCATCATCGCGAACTCCGGCGACGAAGCGGCCCAAGCTTGCTTGAGCCTCGGCGCCCTGCCCGCTGGCCGCACGCTGCTCGTCGAGGAATTCCTCGACGGCGTGGAGCTGTCGGTCATCGCCCTGTGCGACGGCGAGCGCTACACCTGCCTTCCGGCAGCGCAGGATCACAAGCGCGTCGGCGACAACGACACCGGCCCCAACACCGGCGGCATGGGTGCCTACGCGCCGGTGCCGCTTGCCACCCCGGCGCTCCTCGCCGACGTTGGCGCCAACGTCATCGCCCCAGTGCTGCACGAACTCGCGAGCCGCGGCACGCCCTTCGTCGGCGCCCTCTACGCGGGGCTCATGCTGACCGCCGATGGCATCCGGGTGCTGGAGTTCAACTGCCGCCTCGGCGACCCGGAGACCCAGCCGCTGATGATGCTGCTCGACGAGCCCTTGGGCGAACTCTTTCTCGAATGTGCGAACGGCAAGCTGCGCCCGCGACAACTCCGCGTTCGCCCCGGCGCCGCCGTCGGCGTGGTCCTCGCCGCCGCGAACTACCCGGAAACGCCGCGCCTCGGCGACGCCATTGTCGGCACGCTCCCCGCCGAAGACGACCTCGTGTTTTTCCACGGCGGCACCGCCCAATCCGCGAAGGGCCTCGTCACCGCTGGCGGACGAGTCGGCACCGTATGCGCCTACGCGCCGACGTTCGCAGAAGCCCGCGAGCGCGCGTACCGCGCCATCGAGGGCATTCGCTTCGACGGCTGCCACTACCGCCGCGACATCGGCGCCCGAGCGATGGTGTCCGCCGGAGCCAAGGGGGCGCGCGGGTGACCTTCCGTCGCCTCATCCTCCAAGAAGTCGCCCCGCCCATCTTCCAATGGTGCGCGCTCATCGCGCTGCTCCTCATCTCCTTTGGCTTCATCAAGAATAGCGACGTGCTGCTCGGCACCTCCGCGTCCGCAGGGGCGCTCGGCTCCTTCGTGCTCGCGTCGCTCCCGGCGTTCTTCGTACAGGCGATTCCACCGGCGCTCTTCATCGGGGTCTTCGTGGGGCTCGGTCGCCTGGCGGCCGACCGAGAGCTCGCGGCACTGCAAGCCCTGGGCGTGAATCCGGTGCGCATCTTCGCGATTCCCTGGGCGCTCGCCGCACTCTTCGCGGCGCTCATGCTCTACCTCGTCGGCGAAGTGCAGCCGCGCGGCATCACGTCCGCTCGAGAAACAGTGCGCGAGATTGTGCGCAACAACCTCGCCTCCAACATGCACCCCGGAGAGTTTCGCGAAGAACTCTTCGGACTCACTCTCTATGCCGGCCACATCTCCCCCTCTGGAGAGCTTTCCGACCTGCTGATTCACGACAAACGGGACGTGAACCACACCACGCTGCTCCTCGTCTCCAAGGGGAAGTACGCCGAAAGCACTACAGTCGATGTCATCAACTTCCAGTTGGAAAAGGGCGAGATGATGAAACGGGACAACGACGGCGCCGACGTGGTGCTCTCATTTGAGAGCGGTGCTCTCAACATCCCGCTCGACCGCGTCTACCACGAGAAAAACCAAGCGGGCCGCGCCGACGACGAGCAGAGCTTGGGCTCGCTCATTGCGTCGACGCGTGAAGCAAAGCGCGACGGCGGCGACCCAAAGAAGCCCCACATCGCCCTCAACTTGCGCCTCTCCCAAGCGCTCTCGCCGCTCGCCTTTGCGATGCTGGCCGCGCCGCTCGCCATGGGCCGTCGCCAACGCGGACGCGGCATCGCCATTCTCTTCGGGGCTGGTTGCTACATCGGCTACTACCTCCTCGCCCGCGCCAATCTGCAGCTCGAACAATTCGGCGCGGTGCCGCTCTGGCTCTACGGGCAACTCCCGAACCTCATCGTCATCGGCTTTGGCCTCGCGCTCGTAGCGCGTGTCCGGCGGCGAGGTTCCCTATGACGAGCCGGGTCCTCTTTCGCTGGCTCCTCGGCACCTACGCGCGGGCGACGCTGCTCACCCTCGCGCTTACGTCGATGCTCTTTGTGGTCTTCGACTTCGTGGACCACTTGAACGCCTTCGCGGGAAAGCCCGCCGTCCTCGTCGCTGAACTGTACGCGAACAAGTCGGTGCTGATCATCGCCGACCTGCTGCCGACGGCCCTCATCCTCGCCGCTTGCCTCGTCGCGGGCGAGCTCCTCCGCCGAGGTGAATGGACGGCCCTCCAGGCGCTTGGCTGCGGTCGCCGGAGCGTGCTGGTACCGCTCCTCGTCGTTGGTGCTTTCGCCGCGCTCGGCTCTTGGGCGATTGCCGAACGAGCCGTCACGCGAGCAGGTCCACGAGTCGACCACCTCCTCGTATTTAGCTTCAGCCGCTGGGGCGACTACCGCTTCTTCTACTCTCCACAGCGCTGGCGCCGTACCGACGGCGGGTTCCTCTTCGTCGATGGCGAGCGCTCCCCCGACGGGAAAGTCCTACAAACTGTCACGGTGTTTTCGACTTCCCCGGGCAAAATCGAACGCCGCATGGATGCGCGCACCCTCACCTACGTGAGCGGTTTCAACTGGCGAGCCGAGGATGTGTGGACGCGCACCCTCGTATCGCCGGAAAGTTACCTTCACGATACTGAGCGCATCCTGGACCTTTCGCCCCTCACCCCCGATAACTTCACTGCGGCCTTGGGGCGCTACGAGCATTTTTCTTTTTCGACACTCCGCCAGGAACTCGCCAGAAGCGACCACCGACCGAGCGAGCGCGCGCACCTGCGCTACGTGCTCGGGCAGCGGTACGCCCAACCGTTTGCGGCGCTCGTCGGCGCGGTGTTGGCGGTGCTCCTCGTGCTGCGCGGAAGCCGCACCCGCGGTCAGAGCCTCGCAACGGGCATCGTGGTCATCGCGGCCCTGCACGCCTCGGCGCTCGTCGCGAAAAGCGTGGCCCTCGGCGGGCACTTGACGCCGGAGCTTGCGGGGATGGTGCCGCTCGTACTCCTCGGGGCAGCGGTGCTCGCCGTCGTGCTACTCGAACGGCGCGCTCAAACCCTCTCCAGCGCTGCCCGGTAGGTGGAGAGCGTCGCCTCGGCGCACTCATCCCAGGAGTAGCGCTCCACCCGCTTCAACCCTTGCGCGCGCAACCGCTCCCGCAGCGCTGGGTCGTTCGCGATGCGCGTGGTTGCGTCGAGCCACGCGAGCGAGCTGTCCGGCGAAACAAGAAGCCCCGCGTCGCCGACCACTTCCGGCAAGGCACCGGCGTTCGACGCGATGACTGGCGCTCCGCAGGCCATGGCTTCGAGTGCTGGCAAGCCGAAGCCCTCGTAGCGAGAGGGAATGAGCACCGCGAGTGCTCCCGAGTAAAAGCGAACCAGTTCCTCGTCGAGGAGCGGCGAGAGGTCGATGACTTCATCGCCGAAGCCGAGCGTCACTTGCGCGCGGCGCCCGGCGAGAAGCACCAGCGGCGCCTTGAGGCGGCTCACAATCGGGTGGAGGACGCTCAAGTTCTTGTAGGCTTTGCTGTTGCCCACGACGGCGAAGTACTGCGAGGGCAAGCCGCGCCGAGCGCGGAAGTCTTCGAGCTCAGATGGGCTCGACGGGTGGAAGCTCTCGTCGACGCCATTGGCGATAACCCGCAGTTGCTCCGGGCGAAGCTCCAAGTGGCTCGCGAGTTCGCGGCGCGAAAATTCGGACACGGTAATCAGCGCCGCAGCGGAGCGCGCCCGTGGCCCCACCACGAAGCGGTAGTAGGCCGCGTGGGCGAGCGTCCCTTCTTCGCGGAGCGCTAAGTGGCAGGCGTCGTGGAGCGTCGCCACGAGGCGGCCGCGCCACAGCGCTGGAAGCGAGAAGGAGGTCGCGTGGAAGAGGTCGGGTTTTGCGAGCGACAGCGCAAGCGCGAGCGCCGGTTGCTCGGACACCGACAAGAAGTCTGCGGCGCAGCGGACGAGCGGAATCGTCGGTGCGAGGTTGCCCAACTCTTGCGCAGAGAAGCGCGGCCCGACAAGTCCCTCGAACCGCCAGAGCGGCATCAGAGCAGGTAAGCGACGGCAAAGTTCCAGGGCATAGCGCGCAATCCCATGGAGAGGTCCGCGCACCATGCGTAAGTCGATGAGCACCTTCACGCGGCTGGCAATCTACAGTAAGCGGTGAGCTGAAACGAGCAGCAAGCGATGATCCAACTTTCCTCGACTCTGCAGGGGCTGAAAGTCGTGCTCGTCCACGACTGGCTCGTCGATTGGCGGGGCGGCGAACAAGTTTTCAGTGCCATTGGCGAGCTGTTCCCCGATGCCCCCATCGCCACCCTCTTCTGCAATCCACAGCTCTTAAGCGAGCGCATGGGTGTCCGTCAGGTGACGGCTTCGTGGCTGGACCGCATCCCCGGGGCCCGTGGGCGCCACCGCTACTTCCTGCCGTTGATGCCGGCGGCCATTCGCAGCTTCCGCTTCGAGGCCGACCTCGTCATCTCTTCGAGCCACTGTGTGGCGAAGAGTGTGTCCATCCCGCCGGGTGCCCGCCACCTGTCCTATGTCCATGCGACGATGCGGTACATGCACGATCGCTT
Organism: Whitmania pigra; assembly: GCA_021613335.1. Taxonomy (NCBI): domain Eukaryota; kingdom Metazoa; phylum Annelida; class Clitellata; order Hirudinida; family Haemopidae; genus Whitmania; species Whitmania pigra. The sequence continues at coordinate 9,037 of JAJTWR010000438.1, read as the reverse complement.
CGACGACTACTTCGCCCCGGGCCGCTGCTCGCCGCTCGTGCGCGTCGCCGCCCACGCCATGCGCCCGTACCTCCAACGCTGGGACAACGCGACGGCGGGCAACGTCGACCGGTATCTCGCGAACAGCCACTATGTCGCGAAGCACATCGCCGAGCGCTACCACCGAGAGGCGCGCGCCATCCCTCCGCCGGTGGACCTGCAGCGCTTCACCGGCGCCAATTTGTCGCAGCTCGGACGGGGGGATTACTTCCTCTACATCGGCGCCGACGCTCCCTACAAACGCCTCGACCTCGCTATCGCGCTTGCGACCGCCAAAGGCATTCCCCTGTGGATTGCCGGGGGCATCCCCAAGCGCCCGACCCCGCGAAACGTCCGCTGGCTTGGCTACGTGCCCGACGACGAGCTGCCGGAGCTCTACCGAAATTCCCGCGCCCTCATCTTCCCGGGGGTCGAAGATTTTGGCCTCACCCCGCTCGAAGCACAGGCCTGCGGGCGGCCCGTCATCGCCTTCGCTGAGGGCGGCGCCTTAGAGACCCTCAACTCTCACGTGGCCCTCTTCTTCCACGCGCAGACCGTCGAAAGCCTCTCCGACGCCGTGGACCGCTTCGAGCACTTTGAGCGCGATTTTTCGCCGAAGGAGGCGCGCGCCAACGCCGAGCGCTTCACCCGCCAAGCGTTTCAGCAAGCCTTTGTGGAAGAACTCGAAGCGCTCATCGAAGCCCCCGCCGCGAGCGCCCGAGCGTAACCGGCTGTCGGCTGTTCATGGACAGGTCCGTGACCGTTGTCCGGAAGAGCCGAAAATCCTGAGCAGCCTGCCACGCGGTCGCAAATGAGCAAGTCGCCTTTCGCGCGAGGTCGGCGATGGACAGATCCGGAGTTTGCTCGAGCACAGTCCAGAGGTCCGCCCGAAAGGTTGGCCCCATCAGCACTCGGTTTCGATAACCTGCGTGACGTCGAATCAGAACTTCCGGCGGTAGCACGTCTTCCCGTCTGTCCCGGAGTGTGCCCTTCGGTACGAGCATCTTCGACCCGAGGAAGCGCTCGTCCTCGCCTCGTCGCTGTAGCTGGAACGCGTTTCCAGCCGTCAGCAGTTCGACGATCTCGCCGGTGTTGTCGGATGCCAAGCGTTCCAGGCGGCGATCCTGCTTGAGCCAGCTCGCGACGGCTGCCCAATACGCGCGAACCCGCTGTGACTGATGGGCACGAACCAAGCGGATGAGTCGGTCGGCGTTGAGGTGCGGGTAATGAATCCCGAGCCAGGTCGTGAGCATGGCGAGTACCCGCAAGTCTCCATCATCCATCCCCGCAGCGGAGGCGTGCACCAGAGTGCTCTCGATGTCCGCATTCACCTCTGCCTTGGCGGCGAAATTCATGCCTATGCCCGCCATGCGCGCCGTCAGCTCAGCGGGCGTGGGCATCGGCTCAAGAATGAATGCACGTCTAAATCCCATGTCCGAGTCTCCGCCCGAGGTCGGCTATCGTCGCCCTTACATGTAGTGGCCACTGCGATTGTATGTGGCTTCCCGGGAGTATGGTGGACTTCTGATGATGACCCAGCGCAGCCCGTTTGCTTTTGCGGCAGCCAAACGAATAACTCCCGACGTGCTCGCCTATGTCTCCGCGGCGGCGATGGCGATTGCCGGCGTCGCTGGGCCCTGGCTTGGCGAACTCGTCGCTTTCCGCAACGTGAACATCGCGATCGCCGCTGCGGCGCTGGGAGTAGCGCTCTTCAACCCTTCCGCAGCGCAGGCTCCCTTAAGTCGGCAAGCCTGGCGAGCGCTGTGTGTCGCCGCGCTTCTCTGGATGGAACTCGTCACGGTGAGCCGACTGCTCGCTTTCGACTTGAGCGGAGTCGATTTCAGCGTCTACGACTGGATGCTGGAGAGTACCCATCGCGGGCGCATCGGTTACTCGCCCATCTATGACGTACCCCACCTGGGAGTGCATTCCTCCTTCCTGCTCTTGGCGCTCGTTCCGCTCCACGCCGTTTTTCGCACCCCTTGGCTGATGCTCCTCCTCGGGCCGCTGGTCCTCTTTCTTGGGCTCTTGCTCTTGCCGCGACTCGTTCGCTGGAGCGGGAGCGCCGGACCCGAAGCCAATGCGCCTGTCGGGCAAGCACACGGGCTTCTCACGCTGGGGCTCGCCCTCGCTTACCTTGCGAATCCGTGGATTGGCCGCCTCGTCTCCGAAGGCTTCCGGATCGAATACGCCATTCCACCCCTCACGCTCGCCTTCCTCGTAACCTGGGTGGAGCGTCGGCGGTGGTGGATGCTCGCAAGTGTGTTGGGGCTACTTCTCACCAAGGAGGACACCGCCTTGTTCCTTGTCGGCTTCACCGTTGGTGTTCTCCTGGTCGAGCGGCAGCGATGGCGCGAGGCCTTGGTTCTAGCGGCCGCAAGCGTGCTCTTCCTCGCCCTCTACGTCGGGGTTGTGCAACCCCGCCTGCTCGATGGGCCACCATTCTATGCTTCCTACTGGAGCGACTTTGGGCCAACGCCCTTTTCGGCGGTGCTGGGCATGCTGCCTGAACCGTCGAAGGCGATTCATCGGGTGCTCACTTCCGGCATGTGGAACCTCCTCGCGCCGGCACTTCTCCTGCCGCGCCTCTCGGTGAGAGGTAGCGCTGCTCTGTTACCGCATATTGTCCTCTTGGGTGCCGCAACCCAAATCGCAATGCACGACATCTTCGGCTACTAAGCGACTCCACTCATCGCTTGGATTCTCTTTGGTCTGCTTGATGTGCACCGAAGGTGGCGCGCATCGAAAGTCTTCTTGCGTCATCGGGCGCTGGGATGTGTCGTACTCGCAGCGGTTTTCACGTTCCCACTCTTCGGCAACGGCTACGCAAAATCTGCGCACCCAAACTGGCAGCGAGTCTCGGCCATGAGCGAAGTACGCGCAGCACTCCAAGGCAGCCTGCACATCTGCGCCCAAGCGATTCTCATTCCACATCTCGGCTATCCGCCAAAACTTGAACCGCTCTTCGAATGGGGCTGCACCGAGTCACCAGACCTAGTCATCGTCGTCAACCCGCAGCTATTTCCGTGGCCATTCCAGCGAGAGCAACTCGAAGGGCTCATCGCTGGCTGGCGAACGACGCACAACGTCCGCGAACTGGGCGAGGGCTTTCTCCTCGTCAGCAAGCACGAACCCCGTTGAGGCGCGCCTCGCCGAACGCTCAAGGCCTTACGCGCCCTCGTTCGCTCAGGCGAATGGCTTTAAGACTTTGTGGATGTTGGCGGCGATGTCGTCGACCGTGCCGACGCCATGCACCGTCTTCAAGAGGCCACGCGCTTCGTAGAGTGCCTTTAGGGGCGCCGTGAGCTTCCGAAATTCTTCGAGGCGCTTCAGCACCGTAGCAGTGTCGTCGTCGGCGCGGCCGCGGCCCTTCATGCGCTCCAAGATGACCTTGTCATCCACTTCGAGCGAGACCACGACGTCGAGCGGGCGCTTCAAGCGAGCGAGCGCTTCGTCGAGCGCCTTCGCCTGCGGCACCGTGCGCGGGAACCCGTCCAGGAGGAAGCCCTTTGTGCAGTCGGCCTCTTTGATGCGCTCTTCGACGATGCCCACCACGAGCTCGTCGGGAACGAGTTTCCCGGCGGCCATGAGCGGCCCGGCCTGCTTGCCGAGCGGCGTGCCCGCCGCAACGGCGGCGCGGAGAATGTCACCCGTAGAAATCTGCGGAATAGAGAACTGCTGCACGACTCGTTGAGCCTGCGTTCCCTTTCCTGCGCCTGGGGGTCCAAAAAATACGATTTGCATCACACCCTCCGACCTCAGACCTTAACTCGCGAGCGAGCTGCGAACCCTTCCCCGAATCTTGGGGCCACGCGGACCTGCGAACCCATCATAGCTTCTCGTGATGAGGTGCTGTTCAATTTGCTGAACGGTATCGAGCGCGACGCCCACGACAATCAAGAGCGCCGTGCCACCGAACGGGAAGTTCACGTTCAAAGTACCGGCGATGACCGACGGGATGACGCAGATGGTGGCGAGGTAGAGCCCGCCGCCGATAGTGAGCCGATGCAGAACTCGCTCGATGTACTCCGTGGTCTGGCGACCAGGACGGATGCCCGGGATGTAGCCACCTTGCTTCTTGATGTTGTCGGCAACTTCGTCGGCCCGGAAAATCACCGAGGTGTAGACGAACGAAAAGAGGACGATGAGGACGACGAATATCCCGTTGTAAATCCACACACTGCGCTGGATGAATTCCTGCACGCCCGCCATCGACGGCAGCCAGTTCCCGAGAGTCGCCGGGAAGGCGAGGACCGCGCCCGCGAAAATCGGCGGGATGACGCCGGAGGTGTTGACCCGGAGCGGGAAGTACGTCGCTTGGCCGCCGAAGGCCTGCTGCCCGGCGATGCGCTTCGCGTACTGGACGGGAATCCGCCGCATGCCGCGCTCGACGAACACCACCGCGGCGATAATCACCACCATGAAGAGCGTGAGCGCAATCGCCGCGCCGACCGAAACCGAGTCTGCGGAGACTGCTTCGGTGAGCATTTGCGCTGCCGACGGGATGCGGGCGACGATGCCCGCGAAGATGATGAGCGAGATGCCGTTGCCGATGCCGTTCTCAGTGATGCGCTCGCCGAGCCACATGACGAAGGCGGTACCGGCGGTGACGCTCACTACCGTCATGAAGGTGAACCAGACGGTGTTGATGCCGTCGGGGACGACGACTTGGTCGATGGCGCCGCCGGTGACGTCGCTTGCGGAACGGCCGAGCGAGTAGAGGAAGCGAGAGATTGCGATGCCCTGGACGACCGAGAGGAGAATCGTCGCGTAGCGGGTGTACTGGTTGATTTTCTGGCGCCCACCGGCGCCTTCCTTCTGCAGCCGCTCCAGCGTCGGGATGACCCGGGTGAAGAGCTGCATCACGATGCTCGCGGAGACGTAGGGCATGATGCCCATCGCGAAAATCGACATCTGGTCGAGCGCACCGCCGGACACCAAGTTGAACAGGTTGAGGAGTCCGCCTTGGCGGCGCTGTTCCGCCATGAAGGCGTTCATCGCCGTCCGGTCGACGCCGGGCGTGCTGATGAAGATACCCAGGCGATAGACCGCGAGCAGCCCGAGCGTGTAGAGCAATCGAGCTCGGAGCTCTGCTACGCGAAAAATATTGGCAATGACGCTCAGAACCATGTCGCTCCCATCATCCTATACGCCTGACGGACTCTATGTAACTGAGCTCCGGATTAGCTTTTTGCTCGCTCGCCCTCTGGCGGGTGGACCCGCAGCGGCACTTCTTCGACGACTCCACCGGCGGCCTGGATGGCTTCCTTGGCCTTCTTGGAGAAGCGGTGCGCACGAACCGTGAGCGCGCGGGAGAGTTTCCCCTCGCCGAGCACCTTCACGCCATCCCAGCGACCCTTGACGAGTCCCAACGCGCGAAGCTTCTCTTCGTCGATGACGGCCTTGGCCGCGAAATTGGCCTCTAGCTCAGCCAGGTTGACCACGGCGAAATCGCAGGGCCGCGGAGGTGTGAACCCAAACTTCGGCAAACGCCGCTGCAGTGGGCTCTGACCACCTTCGAAACCTTCGAAGCGCATATTGCCGGTGCGGGCCTTCTGGCCTTTACCGCCTCGCCCTGCCGTCTTCCCGAGCCCCGAGCCTTGACCACGGCCAACTCGCTTTTTGCGATGCCGTGAGCCCTTCGGTGCTTGCAGCGTGTGTAAGGACACCATGCCATTCCTCGCTTATGACTTCTTCGCCGCGACCGATGCCCGCGGCGATGGGCGCTTCTCCGACTTCACCGGAGCGTCGACGATCTCACAAGAAACGAGATGCGCGACTTTCTTCACCATTCCTCGAATGGCCGGGCTGTCGACAAGCACACGCTCCGAACCAAATTTACCAAGACCCAAGCCCGTCACGGTGGCGCGCTGTTTCTCCGACGCTCCGGCGATGCTCTTCTTCAGTCGAACCTTCAAGCTCATGTTCGCTTCTTTCCAGGGCTCAGTTGCCTGCCCCGCAGCTCCGACACATGCTCCCAAGAGCGAAGTTGTTTCAACCCGTCAGCAACGGCCTTCAGCACGTTGTGGGGATTGCGGCTTCCCTGGCTCTTGGTGAGGATGTTGCGGACACCGGCGGCTTCGAGCACTGCCCGAACCGGACCACCGGCGATGATGCCCGTACCCTCGGTTGCCGGCTTCAAGAACACCCGCCCGGCGCCGAAGTGACCCAGCGTCTCATGCGGGATGGTCCGGCCGACGAGCGGCACCCGGAAAATCTGCTTCTTGGCATTCTCGCCACCCTTGCGGATGGCCTCGGGAACTTCGTTGGCCTTGCCGAGGCCGATGCCGACGTGTCCGGCCCCGTCGCCGACGACCACGAGCGCAGAGAAGCTGAACCGACGTCCGCCCTTCACGACCTTCGCGACTCGAGCGATGCTGACCACTCGGTCCTGAAGATCCAGGGCATTCGGATTAATGGGGCTATGAGACACGTTGGACCTTTCTTCGAGCTAACACTTCAAACCGCCCTCGCGGGCGCCCTCGGCCACCGCCGCGATGCGGCCATGGTAGGGATAACCGTTTCTGTCGAAGACCACCGCTTCGATGGAAGCCGACTTGCACTTCTCGGCGATGAGCAGACCAACCTGCTTCGCCGCCGCACGCTTGTCGCCCTCGCCGAGCTTCCCGGAGATTTCCTTGGAGAGCGTCGACGCCGCAGCGAGCGTGCGCGAGGACATGTCGTCCACGACCTGCACGTGCATGTGCTTCAATGATTTGTACACTGTCAGGCGCGGCCGCTCCGCTGTCCCTGAGACTTTTTTGCGAATACGCGCTTTGCGGCGAAGGCGCTGATTGATTTTGGCCATGGTTTTCTCGTGCCCTATAAGTCCTATTCCGTGGGTTAAGCAGCGCCCGTCTTGCCCTCTTTCCGACGAACCTTCTCGGTCGAGAGCTTGATTCCTTTTCCTTTATACGGCTCCGGCGGACGTAGCCCGCGAATACGCACTGCCGTCTGACCGACTGCATGTCGGTTCGCCGAGCGCAGGGTGAGGTCCAGCGTCGGAAGCTGGTCTTCGGTGCGCTGCGTTTTGCTCACTTCGGCAGTGACCCCCTCTGGGAGGTCGAACACTATCGGGTGCGAATACCCGAGCGAAAAGTGGATAGCCTTGCCCTTCACTTCGGCGCGGTAACCGACGCCACGAATCGCCAAGAGCTTTTCCCAGCCGGTCGCGACGCCCTTCGCGGCGTTCGCGAGAATCGCCCGGGTGAGCCCGTGCTGTGCGCGGTGCTCGGAGCTGTCCGAAGGTCGGGACACGAGCAACTCCTCGCCCTTGACCTCGACCTTGATGTCCGGAGACGGCAGCGCCACAGCGAGCTTGCCCTTCGGTCCTTCAAAGCTCACGGACTTGCCGGAGATGGCGACCTTGACGTTCTTCTCAATCTTGATTGGTAGTTTTCCTATGCGGCTCATCGCAAGTCCTCGTCAGTACACCGTGCAGATCAACTCGCCGCCGACCTTCGCTTTACGCGCAGCTCGGTCCGCGAGAATGCCGCGGGAGGTAGAAAGGACAGCGATGCCCATGCCGCGCTTGACCCGGGGAATCTCGCCCACGCCCACGTAGCGGCGCAGACCCGGTCGTGAAACCCGGTGGATGCCCACGATCACCGGCTCTCGGCCAGGACCGTACTTCAACATGATGGTGAGCTCGTTTTGCGGCTTCTTCTCGTGGACGATGTAGTCCGCGATGAAGCCCTCTTCCTTCAGCGCTCGCGCAATCTCAGCCTTGATTCGCGATGAGGGGAGCGTCAGCCGATCGTGTCTCGCTAATACCGCGTTGCGGATACGAGTAATCAGGTCAGCAATTGGGTCGTTCACAGCCATGCTTCTGCGCCTTCACCGCGGGCACTTCACCCGCTCAACCTTGCCCTCGCGCCTGCCGAGCCCATCTCGGAGGTTCGCTCCAGGCAAACCAACATCTTGGTACGTACTTCTAATTCCTAAACGGAATGCCGAATGCCTTTAGCAGCTTCAGGGCTCGCTCGTCATCTCCCGCGGAGGTGACGATGGAAATATTGAGCCCCTTCACTTTGTCGATTTGATCGTAGTTGATCTCCGGGAATATCACCTGCTCCCGAATGCCGAGGGTGTAATTGCCCCAGCCGTCGAAAGCCTTCGGAGAGACGCCCTTGAAGTCGCGGACGCGCGGGAGCGCAACGTTGACCAAGCGGTCGAGGAATTCGTACATCCGGTCGCCGCGCAGGGTGACCATCGCGCCGATGGCCTGGTTCTCGCGGAGCTTGAAGTTCGCGATGGCCTTGCGGGAGCGGGTCAATACTGCCTTCTGACCGGTGATGGCGCCGAGTTGGTCGACCGCCGACTCCAGAATCTTGTTGTTGAGGAGCGCCTCGCCGAGGCCCATGTTCACGACGATCTTCTCGATCTTCGGAACCTCCATCGGATTCTTCAATCCGATTTCCTTCATCAACGCCGGGACGATGTCCTGGCGGTAGCGGAGCTTCAGGCGCGCCGGCTGCGACTTCAACGCCGGGTCGATGTTCGCGGCGTAGCCCGCCTTCTTCGCCGCTTCTGGGCGCGCGCGCTTACCTTCGCGCTTGGTGGGCTTCGCTTCGCTTTGTTTCGTCTCGTCAACCATGACCATACCATCCGTAGAGCGAGGGGGAACGACGCACCCCCGCAGTGATCAGCAATTCTCCGTCAATCAATCGTCGCGTCGCACTGCTTGCAGAACCGGCGCCGCGCATCCTCCACAGTCCGGATCCCGACCCGCGTCGGCTTATCGCACTTCGGGCACACAAGCGCGAGGCTAGCGAGCGCGATAGATCCAGGGAACTCCACCACGCCACCATCCGGATGCGTCTTGCTTCGGCCCTTCCTCAGGTGCTTCTTCACAATCCGCAGCCCTTCGACCTTCACCCGCAGGGCGGTCCGGTCGATTTCGAGGACCTTGCCTCGGTTCGTCTTGCGGGTGCGCTCCGCTCCGGAGGTTACTTGCACCAAATCTCCGACCTTCAGCTTCTGCATGGCTACAGCACCTCGGGAGCCAGTGAGATAATCT
>JAJTWR010000435.1:0-30817 GCA_021613335.1 Whitmania pigra | reverse complement strand
AATATCAACGAAAGTATGCACATTTTTGTTGCCCTTTTCAGGTCGAATTGATCAACTTGAACACAGGAGACAATTGGCACTTCAACATGTTCAGGTGGCTCCGAGATCCTGTGTTGTCTGTCACTTTATATTCATGCATCAATGCACTTTGATCGATTGACATGCAACAATGCGCATGCCTACATTGAAATTCATAAATGCATTGTCGATTGGCATTCATCGATGCATTGACATTCGATCTTAACGTTAACTGCGCGTCATTTCTGCTCATGAGTTTGAAGTTAACATGTTTTCATCCTATGCTTTAAAGATAGCATTGTAAGATACTTGCTTGGATTTGCTGTTAAATTTGTGGCTCAATATAATCAATCAAATAGCATCTTATGTTCTAGTAATAATTATAATTATAAAAACAACAATACTGAATATCATAAAATAAGTTAGAAATACAATCATCATAATTATAGCTGTGAATTATGAAAATTGTCTTGATAGATTAATCACTATTTGTTTTAATCGATTAAAGGATTAAATTAGATTAATTATAACGTATATTACAACTGTAGTTCAAAAACGTGTTATGAAAGTAAACTATAACAAGAACCCTGCTTGGGGACTTGTGTGCTTCAAAAACATGACCAAGAAATGGCACAATTACGAAGGAATGTTTAGCATTTTTAGATTCCATTATAATAATATTAAAATATTAAGAAATATAAAATAATTATAATTAAAATTTTCTTGATCGATTAATCTCAATTTTTTTCAATTGATCAAACGATTAAATTTGATTAATTATCAAGTATATTCAAAATTCTAGCTGTTTAAATGTATCGCTAAGAATATGTCGTAATAATTAAAATAAGAAAAAGTTAGCATCTTAAAGCATCCATACGATTATAGTATAGCTTAGCATTCACGATATTAATTTATTAATGAAGCAAATAATGCTAATGCAATGTCTTTTTTATAACTCTAATTTTTTAACACATTTTGTAAGTATCGCAAGAACATTTGAGAATCCTATTGCAAAATGTTATTTTAATTTCGAATCATCGAATGAATACCATCTTCTCATCGTTTAACATTCGAAATGCCTCAAAAGGTGAACAACAGGAGAAGATGTGTTCAGTTGGAAGGGTTGAACTTGAGGTTCTTAAAAGCTGAAAATCAAGAAACAACTACACTTTCTGTCCACAAGGTCAAATTTTGCAACATCAAGTTCATTTTTTTCAGTCTTTAACAATAAAGTCGCTGATATTGGAGCATCTGTTTAAGTTAATTGTTTACTCATCAATTTAAGTTGATTGTTGACTTATTCATTTAAGATAATTGTTTATTCATCCATTTAAGATAATTATTTACTCATCCATTTAAGTTAATTGTCTACTCATCCAGCACATCATCGCCTTCGATGTTGTCGCCTTATCAACCAATCTATTTCACCACTTTATTCATCGTCCTCATCATCTTTATTCTGCATGAACATTTCACATGTTTCCCCACTCACCTGAGTCTGTATGTTATCAGTGTCAGAACAATCAGTTGTTCAAGTTATAAATTATTAAAAGTCATTAAAAATAATATTAAATTAATAGTAATGTTGAAAACTTCGAAATTAATTAAGTTTATATTGCTAAAATAATTAAATTTATATTTCATTATATTTGGTATCTTTTTCGGGCATGAGGAATCTCAATTAATGCTGTAGAAAGCATTATCGATAATCACCTGACAAACAGCGAGAATCAGACAAGCTGAAATATCCATTTGCAACCTTAAGTACCTCAAATTCCTTAAACACTTAACTTCTGCTATTCAGTTCCGTTAACTGAATACTTGCTCTAATAAACTTATTAGTTAACATAACATCGGAGATGGGTAGTTACTAACTATAAGTATTTAACTTTTAAATAATAAGAAGTTAATAAGTTTTAAAATAGTTATTAACTACAAATAGTTAACTACTTTTAATAAAATGTTAAAATTTTCTGTAAAATCTGTAAGTTTGATTCTCCAACATCATTCCTGATATTGGTTGTCCAATGACTCTGAAAAGCTATCAAGGAAAAATGTTCGACTCACAATCGACCATCAATCTAAGAATGACAATCAAAAGTATCTGACATTACGAAAGCTTTCGACTTATTTTGATTCTTAGATTGAAAAGTTACAAAACAAATTCCATGTCACATAATTCTGGTTATGCAAGTGTTCCTCAGCTAGTTGATGGAGACATTCAGCTAAAGTACTTCTGTTTTAAAACACAATAACAGCAATAATCATTCTACTTCTAAATTACAATTTACTTATGAAATACTTACATCCTATTATTTATCAAACTCAGCAAGGAATGTACAATGTCTACTCACTTATTCAACTGCTTGTGCTGCATTCATCAAGCTTAATTCGACATTACCAAGTTCGGCAGCAATTGAAAGACTTTTAGTGTAGCAGGGCCAGAGGCATAGCTAGGGGGGGCAAGGGGGTACATATGTCCCCGGACGCCAAGATACAGGGGCGCCAAAATGAGGGTTACCTAATTTTGGCGACATTGGTAAAACAGGTCACACTCACAAGCTAGCCAACAGCGGCGGCTGGAGCAGGGCAGATATAAGCCATCGTCTGATACGTCTGCCATCCAGACCTGGTTGATGCTGCTGCCAGCTCAGTGAACTCAGTGAGCCCACCACCACTGCTGCCAGTCAGGATACGGATTCTGCATGCACTCTGCAGTGGCTACTACTGTAATACTAGAGTTGTTGTTGACGAACTTATTGTGGTTTAAAACGGATTACACTCTATTAAGGTATATTAAAACTTTTTATCAGAGACTGGTTGTGATTGTTCTAATATAGACAAAGATAAACAACATTCGTGAAAGCGTGAAAACGTCAAAACAATACTCCCATTGGTAACAGGCTAACGCAAAGTTGCACTGCAGAGAGCGCCCCCACCAGGCTTGGACTGGGCCGGTGGCCGCCAACTGCCAAAAGAAAGTTATTATATTTTTAGTTTTAACTGAAATTACCGTTGATTATATGATAGCTTCAAATAATAGTTTGTATTAAAAATCAAAGAATCATTTTTAGGTTATATCGAGATATATTCAAAAGATGCTGCAAGCCTAGAGAAAGTCATCGTCGAGAGACTGAATTCTGATGAGATACCTCTAGCCGACTGTCGAGCTCAATGTTATGACAATGCTTCGGTGATGACTGGGCATATATCTGGCCTTCAACAACGAATATGTGACAGAAATCCTAGAGCACTGTTCGTCAACTGTGACAACCACAGCTTAAATTTAGCAGGTGTGTATTCAGCTAAGCAAGATCCTGTTGTCGTAACTTTTTTTGGAACACTTGAAAGCATATATTCGTTTTTCTCTCATTCAACAATTCGTTGGGAAGAATTAAAAAGAGCTCTTCCCATAACAGTAAAAGAGAGTCTGAAACACGCTGGAGTGCACGATCTGAAGCTATTAAAGCTATCCATGAAGGACTGGATGAACTAGTTGGATTGCTAGAGAAATTATCGGAAGACTCCACTATGACACCTGAAACTAGAAGTGGTGCACAGCAGTTACTGGCCTGTATATTGAATTTTAATTTCATAGTTTTATTACACTTCTGGAATGTCGTTCTTGGAAAAATTGATCGTGCACAGAAGCGCCTACTGATATTGAATCTTGGGAGCAAGAATTTATCAAGCTTCATGATGATTTGAGCCTGGCTGCGGTCGAAAACGCCAGAACAAAATGCACAGCATGGGATATTCCGGTAGAAAGAAGAATTAGGCGACGTAGGAAAATGCCTGGAGAACTGGCAAGAGATGCAGGATTCTCATCAGAAGAGGAAGTAATGCGTGTTATGAAGAATGTGTTCGATCGTCTTCAACAGGAGATGTCAACACGTTTTTCAAGACTCAAAGACCTGAACACAAAATTTGGATTTCTGCTGGACGTTAAGACTCTTCTGACATCTGACACAGATGAAGATGAAATTCGTCGAAGTTGTGCAGATTTTGCAACTTTCTACGACATGGACTTTAATGGCTACGAACTCTTCACCGAAATTGGGGACTGCAGAATGCTGCTGAGAAAGCAAACTGAAACTGTACCAGAAACTCCTTTGGATCTCCTTGGTTTTATTGTGCTTTATGGAAGCGACGTATTTCCGAATTTTCGAATTTCACTACAAATTTTGTTAGCAATAGCGGTTTCAATTGCAAGCTGTGAACGGTCATTCAGCAAATTGAAACTTATTTTGTCATATCTGCGTGCATCAATGGGACAGGATCGTCTCAGTGATCTTGCTCTTCTTAGTATAGAAAGAGAAACGCTTGAGAAAACAGACTTTGATGACGTTAATGGATCAGTTTGCAACTGCTAAATCAAGAAAAATAAATCTATTTTAAACACTATTAGACTACTATGCATGTAAAGCATCTTAGACTGACTGATGCGTTACTATTTGTAGAATGGTTTTTCACTTTTAAATGGATGCCTTGTGCCATTAAAATTTGATTTTTATTACAATTTCAAATTTAGTGTAATACAGTAAGATTAAATATATAGACATGGAAAAGGGCGCCAATTCTATAGTTTGTCCCCGGGCGCAAAATACCCAGGCTACGCCTCTGAGCAGGGCAGGTTTTATGTAACAGATGATGTAAAATATCGGATAATCATATCGACATGATGATTTGTTTAAGAGATCGCCTAAAACATCCATTGTATACTTCTGTTTTTTATTAATTTGGACAATAAATTTTGTTGATAATTTAACACTAGTGTAAATAAATATGCTAATAAATCATGTCTTGTTCAGTTGTCCAGAAAATTAAATTTATCAAATGTCAACTAAAAAGTAGTTAAAAAATAGTTACAAAGTAGTTAATAGTATTGCATAATTTAAGGAGTAGTTACTAACTACTTATTTAAAAAGTAGTTCAAAAATAGTTACTAACTACTTTTTAAATAGTTAAAGCCCATCTCTGCATAGCATTAATAGTTGTAATAACATAAGTTGTCAGTTGTTTCCGGCCTACTTGCTTCCTGAGATGCTTTCTTAGTTTCTGTCTCGCTTGGTGGAAGGAATGGCAAGTCAAATGTGTCGCACATTACCTTGAGTGCACCATCTGTCTCCCGCTTCCTCAACTGATTTGCGTGTCGACGTTGCACCCTTTCATTGATTTCCAGCTCGTAGACGTGTCTTCCCAATCGTCGTTTGATCCTGCCGTACACCCATTTCGGATGACCTGGATCACTGTACTTTCTGGGGAAGATTGCATCTTCTTCAGCAAATTCCATACGATGGCGTCAAGACTTTGTTTCATCCATCTCCTGATTTTTCCTATGGAGATGAGCCTTTTGTTCCTTGAGTTGGAGGTCACTCAGTGGAGTTCTCAACTGTCTTCCCAAGAATTCTTCTGCTGGAGTCTTCAATCCTATCAAAGACGGACATGGTGTGGTCCTATACGTTAGAAGGAAATTTTGGAGCACATCACCCATCACTCCTTCCCCCTGTAGCTTCTGCAATGACCTTTTAAAGGTGTCGACAAAACGTTCCGCTTGTCCGTTGCAATGAGGTTGATATGGCAGTGATCTAATATGCTTTATTCCATTTCTTAAACAGTAATCTTGAAACTCCTTTGATGTGAATTGAGTGATTGTCCGAAACGAGCACCTTTGGGTATCCATGCTGAGCGAAAATCCTACCCAGCTCTTTGATTGTCGCAGTGGTTGTTGAAGTTCTCATCTGTACAACTTCAGGCCACTTGGAGAAGGCATCCACCACAATGAGAAACATCGTTCCCTCCATTGGTCCGGCAAAATCAATATGGATCCTCTCCCAAGCACAATCAGGTTTCGGCCATGGTGACAATTCATTCCTGACAGGCATCTTTGCAGCTAATTGACATACATTGAAAAGCTTCACCCTGTCTTTAATACCCCTGTCAATTCCTTGCCAATAAACATACTTCCGAGCAAGCATCCTCATTCTGGTGGCTCCTGGGTGTCCCTCAGGCAGCATCTTCAAAACTCGGCTTCGCAGTACTGGTGGAATCACAGCACGTGCTCCCATGAAGAGTGCACCTTCATAGACAGACAGGTCTGCAGAACGACTGTGGAAGGCGTGCAAGGTCGATCCAGCCCGGAAACTTGGCTATCGTCCTGCCTTAACGGCTTCCACAACTATCTTTAACTCGAAATCCTCTTCGGTCATCCTCCGAATATCCTCCTTTGTGACTGGCAAGTGTCGGAAGACACTTTGGACTGCCTTGACATCTTGTTCAATCTTAGCGATAACAATGTCTTCATCCTCAGGCAGTTTCTTTGAAGCGATGAGACGGGATAATGCATCGGCTTGACCAAAGTGGGTAGATCGCCTGTACTCGATGATAAAGTCATACGCCAGCAAGACGAGTTCCCATCTTTGGAGTCGATTTGCTGAGTGAGCAGACACATCAACTTTTGATCCAAAAATTGACAAAAGCGGTTTGTGGTCTGTCAGCAACAGAAAGCGTCTGCCGTAGATGTAACGGTGAAATTTCCTCACCCCAAACACTAGGGCCAGAGCTTCTTTCTCGATCTATCCGTAGTTCTTCTCGGCCTTGGTGATCTACTGGCGTGTGCCTTTTCCGTGCCATTTGGAAAACGATGAGATATAACAGTTCCCACTCCATAAGCACACGCGTCCGCAGCAACGACAATGTCCAGTCCAGGGTCGAAGTGCGTCAACAACAGATCTGACTGCAGCACTTTCTTCAGTTTCTCCAAAACTTTCTGGTGCTTCGCAGTCCACAAAAATTTGTCTTCCCTTTCTAGATCATCCAACAGGCCTCTAATGAACGCATCTCAGGTACGAAAGACGAATAATAGCTGATCATGACTAAGAACGACTTCAACTGCTTTGGGTCCTTAGGCGCTGGCATTTCAACAATCGCTTGAATTTTCTCTGGGTCTGGTCGACGGCCGTCTCTTGAAACCACGTGTCCCAAGAACTTGATTTCTCGTTTCGCGAAGGAACACTTCTCAATCCTGACGCAAAAACCACAATCAGCGATTCGTTTAAACAAAGCCCGGATGTTGATGTTGTGTTCTCCCAGCGAAGATCCGGTCACAATGACATCATCTAATTATGCTGCACAACTTTCAAGTCCTGTGATCATCAGATCCATGGCTTCCTGGAAAATGCCAGGTGCGCATTTGACTCCGAAGGGTAACCTCTGGTACTGGTACAGGTCTCTATGAGTGTTTATCGTAACCAGTTCCTTCGAGTCTTCTTCGACTTCCACCTGCAAATATGCATCAGCAAAGTCTATCTGGGTGAACCATGAGCCTTGGTCCAGACGAGCAAAGATTTCATTGGGTGTCGGCCAAGAATGGCGGTGCATCTCAAATCAGCGCAGATCCTGACTGCTCCGTTTTTTTTTTTTTTTGAAACCACAACAATTGGCGCCGCCAATTGCACTAGACGCTCCAGCTCCGCATTTACTGCTTCTTCCCTAGCGAATGGAATCTTTCTCTGTCGGCAAAAGATTGGACGTGTACCTTGCTTGACCAACAGCTGTGCCTTTGTCTTGCACTTCCCCAGCCCCTCTCTGAAGACATCCGGAAACTCTCCGGCCAAAACTTTGGCCAATTCTCTCCCTTCCTGTGGCTTCCGCTCAATCTTGCAGCAGATGGCATTGAATGCCTTCTGAAGAGGTGGTAGTTGGTTCATCCACTTGATGCCCAACAGCTGTTCAATGTTTTCAGCCACATAGCAGCGACCTTGGCCTGAATGTCCTCCGCAGGTGAACTGTACATCAAATTGACCCAGGACCTCAATCGGAGTTCCGTTTGCAGCACCCAGTGATGTCATAGTCTTTTCAAGAGCTGGTGAACCTATCCGTTCCCAGGCCTTTCTGTTTATAACTGTGACATCCTCTCCGGAATCAAGCTGCATCTTAACCTTGGTCTCACCAAAGCTGACCTCCGCATATCTCCGATGTATAGCCCTGACATCACCCTCAATCTTCTTGTTGTGTCCGCATGAATAATTATGGACTACTTTTAGTTGCACTTGACCTAGAGTTGTTTACGTTTCGAGTTGAGGTTGCCGCGCGTTTCAGTTCTAATAAAGTTGTTTCGTCTTATTACATTTAGTGTTATCTCTCCAACATTCAATATACAAATACAACAGTGGCGCAGTCGACAGTCGACAATACTAGCTTTCTGAATTGTTCTAAGTCGTTGTCGTTGAAGTTTTTTTCAATATGGCGGAATTAAAAGATATCGTCAAAGTGTTTGGAGAGATGATGGCCAAACAACAAAGCGAAATGGCCAAATAACAGAACGACATGGCCAAATAACAGAACGACATGGCCAAAATGTTTCAAGCATTACTTCAAACATTCCAGTCGACTCCACCTCCAAAGTTTGAGTCGTTTCAACCCGAAAAAAGAACTGTTCAAAGACTACAAATAACAATATTGAGATTCGAAACACACATGTTGGTGAATTCAATTTCACAGGCCAAAGCTGCACAAGTTTTTCTAAGTAACCAGACTGCAGACATTTACAAAACCCTGGAAACTGTTGCTTCACAGATGTCCCCTCCTCGTAATGTCAATGAACTTTTATTTATTTATTTATTTTATTTTTATTTATTTATTTATTAGACACAATTGAAGGGCCCAATTGGACCACTAACACAATTGCAAGAGAAAACAAAAGACATCGACCGGCATGTACACAGGGGCAGCATATACAATAGATTAAATGTAATTTAAGTAGTGGCTAAAGTCAATGTCCCGTATTACAGCGTTGAAGCAGGAGGCCGTGGTTGATTTAACGACATCACCTGGCAATGCGTTCCATGGCTTTACGATTCTATTGAAAAAGGAGAATTTAACAATGTCTATAGAATAATTACTTTGTTTAAGTTTAAGACAATGTCCTCGTGTTCCTGTATAGTTTTGTGCAATGAAGGATTGTATTAGAAAGGTATTAGTAAAGCCATGTAATATTTTGAATCCAAGTGTTAAATCAGCCAGAAGTCGCCGCCTTTCCAAGGTTGGAAGCTTGAGCAACCTTAGTCTCTCCATGTATGGATATGATGCCACAGATGGAATTGATTTGGTGAACCGCCTTTGCACATTTTCTATTTTGTCAATTAAGTATTTGTGATGTGGATTCCAGACTGGGGAGGCATATTCGAGTATTGGTCTAACATATGTACAAAAGGCGAGCTTTAAAATGTCTCGATCTTTGGAAGAAAAAGAGGTTCGGATCATCCAGGAGATTGTTGCGGCTCTTTTGGTGATGGCTTCAATGTGTGAGTCGAACTTCAGGTAAGGATCCATTATAATCCCTAGATCTCTGATCTTGTCGACACGCTGTAGGATATGCCCGTCAATGGAGTATTCATGGAATCCCCCTGTCTGTTTGCGTCCTGTTACAGAGAAAACTTGACATTTGTCAGGCGCAAGTTGTAGTTGCCATTTGTCACTCCACTGGGCCACTTTGTCAAGAGCAGATTGTAGCTGAGTTGGAGAGACTCCGTTCGTAGTGTACAGTTTGACATCGTCAGCAAAAAGCTTGCAAACAACATTCGAAGTCCCGAGCAGGCCAGGCAGGTCATTTATGTAGAGTAAAAACAGGGTTGGCCCAAGTACGCTACCCTGGGGCACACCGCTGGTGACCAAAGCCTCCTCCGACACAGAGCCGTTGATTTTAACCTTTTGAGTCCTCGAGTCCAAAAAATTGCCAAGCCACCCTTTAATACTGTCTCCAAGACCATAAGCTGAGATTTTATTGAAAGTTTGGAATGTGAAACTGAATCAAAAGCCTTTCTAAAGTCGAGGTATATTATATCAGGGGTAAGCTTAGCTTGGAGTTGCTCTGACCACTGCTGAGGGCACTCGAGCATATTTGTAATTGTGGATCGGGCCTGAACAAAACCATGTTGACTGACATCTATCAACTTGTGATGGGTTAGATGTTGCATAATTGCTCTGTTTATTACTCGTTCCATCACTCTGCAACTTGTTGAAGTAATGGAGATTGGTCTATAGTTTTCTGGTGTCGTGGTGGGTCCTTTTTTATGGATGGGTGTAACCAGAGCTACTTTCCATTCCTGGGGCAATTTTTTGTCTTTAAAAGATGTATCAAATATGTGAGACAATGGAACAGCAAGCGATGACGCACACCTTTTCAGGAACACATTGGGAATGCCATCGGGACCTGCTGAAAATGATGGATCCAGTGTGCGAAGAGTTTTGTGTATGCTCTCTGGAGAGAAATCAATGCTGTTTAATGTGGTGTTGGAACAGGGAGGAACATAGAGGGCTACATCGTCATCAATCGTAAAAACTGATGTAAAATAATTATTGAAGGTGTTTGCAATTTTTAAAGGATCTCTCGTCAAGACACCATCAGGGAGGGCTATCTCAGATATATTGCTTCGTGCATGCAGCTTTCTACCTACATAGTTATACAGTCTGCCGATGTTCCTGCTATGGAGCAGTTCTAATTCAAAAGCTGCATAGTATTTCTCAACGGCTTTGCTACATGCTTTAGCAATGTTGTTGTATCTTGTTTTGTCATCATTGTTGTTACCTTGTTTCCAAATTCTCCAAAGTCTCAATTTTGACTGCAGAAGCTGGTTAATATGTAGGGGATATTTTTTCCCTCCATATTTGAATACTGCAGCTGAGAATTTTGGGACATACAGTTCAAAAGCAACTCCCACCTGGTATCTAAACTCCTGCCAACATTCATCCACTGTGGGACAGAACTGAAAAAGCAAATTCTGGCAAATTTGAACAAATTATGACTTATATGGAGTCAACTTTCAACCCAACTACATTTCTGGTAAGAGAGGGGTATAAGTTTTGGACAAACTGCAAAAGGAAACCAGGTGAGTCAATTCATGAACTGGCGAATAGAATAAGACAAGCAGCTGTTACTTGTGACTTTGCAAACATTAGTAACCCTCTGGACGAATTTCTACGAACTAATTTCGTATGCAATGTTCAAAATGAAGCGGTTCTCAAAGCTCTATTCAGAATTCCAGAAAATGAGCTCAATTTTGAAAAAGCTGTGGGAATTGCTGCCGAAATTGAAGGGGCAGCATTAGTGGCTTAAAATACAGTGTATGGAGAAATGAGTTTACAAGCAGACACTGTCCAGGTAGTGCATTCAAAAAGTCCAAGTTATGACAAGCAAAGCAAACCCAAAGAGATATTCAAACAAAGAAACACATTCAAGAAGTCAAATGAACCTCATTCCAATTCAAGCTTAACTTGTCACAGATGTGGAAAAAAGGACACTGGGCAAAAGATTGTTTCTGAAAAAACATGAAATGCTTAGAATGTCGAAAATCTGGCCACCTTAAGAAAGCCTGTTTTGCTGCCAAGTTTAAGAGAGATGTGTCCTACATCAGAACCATCCAAGGACAAGACTCATTGAAACAAGAGATCAGATTTGGTAATTCCTTCGAAACATTTAAAATTGACAGCGGTGCTGGAGATAATTTCTGTGATATCAAAGTCTGGAAAAGGTTGGGCTCTTTCATTCAGCAAATTGAAACTTATTTTGTCATATCTGCTTGCATCAATGGGACAGGATCGTCTCAGTGATCTTGCTCTTCTTAGTATAGAAAGAGAAACGCTTGAGAAAACAGACTTTGATGACGTTATTGATCAGTTTGCAACTGTTAAATCAAGAAAAATAAATCTATTTTAAACACTATTAGACTACTATGCATGTAAATCATCTTAGACTGACTGATTGGGTGACTGATGCGCTACTATTTGTAGAATGGTTTTTCACTTTTAAATGGATGCCTTGTGCCATTAAAATTTGATTTTTATTACAATTTCAAATTTAGTGTAATGCAGTAAGATTTAATTTATAGACATGGAAAAGGGCGCCAATTCTATAGTTTGTCCCCGGGCGCAAAATACCCAGGCTACGCCTCTGTGACGACGTAATGCTTATGTTTAAAACTTGTAAATGCAAAACTTACGAAAATTGCTATCTATTTTCATATTACCTTCATCTATTATGAAATCATTACCATATCTCTAGATATCATGATAACTATGATAATTATAAAGAAGCGTTTGATTTCAACTGCTTTTTGTTCGAAATTGACAAATACGAATGAAGTTATGAAATTATTCATTCAATATTTAGCAGAGATTTTCTGATCGTGCAAATCATCTACACTTGTTTGTTAATCTACGGTTTTGTAATACGAAAAATTGTACAGGACTCTTCAGTGATATCCTTCAGTTCTATTCCATCCAAATTTTTTCAACATTAAAGTTTTTTTTTTAACTTGATCAATTATTACTTATTAGGTCTGATTATCAATTATGGCAGCATTTATTTTAGGTACTCTTACGGCATTCTTTCCCATAAAGTATTGATTGAATTTTAGATATTTCAACAGCAGGCTTAAAACCCGTATAAAAGCTTCATTCTAACATCTTCTGATACCATTCGACTTCTTTATAAGTACTTAATGCTTATCGCCACTCAAATTCCTACGCGTGATATAGTTTTTGACACAATTTTATATTTCTAACCTGAAAAACTCAAAGCATTCCTTTAAATTTTCTCTCCATCATTCTCATTAGAACATGGCTAATAAACAGGCATTACTAGCGTCTTCAATAAAGATATTCTCAATTTTAATGCTGGCCTCGATTTTGAAAACCATAGAAACTAATTCAAAGTCATCAAAAAAATTCTGTGCTACCTCGGGATTCTGCTCAGTCACAGTACCCGATGAAAAGGTTATTCTAAGAAAAGATAATTTATTTTATTGTGCTTTCGAATGCCTCAAACGACCTGGTTGCACTGGTTTCAACTGGTTATCAAACGGATCCCGACTCTGCTCCATATACAATAGCTGGAATAAAATTATTCTTGTTTCTGGAAAAAGTTTCTGCAATTATTACGACGTAAGTTGCTATTAATGTTACTTCAAAAATATATTTATTATATAAAAATTTAAATTAAAAGACTAAAACTATTTTAGTCTGCATCATCTCAGTTATGCAACGAGCTTTATTCAAATAAATAAATAAATAAGCGCATAAAATGCCAAACATAAATGTAATCTTGAAAAAGCTCAGATTTGAGTATTTTCGATTGTTTCGCAAGCATCGTTATCAAGACAACAAATGTGAAATAAAGTCACAAACCAATTAAAGGCTTGCAATGAATCAAAACATATATTCGTTCGCAGATGCATGATTAAAAAGCTATCATAAATCAAATATATACCAAAATGTACTGCATGCTAAGTATATGAATGTGTATATGCGTACGTTGACGGGTAAAACGAGAGAAATGAAACTGAGACTGAAAAGCCAAAACTTGTCAGAAGCTACTATAGGTGTTATATCAGGTGTTGCCATTCATTTCAAAAGAGTTGAAGTTGTTCGTCGTAGTTTTCAATAACAAGTCATTTGTAATAAGTTACAAATGAATGTCATAGCATTTAATATAATAATATAATAATAACTTAGAAATAATAAAAAACCTAATTCTTAACCTACCACAATTTCACTTGAAATATAAATTCTGAATGCTTTTTAAACATTTGCAGACATGCGAAATCGATGCTCTTAGCGGTAAGTCATTGATTGTCTACTCATGTTGATGATTTAATGAAAAGATAAATGTATGGAGAACATTATTATTGTTTACTTTTGATTATTTATATTGATTATTTTTACTTATTTTACAACTGGATTGTTTTTATGGTCATATTCGTTCTGCATGAAAGTAAGTAGATATAATTATTTATAACTGTCTGGATAATTTTTTGGGGATATTTTTATTTGCATGAAAATGGCCTGCTTAAATAAATAAACAAATAAATTTATGTAACAATTGTGGTTACGTACTTAATAATTATTTATTTAATGAACATTAATAACTGAAAACCAAAAAAATGTTAAATAATGCGATGTTGAAGGAATTAAACATCCACAGATGGGAAATTGCAAATGTTGTTCACTCGATCTTGACCATCCGTAAGGTAAACACAGAAATATTTTAATATCGAAAGCACTCTTGCAACTTTTCATCAGGAAGATTGAGATGAAATTAGGATGGCAGTCTACTGAATATTGCATTCCTTCTGACTTGAAGTAACGAATGTAAAATTGTTGCTCAGGCAGTGGCTTACCAACTGTTTTTTGCCGCCCCCTTCTTGACCGCTAATAATACATTAACATTTAAAATTTCTAAAAGCTCTCAAATATTTATTTTCATGGAAATACAATCAAATTAAAAAATTACAAACACATTTTCCGCATTTTTAATAGTTTCTAAATTCAGTCCATCGACAAGTTCCCTCTCTTTAGAGAGGGCTGCCAAGTCTGTAAGCCGTGCCTGGCTCAAATCAAATCAAATAGGACAATCCTTAATGTGGCCTAAGTCCGAATCATGGGATCTCAAGGCCACCGAATAAATGCGTCTTGAGAAACTTTCTAAATCTTTCAATGGTTGCTGCGGATGTTACCTGAGGTAGAAGTTGGTTTAGCTCATCGATGATCGAAGGCAGTTTTTTATTAACTTAAGTTTGGAGAATGAGCTCTCACAGCTAGCAGCACTAATAGCCTGGGTTAGAAAGATCAAAAGTTGAAGAGTTCATCAATTTTATCGTTTCCCGAAGCTTCCACAAAACCCTTCAATCTCTTCTTTTTGGCAAAGAACTCTTCTTTCTCTGTTTTCGTCAACTTTGCCTAGCTGACAATCATAATTATCATCAAACAGGTTTCATAGTGTGAGAAAGGCGTATTTGTTTGCAAACGATGAATTTGCTGAAATCTGCCAGGTATTTCCTCAGTCAAACTGTTTATGACACATGACATTTCCCGTCCTAACTCATCATGAAGTCCCAGTGCTGCGTCAGTCAATTCTTCACCGTCCAGATTCTCCGTGCTTATCCTCATTTCAGAGCAGAATTTTTTGGATTCGTCTATTGCACTGTCTCATCCTATGGAATAACCTTCACTTTCTTCATTAAAGACCTTCATTATAAAATCACAAAAAAACAAAACAAAAAAGTTAGAATCTTAAATCTTTTTTAAAAAGAAATATACAAAAAGGATGGAAGCTTCAGACTGCTTATGAATAAAATATAAAATCTGGTCTTGGTATGAAACGAATTTAAGTTGTTTAATATTTCACGAATTGATTTAGGAAATTAATAATGTGAATTTAATTGATGGCTTGTACTTATTGTACATCAATCGATACGTTAAACCAAATGCCAAATTAAAATCTGACCATTCAATGGACCTAACATCAAAAATGGAAGAAAGGGGCGGCCATTTTTAAATTTTTTAAATTTTTACGTACTCCCTCAAAATGCCGTCCCTCCCTTGGTACGCCACTGTGCTCAGGAGACTGCATAGGTCAGGCAGTGCAACCATAGAGTTGTAGGAGGTTTTTATATGAGAAGTCAGTAATTTGTAGGAGATTTTTATATGAGAAGTCAGTAATTTGTAGGAGATTGTAATTTGAAAGTAAGTCAGTAATTTATAGGAGGTTATTATTTGAGAAGTAAGAGATTTGTAAGAGATTATAATTTGAAAGTAAGTCAGTAATTTATAGGAGGTTTTTATTTGAGAAGTCAGTAATTTGTAGGAGATTATTATTTGAAAGTAAGTCAGTAATTTATAGGAGGTTATTATTTGAGAAGTCAGTAATTTGTAAGAGATTATAATTTGAAAGTCAGTAATTTGTAGGAGATTATAATTTGAAAGTAAGTCAGTAATTTATAGGAGGTTATTATTTGAGAAGTCAGTAATTTGTAGGAGATTATTATTTGAAAGTAAGTCAGTAATTTATAGGAGGTTTTTATTTGAGAAGTCAGTAATTTGTAGGAGATTATTATTTGAAAGTAAGTCAGTAATTTATAGGAGGTTATTATTTGAGAAGTTTATCTTTTTATAATCTTTTTATCAATTCATATTGATAGTTTTAGTGGGAATAATTATAGCGCAATTTGTTAAATTTAATAAACTTTGCAAACGACAGGCAGACATAGTCGTCCTGAGATGACTTTTAATAAGGCGAAGTTTAGAAAATGCCCTTTCTGCATCTGATGACGTAACTGGCTGAGTAAGAGCAACATCGAGCATATAATGCAACGCAGGCTGAATGCTTGTGGCACAGAAAAGATTTTGCAGTTCGATACATGCATTGGGATCAGACTGATCAGCACGTAAACTTGTTGATGTGAATTGGAGCTGTCTTTGCACAGTTTTAGCGTCTTTTCCATGAAGGCTGCAGAACTCCGAAAGCTCGGGAGTCATTGTGCCATTCTGCAAAGCATCAAGAGCAGCCAAGGCAGGGTTGTCAAAACGACTGGTTATCTGATGCAGTGGCGCAACCAGCGAAAAATGCTGGGGGGGGGGGGGGGCTCAAGTTTAGAAAAGGGACGAAAGCCCGACGCAGTCGAAAAATTTTTGAAACTGTTCAAATCAAAACTACCAATTATAATTAATAAAGAATTAAAGATAGAACAGATTATTACTATTATGAGTTTGACTATCTTCTGTCTGCAGTCTTATTTTGTATCTTTAATAATTTATTAATGAGTTTTACTATCTTCTGTCTCAAAGTTTCAAACCAGTTAAATCCCCTTACCCTCCCCCCACCATCAAAAAAAACTCATCGGATTTGGAAAAATTGCAGGGTCTCTCCTATTAGGCCTGGGGGGGCGCAAGCTCCCCCCTAGTTGCGCCACTGAACCCGATTAAGAGCCTAGGCCGAGTGCTAAATGATTAATGATTTAATGGGGCAGTGCAGGTTAAACGAATGGGTTACGTGCCTTCATACGGCGGTAATGTGTTGTGTTCGAAACCCAGCCTGCACTACCGCCAGCGCCCTTGGGATGGAGCGCTATACGCTAAATACGCTAAATACGCTATAACTAAATGGTTACAAGAAGCACCACTGATGCTATGCGTATGGCGCTATATAAATGAAGTTACAATTACAATTCGCAAGAGTGTTGATTTAGATCCACTTTTAATCCAAAAAGATATAATTTTATATCACGGGATTCTTAGGAATGGAGAGAAAAAAACTCTAGAATACTGATTTCGTTATTTTCTCAAAACTAAACTTCGTAGAAAACAATGAATATCCAACTGATGTTCTTCGATTATTATTCACAGTTTTTTATTCGAGACTGAAAACATCTGATTATTTTTGAAGTGAAATAATTATCTAATGAAATTAACCCGATAAATATTTTGATATTGTGGAATAATTCTGAGATTGCGAATTAAAAATAAAACATATTTTTACTTTATTATTTATCACTTTAAATACAGACTTTAAAAAAAGTTGAAAATCAAAATGAAATCGTTTATGATTCCGTGTTGAAATTGAACGCCAAATGTTTGTTTCCAGTTGAAATCCTGGTCAGCTTTAAGATCCTCGTAAAAACAGGAACCGTGTATGGCGCGGGAACCGAGTCTGACGTCACCTTCACCTTGAACTTTCCCAGAAATTTCAGCCAATCATTGACCGTCCTTGGTGGCCCGGATCACATTGAATTGTTTGAAAACTCCGGTATCGATATTTTTTATTTGGATTTTCATTGCAAGTCAACGACCTCTTTAAAATTGGAATCTTTCAAGTGAGTCATAACTTTTAAACGTTGAAATTAACATTAATAAATAAATAAATCAATAATAATTCATTATCATTTATATGCATCATTTCATGGTTAAATTAAAAGATTGGAACACAACAACAAGTATCCAAACTCTGAGTGGTACGTGGATTATGTGAGTAACTTTTCATTTCATTCAAAAAATATCAACCAACGTTTGCACATTTTTGTTGCCATTTCAGGTCGAATTGATCAACTTGAACACAGAAGATAAGTGGCACTTTGACATCTTCATGTGGCTCAGATATCCTGTGTTGTCTGTCACTTTATATTGATGCATCAATGCACTTGGATCGATTGACATGTAACAATGCACATGCCTTCATTGAAATTCATAAATGCATTGTCGATTGACATTCATCGATGCATTGACATTCGATTTTGACGTTAACTGCGCGTCATTTCTGCTCATGAATTTCATGTTAACGTGTTTTCATCCTATGCTTTAAAGATTGCATTGTAAGGTACTTGCTTGGATTTGCTGTCAAATTTGTGGCTCAAAATAATCAATCAAGCCCTATGTTTTGAAGCTTCTTATTTTCTATTACTAATTATAATTATAAAACAAACATTACTGAAAATCATAATATAGGTAATAAATACAATCATCATGATTATAAAACAAATCGTTTTACTTGATCAAACGATTAAATTAGATTAATTATAACGTATATTACAACTGTAGTTCAAAAACGTGTTATGAAAGTAAACTATAACAACATTCCTGCTTGGGGACGTGTGTGCTTCAAAAACATGACCAAGAAATGGCACAATTACGAAGGAATGTTTAGCATTTTTAGATTCCATTATAATAATATTAAAATATTAAAAAATATAATATAATTATACTTTTCTTGATCGATTAATCGCAATTTATTTCAATTGATCAAACGATTAAATTGGATTAATTATCACGTATATTCCAACTGCTTATTGCATCTTGTTTAATTAGCATACAGCAGTAACTTTATAAAAAGCAAGTAGGCATGCTGTGAATGCTTTCCACAACTGTCCTATAGAAAATAAATTGAATATTTGAATGATCCTAAAATGGCGAGCATAGTGTGGTTCAGAAACTCTGTGAAGTCTAACCTGCGAGATATTGTGAGTTGGGTTAAGAATTCAGTGTATCATAGGGTACATGAACACGAAGTTCTCTTGCTAAACGTGATAGATTGAGACCAATGGTTCTTTGGGAAATGGATTCGCAAAAAATTTAGGCAGGAATTCATAGTTTGGAGATTTACAATGATGCCCCAGGAGAATTTGATATGAATTTGACTAATTTAACAATTACTATAACTGAGGGATTTTATAACATTCTCGTAAAATGCTAATTTTTTTAAATAAATGATTAAAACTCCTTGCCTCTTGCAGGTTAATACGAAAATGTAACAGGAAAAAAATGTTCTGGTGGGTTGTTTAAATATAAGACATCCGCAGAAAATAAGCGTCTTTTGGAGCAAAAAGTGATATAAGAGAGCCTTATTTTTGGGGAAACACGGTAGTTGTAAATATTTGTTCTTGTTCAGCAAAAAAGTTATTTCTTAGTTGATGTTTTTAAAATACCACGGGTCTTTGCTTTAAAAACACAAACATTTCACACGAAAACCTATCTATTGACATACTTCATTAATTTTTATTGCTTCCTTGTCCACTTTTACGTCTGAATGTTGAGGCATAAACGTGCACTTAAAAACCTTGCTTTTCCAAAGCGATGCATTATCTTTCATTATTTTTCAAAAAAATATTTTTCTTATTAGTTTAAAATAATTAATTATTTTTGTCGTTGAAAGAACAACAAATTAATTAAATTTCGTTTGAAAATATATTTTTATTTCTTAAAAAACAACAAAATATAAGACAAGATGGGGTCTCATTAAATCTTTAAACTTGAAACGAATATGAGGCAATATTTTCAAAAGTATAATTAAAATACAATCAAGAATATCATTTGCCACAAACATCATAACAACGACCGTAAAATATGCAAGATCACAAGACAACAATTATTTGGAAATATAAGCGTTCTATAATATGCTAATACTTTTTAAGGAGGCTGCCCATGTCCTGTTGCTGTAGGGACCAGCTCATTGTTAAGGTTTACATGCTGACTATGAGAGCATATAAATGTGCATGTAAATATTGATACGTGACTATTCAGAGTTACTTGTATAACATTCTTTGTTAACTTCATTAGGAATACTTGCCGGAGATCTGCGAGCAGTGTTTTCAGTTGAAGGTAATTAATTAATTGATTGATTATTTAATATTAATTTATTGATTTATTATTTAATATTAATAGAATTTATTGCTGGAATAGACAGTTTGACGACAACCTGAAACATCCTTGTAGAATTGACTTTCAAATGCGACGACACGAAAATATCTTGAAAACGTCTGAAGATTCTCAAACCGCGATAAAAACTTGAAAACACGTGAATTCATGCACAAGATGAGGGAAAAAAAGTTGTTGCAAATGAAAACATTAGCTTGATTAATAATTCATTTTAATTTATTTTCAGAGCAAAGTGGCGTGAAGAGAAAAATAATTTCGGGAAACATTGCAACGAATCGTCAAATCTTGTTGTGCCTCACAACTCTCAGTGATCTCCTTCTTATTGTCGTTTGACTGAGGTTTTCGGTCGATGAGAACTGAAATGTTCAACAAGTTCCATTACTTTCACTTAACACGATCTGCACTGAAAAGGCGGTTCTTATAAACTATGAAACCTCAAACTTTTTCAGGAACAAAACAATTTTTGTAACTTTTCCATTTCTAATGACATTTTTGATACGGCAAAATTATGAAGCCAAATGGTTACTTTATTACGCTTAATTTTTAATCGAACACAATTGAATTCCTAAGCTGGGTTCGTGTGTTAACCGAGCAAAATTTCATTAGATTCATTCTGGTTGAAACATTGTAATCCAAGAAATAACAATGTGAATGTAATTTCGATTCACATGACTTAAAAATAGTTTCTGGCAACGAAATTACAACGAAAAATCACAAGCGCGCATTGGCTCCAACAAAAATTTAGAATTGGAAATGCATTTTACCGCCTTTTTATTCATAACCAGGTTTAGAGAATTATTAAAAATTATTTCAAAAGCATTTGTATTTTATCAAATGATATATTCTATCAATGTATCATGTAAAACCAAGGTACTGTTTCACATGTTTGTGTAAACCTCAGATAAACCGCCTTGTAAAGAAAGCGTTTTATAAATGCTACCTAGCGAATGGAACTCAGGAAATGAACAAATGCCATGTATTTGGTGTGTTGCTGATTGGAATAGAAATCAGATTTATAGTCTTATCGAGAAAAGATGAAAACAATTTTCGAGGAAAAAGCTTTGGCAGCGCAATAAGCCGCAGTTGTTCATAATTGCAGAGGAAAAGAACTGGAAGTTTCTTGAAAATATTTAAAATTTGTTTTTTGTTTAACTGATTACTACTTTTATTTTTGCTTAATTAATTTAATTATTTTAATTTAATTAGTAACTGATTACTACTTTTATTTTTGCTTAATTAATTTAATTAAGTAAATGTTTAATTATCAATGATCGGAAGAAAAAGCTAATAATTAAACGTTTTGGAAAGAAATGCTTGATGTCCAGTACAGAACGAGATGATGAGGACGGATTTAATGAGAAAAGATAGGAAATTTTTTACAAGGGAATTTGAACTAATTTAATAAACATTATTTAATTATTTAACATTATTTTTTATTATTTATTTTTAAATTTAAATTTAATAAACATTTACCAGTTAAAAATATTTATTGTGTTTTCTTGTCAATTATTCAAGGGATTTCCGTCTTAAAATAAATTTCCAAGACACACTTGTGCCGACCAGCGAGGCATAGCATTACAACTTCCCGAACTACATGCAATCTTATCAATTTAACAACTGCGAATATTATAACAGCGGTTACCTATGTTTGAATTAAGAAATAAATAATTTAATAAATAATCAAACAAGTAATTGTTAGTTGGGAAATGACATTTTAAATTTAGATTTACTTTTGGAGTTTATCACCTTTAAAATCATTTTAAGAGGGGATGTTAAATAGTTGTCCATTGTTAGGAGGTACACATTATCGGGTTAACTTATCGGTCACATTTCTTGATGTTAGTGGTTTCACTCCGTCACAAAACTTTCGTCAACTTTCCTGATAGGCAAGATTTATGGTTTTGAAACATCCAATTCTTCGGTCACTCCTTCAAACACACAATATTCCTGGTGATTATTCATCCAATCTTAAGTAACTAATCTTCCTATGTCTTTTAATTTACAACATGTATTTGTTGTAATATAATATTACAATTTCTTAACGAGATTGACTAATTTATAATGATAACTATTAGTAATAGTTAACTTCAAAAGTAATTATTTAATTTATTAACGAAGCATTAACATTTGCCTGTTTTGATGGCAGTTCTTCAAAGAATGGAAAGTTCGGTTCATCGAATTGAATTTTTTCCAAAACGTCGTCAGTCGTCTCCGATTGAACTGAAACCTGCCTGGAATCGTCGTCAGCGGGCGAAAGTTTCGCTTTTGTGTCTTCCAGGATGGGGGAAGGTGATGATGACGATTGGCTCTTGGAAATGGTCAACTTGAGAGGCTGGAGGTAGACGGGTCTGATCTTCGTTGGGGAGCAGTGAGAGATGATCTTCATTGGCGAAGGATGGATTAGCGAGGGATGGATTGATGAAGGATGGATTGATGAAGGATGGATTGGTGAAGGATGGATTGATGAAGGATGGATTGATGAAGGATGGATTGGTGAAAACGATGGAAGTGCAGACGACCGGTCGTTTTTAGTTGAGAATTCAGACGGCGTGACATTCGTGGGTGTGTATCTGTCATAATTCAAAGTTGGATCCTGCTTCACGTTGAGCGGTGTCTCCTGATTTGAATCGAGTATTTTCAGTGTTAAGCCGTTCACATCTTCGTTACTTATGGGAACCGTGACTAATGACAGCTCCGGTGGTGTGGTTCCCGCTTCAATGTGCTTCAACCACATCTTCACGTTTCCTTTCAAGTTTTCCACCAGCGGAGTGGTCACGTGACGTCGAGGGATTTCAATGCTTCCTACAAAGGCAAACTTTATCTCGTGAATATATTGTTATTTTTTGGTTTTGTTATGAATTATATGTTATGAAATATATTATGAATTCTTGATTAAACAAAACTTATTTCGCCAAAGCATCGAAGCATCATGTGCAACTGATAAACTAAAAAAACTTTTGAAAATTCGTCTTTGAGACATTTTCTTACAAAATGACTTCCGTTCCAAATGACGCTCTTCTTAGAATCTTCTTTATAATCATCAATGATTATTAATCATCAATGATTGCCTTAATTTTCAAACATGTATACATGAAGACGCATTTAAAGTTAGCTACGAAAACTCACCTTCCTTATCGGAATCTTCATCGTCTGACGATGTATTTTCGCAGTCTTCAATAGCTTCGAACAAAATAATTTGAAGCATTAAAATATGCCTTGAAGAGTAATTGCACTTAAATTTATGAATGAAGGACGTATTTATCTAAAAAGAAGCAGATATTAAAGCCATCAGCTTGAGGTCCTTTATCACCTCGAGACATGAAATCCATCTTCCTTGGAAGTCTTACTCAGAATTTTCAAAATCCATTTTTCCAGTTTCAAACCAAACTTTTAACAGATTAAATTAATAATCCTAATAAATTTTAGAAACGTCCTAACAATTGCCTTCTGCATAACTGCCGGGCAAGAGTCCAGCATCAGAAAGTGCGTGACAAAGTGGTGAGACGAGATGGTTTATGAAGGATTCCTGCAACTTTGCCAGCTGTGGGTTTTTTCGATCCATGAAGGGAGAAATAGGAACCCCTAGATCTTTCTCCTCATCTCCCTGAAATTAAAAAAATTTAATCAATCAAAAAGCTTAAAAATTAACTAATAACGAAGATAATTTCAATTCAAAATCCAACTTAAAGTGACCTACTTGTTCGTAAAATTCTCTGCAGATTCTGTCTGTCCAGGCCAAGTGTAGAATGTTTGGTTTGCAGGGGCCGTTGATGTCGGCCATTTTGACGAGCATGTTGGCAACCATGAGCCTGTCTGCTTCTTGAGTCCAATCGATTCCCGGTGCCTCTACCTCATTAACCTCATTAAAATCAACATTTAATCATTTATGGCGTCATATTAGCCTCGTTTGTTTTCTGATTAATTTTAGTCCAGCAGGTGCTTATCAAGCTTCTTATAAACAAGTACAAATGTGACGTTGTGTTGTCAGTGTTGTCACGGTGATTCCACGTTAATGAAGAACAACATAATATAAACGGTACAACACAAACAACAATACAAACAACAGCACAAACAACACAAATACAAACATGATAACGTGATACAAAAACTCACTTTAGAGTTAAACTCGGCCACAAGTTCAAAGTGTCTCTTAAGATCAGTTGCAAGAACAGCTTCGATGACCAAGAAGCGAAATCTCTTGAATTTGGCGGTGTCAAGATTTGAGAGCCAATGATGTTTGGGATCAGAAGTGAGCATGCACCATGCTGATGCCACGTGGTGGTTTTCAAGCACTGATCGATCGTTGTATAAGATTGCCTGAAGTAGTTTCAAAGCCATTTTAAAAATTTGTTCTGCTTTATTTTTTGTTTTTGAAGAATTTCTTTTTTGAACTGAACAATTTATTCGTTTAAAACGTTTAAAAATTTCAGTTCTTCTTTGAATTTCCTTTCAATTTGCTAATGAAAAAAATCATTCTGAAGTTTTTCCGCCCTTTCAATTTATGTTTCCGAGTTTCATCTTCTCCTATTTTGTCCATCAAACGAATTATAAACTTAAGCCTTATTTGGTTGGGATTATTTTCTACTTCATGTTGTCAGCAGCGATCCTCGTACGTCTTCGTCACTGTAATACCTCAAGAAAACGTTTTTGATCAATTTCTCTGTCCAAATGCTGTGCGTTAAGTGTGGTCTATAATATATAATTATGTTCAATAAATATCGTTTATAAATATTTTTAGAAAGCATTTCACTTTACATTATTTAAATGACAATTAAATAATTCGATTGAATTGCAAAATAGCAATGAAAACATTGCTTATTATTCAAGTAATATAAATTACGATCAATGACTAATTATTCGATATATTTTTATAATTAATAATTTATCATTTAATATTTAATTTATACCCAGGCAATGGTGTGGACGAAATAAAGGCAAAAGTGTCCCTAGTGTTCATAGTGAAAAGTGTTCATAGCTCGTTTGAATTACGAGGATCTAAAACAAAAGGTCGTGTTCGTAACGGCAAACGGAGCTTAATAAATGTTAATAAATGGTTTAAGGGGCTCTAATCCTTATGTACAGACATATGAAACAAGGCTAATTAAATAAACCCAAGCGAGATGTAAAAATATTACAAACATAACCAAATATTGCTTTAATCAAAAAGTTACAAGGTTACGGTGAATTTGTGGAGACGCAAGGATTAGGTGAATTAAATGTGGTAACTGACCATAGGACTCGCTGTTGAGACAAGAAATGCATTTGTCCGTCCAGGATGATCGTAATCGTGCATGGCAGCAGCCGTATATAAAGCCATTAATTCCAGAGATGGAAAGTTCGTTGCCATGACGCCGTAGTCGTTGTCATGGTCGCTGTTGGCAGGGGTGAAATGTTTGTTCGATGTGGAATTGCTTCGAGAATCTTCGTTTGAAAAAAAATAGATTTCGAATGAAATGAAAGTCATATGTAAGGATAATAAACGTATGTATGTTATCAGATATGTTGGACTACTTTAAGATAACCTATGAAATGTCACTTAATTCTTAATTCAGACTTAATAGATTTATAAAACAAATTGGTTTTAAGAACAGAAAAACTATTTATTATAATTGTTATTGTCAACAATAATAATATTAATAATATTAATAATAGTAATGAAACAAAGAATTTATCAATGCAACCTTCTTCATTCTGATTCTCAAGAGTTTGTGGCAATTGCATCAACCCAGGAATGGGTTGAGAGGTCATGTAATAAACAGCGTGCAAAACGTCTGTTGCGTGGATGCGATTGTGGTCTGCAAAATAACAACAAAATAACAACATCAACTCATTTCCATTCGGTTGCATTCTCCTAAAGCTTGTAAAATCGTGTTTAGCAAAAAAGATAAGCCATTCTATAAAAAGATAAGTCAGCTTATTATTATTATTATTATTATTATTATTAGTATTATTATTATTATTATTATTATTATTATTATTATTATTATTATTATTATTATTATTATTATTATTATTATTATTATTATTATTATTATTATTATTATTATTATTATATTATTATTATTATTATTATTATTATTATTATTATTATTATTATTATTATTATTATTATTATTATTATTATTATTATTATTATTATTATTATTATTATTATTATTAGTATTATTATTATTATTATTATTATTATTATTATTATTATTATTATTATTATTAGATTATTATTATTATTTATTATTATTATTCTTATTATTATTATTATTATTATTATTATTATTATTTATTATTATTATTATATTATTATTATTATCTTATTATTATTATTATTCTTATTATTATTCTTATTATTATTCTTATTATTCTTATTATTCTTATTATTCTTATTCTTCTTATTATTATTATTCACGTTGACGTGTACGTGGGGCCTATGGGAGGATGGATTGGTGAGTGAAATGCTTCTTGGGGAAAACTTGAGTTGGGATATTTTCAAGGAGGATTTTTCTTATTATTTTCTTATTATTTGTTTGTATTGTTTTTGTTCGCATTGAGCATTGCATTTGTTCTTGTTGCAGTTGTAAGGTTAGCGTCAAATTTATTGCTGTCTTGAAGTCAAATAATAATAATAATTATTATTATTATATTATTATTCTATAAAGAAATCCTCACAGAAGTTGTCGTGATATCCCAGTTCCAAGGCGTGGAAGAAGGAAAGAAAAGAAAGGACAGGAATGGAGAAGATGTCCATGAATCCACTTTCGCAGAAGATCTTGTAGGCCACCTGGGAATTACTTCATCATGTAATTAATTAATCAGATAATTAATTCATCAGGTAATTATTTCATCAGAAAATTATTCATAAGAACGATATTTTTGCCTCCCTGAAGAGACCAGGGATCAGCGAGTGATTGCTTTATTTTTGCATTTTTACGACAAAACGTGAGACATGCATGCGTGCACCAGCGTAAGTCAGCCATCCATTCATGAAAGCACATGACAGCCAAGGATGCTGACGTGATAAAGCATCACACTCTGTCTATCTTTGAGCTCCTTAATGTTAAGAATGGCTTTTATTACGCAGACTAATGAGCTTCTAAGGCCAAGTGCCAGTTGAAATAATAGTTTAAGCAATGTCCTGATTCTCCAGATTTGGATTTTGAAAATGATAAAATATGACTCCCAGGTGAGTGATGAGGAAAATACTAATTTCACACCCTGCTGAGGAGAGTTTCGGGTGCTGCGCTTGAAAGGTTAAAAATTGGAAAGTCCCATCTGGCCAACGTGTTCGGGTCTAATAACTGGCTTGATTGGAGATCATCTTTGATGTATTCGTGTCTTTGTTTTATCACTTCATCGTCGTTGTCGTCGTCGTCGTCGTCTTCATTCCTTTTCAGTTCAAAAACATTAAGGGAATGAGATTTTAAGTTTTCAGGAATCGTTTCTTCTTCGAAACTTTTTAATGAACTCCCCAGGTCCATTCCTCTTGTGTTTTTCGTTTCTTCGTCCTAAAATTGCAGTCATTTCAATAATTTAAGCGCCACAACAAATTACATTTACTAAACGCTTTCTAACGCTGAACGAAGATGAATGTGATTTATTATCACAATGCGATTATGGGATAAGCCACATGAATGAATGATTGAAACAAAATAATACCTCACGATATCTGCTCTGTTGAAGTTCATCAATGCAGTTTTCATTCGCCGTCTGCTCCCCATGTTCTCCACTGCTTTCGTAGTCTGACGTCATGATCACGTGGATGCTTCGTCGTGGCAAACTGACTCCAACAGGAAAGCGATTTGATACCTTGTTGGAAGCAATGATTTTATATGTTATTGTGACATGTTAATTTTGTTATTTTCATTATTAATAATTATTATTATTATAAAAAGTTATTAGAAGTAATTAGAATTATTACTGTTATTATATGCTAATATCAGTTATTAATTTGTCCAGAACCATTTAAAAAAAACTTACCTTCTCATAATTGCATCTAAAATTCCAAGATTAAGTACTCACCTGGACTGACCCCGATCGTCCATGGGGCAGACCAAAGCGTCCCCCAGCAGTCATTTCGTTTGAAGTGGGGTGCGAACTGAGAGGCGATGGAACGCCTGCCGAGTAACTGCCACGACTGGATGATCTCGCCAGACCGGGGTCAGGTTCGAGGATCGGAAGACCAGTGGCACTGGTGGTTGTAGTCCAACTACTCGTGGCCGAGCGACAACGAATCACGCAAGGGGCAACGCTTCTTCTTTGCTTTGACTGCGTTCGTTGAGTTGGATATATTTTATTCATTTATATATTTTATCTCATACCAAGATACATTTATAATATAATAATAATAATAATATTGGGTTAACTAAATATTAATAGTTAATACAACGTAATTCCATAAGTCCAACATAAACAGCTGTTTCTGTAATCTCTTGATTAATTATTTTAAGTAAAACTTAAAAAATAGCAAGAAATAATCGTTATGAATGATGGCTTACGTATTTTATTATAATAACGTCAGCAATAATTATTCATAGTAATATCCGCATAATGTGTTCTATCGCATGACCTTA
Source organism: Whitmania pigra (assembly GCA_021613335.1). Classification (NCBI taxonomy): domain Eukaryota; kingdom Metazoa; phylum Annelida; class Clitellata; order Hirudinida; family Haemopidae; genus Whitmania; species Whitmania pigra. Next base: position 2,252 of record JAJTWR010000435.1, on the reverse strand, counting down.
TTAACTCGCTGTTGTTATTTATTACGTTTATTTTCTCAGCCAAACGAATGTTTAAACTCGATCACAGACGATGTAAAAAAACCTCAACGATTATTTAAAGTCCCCCTTCTGGGCCTGAGAGAACCCTGGGACATAATGCGCAAACCACAGCACCATCAATATTTATAAAAACAATCCGCACAATACATAATAAATGTTCTCGTTTCCGTCACAGTTTTTGAGTTTCTCGCTTGTGATGCTTCCACATCAGGTAAGAACCAGGGGGAGCTGTTGTTGATAAGTTCATTAACGTGCTTCTGGGGAAGCCGAGGCCGCGCCAAACGAGTACGATTTTGAAGAGATCACTCCTCTCCAGTTGCTAACGAATGCAGTCACAAGAACCTTCTTAGAGGAAATCCCACCGTTGTTTGTCATCCAAATATGAATGTCTCTGTCGTCATATTTTTGGAGTGTCCGCATGGCCTAATGGTTGAGGTTGCGCCTCTCACGATGATAGCGCGAATTCGAACCCCGAACTTCTCGCTGCAAAATTCGCAGCGCACCTGTCTTCTACTACCTGACGGAGTTTCTTTCTTTCTTTGAACACGACACACATGGCTTCGGCCACTATGTACAAACTCCTCGATATTCGAAATAACATCCATGAAATGACCACTCTTTAATCACTGGTACATTGCTGTGAAATGCAGATTTGTAAGTTAACCTGCTTCTTCGGATGAAAAAACAAATCTTCTGTGCAGGTAGGCAGGTTAAATTTCCCCCATTTATTTTTCCTTCAAGCAAGTAAGTTGTTCACCGAAAGACAATCTAACGGCAGAGAACACGAGCAACAAATAAAGACAATAGTTGATCAGTGAGCGATAAGGGCGGATGTTTTGTTTAAGCTCTCGAGTTTAAGCATTTAAAATTCGCTTTAAAGTCCATTTTTTGAATTGCTCGTGTCAATCAACATTAATAATAATATGTTGATTAATATGTTGATAATATGTTGATGTTGATTATTATTATTATTATTATTATTATTATTATTATTATTATCATCATCATCATCATCATCATCATTATTGTTATTATCATTATTACCATAATCATGCCTTTTTTAATGTTTCTGCGTGATTTTATTTTTTCTTCAAAATGGGACTTTATTATGAAGAAGTAACAAAACAGGTGTGGACCTGTATTTTTGCAGTCATTCAGGTGAGCACGCAGAAATATAATTACTCCAATCATTCATTTCAATTCATCTGCAGAATCACGTCAATAATTTTCATGAAGTCAACTAAAAATTATAATTTACTACCATAAATATACATTTATTATTTATACGAAAATGTATTTATATTTATTAATTACATAAATTTATTCCGTAAAGAAATTAACCTTGTCTGGGAAATCATTGAAAGTCATGGACGTCATTAAATTAACTTGATTTAAATTAAATTAATTACGATATTTTTAACTTGTGAATTATGATATTTTTAACTTGTGAATTATGATATTTTTAACTTGTGAATTATGATATTTTTTAACTTGTGAATTATGATAATTTGGACTTAAAAATAATTAATTAAAACACGTTTATTCTTCATTCATTGTTGATCGATGACAAACTATAGATATAATCAGGAACTCATTTTAATCCTATTCTAATTATTATTCAACGTTTTAATTTCATTTTGATTATTATTCAATAGTTTAATCTTTATTTGGTTATATCAAATCATTTTGATCATCCAAAGCGATAAAAGATTGACAATGACCTTATAAGTTGACCTTTCTACATCTGGCCATTCTTCAGCATCTGGTGGAGGTGGCAGTCCTGGGGATGAGGGCAGCATCCCCCCCTGACTGCGTGACCTCCTAGACATTCCAAGTGCTTGACCTCCATGCCATTCCATCTTGAAGATATTCTTAACTGCCTTCAAACTGTTCAGCAAGTGACTTGGCAGAACAGGATCAAGCATCATGTCCGCCAGAATACCTTGAGCCTCACGAAGCAGAGTCGAGTCGAGGTTAATTGGTGCATGTTGCTGAAGAGAAGAATTTTTAATATTAATGCTGTAAATGCGACTATTTATTGCACTATAGTCATTAATAATAATAATAATTCTGAAGTAATTATATTTTATAATAATAATAGTGAAGTAATTATATTTTATAATAATAATACTTATTATTTAATTATTATAATATTAATAATAATAATAATTATGATTAATATTTATAATAAATGTATAAACTTGACTCAACAA
>JAJTWR010000429.1:0-30963 GCA_021613335.1 Whitmania pigra | reverse complement strand
ATAATATTTAATTAAGACATTTAATTTAAATATGCCTTTTCATAATTTAAACGTCATTTGAAACAAATTGCAGATACAGTGAAAGTTGAAAACCTATGCATAGACAGCAATGGACATAGCACAACGAAGAAAAATGACCCAGTTAAAAGCAGCGATAATCTTCAAGAAACGTTTTTAATTAGATCAAATTGTCAAAAATTGATCATTACTGGAAAAATTAAACACAACATAACCATCCAGGGATTTAGTGAGCTGTTTCAAATGTAATGGTGTTGAATTTAGAACTGATTTAAAAAAATTGTGCAATAATTCCGAATTAGGATTGTTTCTTGAACATAACCTCGGATGTTTCAAAAGGAAAGGGACCAGCCAAAACGTGTCGAGACAAGATTTTTTTCACAGTTGTCAACAAAAATGCGCTCATGAAAATTATTTTGGAGTCAGGTTGACTGAAGATGCCTTTCGTCAAGTTAATAATAGTTTTTAAAATGGATTTTGTTTTTAAATATTTTGAATGTATCGACTGGATTGCTTGTTTATGGTTTGTTTTTGTCAAAAACAAACAATTTTTTTAAATGCATACGATCTTTGGTTGTAACTGCCTGCGAAATTGCCTTCAAGTCAAATTTCCATAAGGTTCATTAAAATTGGACTAAATTCAAATTTTTATGGAAACGAGAATAATAAGAAAAAATAAATAAATTTATTAAATTCTGAACAGAAAGTCTTTTGTGTTTGCGAAAATGATCTGCTCAAATATGATTCCGAGCCAATTAGAAAATGTGCGATGACATGCCAAGGAAATCCTTACCTCTTGTGCGGAGGAATAAATCATTTCTCCATGTTTTCCAAGGGTAAAAATTCCAATTTCATATTTGCTTTTAATTATTCTCACAACTAAGTTAGCTTATATACTATAACAAGCTATGTACTATATAATACAGTAATTTTACAGTAATTTTAAAAATCAATGATAAGGCTGTTAAAACTTCTATGACATAGATTTCATAAAATTGGTTTTTCTCTATATGAATATCGTTACTCGTCCGATATTTACAAGGGAGAATCCCTCAAAAGAATATTTAGTTGATTGTCAGGTTCTTACACAAAAACTGGAAATGTTTATTTTAGAGAAGGCGATGTATCACGTAGCAGTACTTACACCAACTTGCATGTATGAAGACGATTGTGACGTGTGTCCTCAAGGTCGTAAAGGAATTTATTGCGAATTAGTAGGTAGTTGTTAATTTGTACTTTTATGTACTGTTCACATATTTATTTTGTACTGTTTCAAAGCAAGGACAATCTTATTATGAAAGAGATTGTTCAAAGCGATTTAAAAAAATGAAACTTTTTATTAACGATTCTTTGGATGAATTTATTATTTTATTAAAATTACTATCTCCAGATTGCAGAGTACACAATGGTGCCTGTGTCGACATGGCTTGTGACTATCGAATGATTAATAACAATTACAAACATGGCGTATGTAAATGTAAAGATGGTTACTACTTGGACGAAAATCAAAATTGCTTAGGCATGGGAATTAACAAATGCATAGAAATGACTGAACTTTTGAAATTAATAGACCAGGGATTAGTTTCACTACTATATCTAAAAACATTTTTCTTCTAATAGTTTAAGTAATAATACAGCTAAATTAATATTGTGATTGCAGATTAAAAATTAATTGGCTAAAGTACAATTTTTTAGTTTAAAAATATATTTTACATGAGGTTAAACAACCTAATATTTTAACTTCAGATAATTTTTAAACTGGAACATGTTGTTCAAAAGTTAATAGCCAAACGTTCTTGATATTCCACTAGATGTAGACGAATGTGCAGAAAAGATTGACCATTGTGACAAGTCTACTTCAAATTGTGAGAACACCGAATCACATTATACATGCAAGTGTTTGCAGGGTTATGCTCTGGTAAAATACCATATATGCGAAGGTGATATTAGTTTTATTTATTTTTAATTATTTCAGATATTATCAATAATTAGTAACTAATGTCATAGCTAAATTTTAGTTAACCAGTTTATTACTTAACCAGATATTGTGCAATGACTGTGCTACTCTTATTTAACCATAAGCCCAACTGGTAACAATAGATTAAATTGCTATGAATTTTGTAATTTTTTTTTTTAATTTTACAATCCAGATCTTGATGAATGCCGCAGGAACAGGCACAAATGTCACGCTGCTACCACATATTGCGTGAACAATAAAGGGTCTTATGACTGCAACTGCAAGAATGGATTCTACAGAATAAATAATTATGCCTGTGATGGTTCATAACATTATTTATTTATTTATTTCACTATTAATCTCCTTGTCTACTTATTCATTTATTTTGAAAATTGATAGTGTTGCATTGCATTGCAATTTCTTATTTCATTGACAGTCTTTAATGATGGGATAATATTTGTCGTTGATCCTACAAACATGACAAATTACTATTGCATTGAAAGCACTAGTCATAAGTGACTTAATACATTTAATAATAATAAGAAGAAGATGAAGAAGAAAAATTATAATGATAATAAATAAAATAATTTAATAGACATAGATGAATGTGCTCAGAATTATTGCGATGATTCCACCACTGAATGTGAAAACAAACTCGGGTCATATGAATGCAGTTGCAAAGTCGGATTCAAACGTGAAAATGTGAATCGTTGCCAAGGTTACGTGGCTCCAATCTTAAAATAGTTTTTTTTTATATGTATTGATTATCGTCCGATTAGTAAAAAATAAAATATTGTTTAAAAATTTAAAGCATAAAAACTTGTGCCAGTCATTTGTTCCAAGCATAGTATTTTTTTTTTGAGATACATTGATTGTGTGATTAGAAAATATTATAAATTTAAACATTAATTATGCTTGTTAAATGCAGAGATACAAATCTATAACAACGTACAAATATGTAAATTAATTTGTAAAAAAAATTGTTTCAAATTTATGAGATATTAATCACAATTCAACACTGAGTAGTGAAAAGATGTTTCGACTAAAAATATACCCCAATTAATCACACCCAAAATACTCCACACACCTGCAATATTTCCCATTTATTCATTATTACTTTATTATGTTTGTTGTTTATTATTTATCATTTTAAGTAGATGCCCATATTACATTGCAGTAAGTTAGATAAGGGTAAATAAGAGAGAAATACAAATGAAGTATGATTACAATTTCCAGGCTTCTGTGTTAATGTGTCATCCAGACAACGTCGCCGACTCTTTCCAGAACTTCACTTCGATGATCGACTTCATTTGGCATTACTCAGGAGACAAATCTTTTGATGTTAGTGAACTCTTTGTTGTTTAGTTGCAACGTCAAGGAGTTAATTAAATTAAATTAATTACTGAATTTAACTAGCAATTATCATTTAGATGCAATTGTTGCAGTTGATTCTTGATAGTCTTAGTGCATAATAAATCATTTATGTTTATGTATTAATTGGATGTTGCCGAATACTAATTAATTAAAATGTTGAATGCATATGAAGTTAGAATGCATCAAAAAGCTTTTAGTTAATATTAATATTTAATTACAATTAGTTACTAATGAAATTCATTTATTTATTTGTTTATTATTTATTACTTGACGTCTTCTCTCCCCGTGAAGCTCAACTGGTATTCTAAGCGCATCACCCTCGGCCTCATCTACAAGAGTACTGAAGTGTGCCTCATTGCTGACGAATCGGAAGATTTCCAAGAGACCTGGAGTTTCCTTTCCAGGAGGATGAATGACGTGCACAAGCTAAAACAGGTGGGTGTCTGGAGACGGTGATAATGATGGATGTGTGGATAGTGGTTGAATGGGTACTTTTTTATTTCTGGGTGATATTGTTATTTTGGTGATATTAGATGATTTTTATTTTTAGGATGATATTAAACATGATGATATTATATGTGTGATTTTTATTGTTTATAGAATTATTAATGCAATGGTAGTGGATGATGGTTACTTTGTATTGTATTCTTTTGAGCTCTTAAACGAATAATCATGAATTTTCAGCGTAGCTGTCACATCAATTATATTTAATTCCTCAGTGTTATGTTTATCTAGTCCAGTGTGTTTTTATTACAATATGCATATATTAATATTATTATTATGAATATGTTAATGCTATTTATATGAAAATTAATAAATTATTGAATAGCTTGCACGGTCAAGCTAAATTAATTCGTTCAAAAATCATTGCCAGATGTCGGAGATACCTACGTACGTCGATTCGGCCTTTCAAGTGGTGAGTCTAACCGGTTAATGTTTTTATGACCAAATTATTATCTAGTGGGAGCTTCATGATAAAAAAGTATTATTAATTAAAATTTAAACATTTTTTAACAACAGCATCAATTTTTATCTGCTTGCAATATTGCTTTGCTAGTTTTTGCTCTTATATTATCTTGACAATGTTTCATAATAACAATGTTGATATTATTGTTATTAGATCGTATGTAATATACTATTCGATATGGGTATAAAAACAGAAATTAAGGTAAAACAAATTTATTTTTTGACCACAGGCAAGGAACTTACTAGCCCTCAATAATTTTGGCAGAAAATAAGAAAATGCTACTCTGTTGTGTTGATGGCTGAAGTCCATTTCAATGACAGTGTTATGAAGATTGAAGGCCCAGTTTACATTTAAATTAGAAAGTTATCAATAAAGGCTGTTTTGTGGGGCGTATTTTATTAATTAGTTTTTATTTGGTATGCTTGCCTAAGCTTGTGCGCCAATAACGTTTGGAAGGATAAATTAATTTGTGATGATTTAAAAGCTTCAGAAATATGAAAAAAAATCCACCTGTAGTAATTTATTCAAGTATTTAATTATGTTTCGAATGTCGATTCAGTTGTTAAACTAGAATTTTAACTAGGCATCAAAGATGCAATTCATAATATAATACAATTAGGATATTACAGGGCAAATAAAACTTAAATGAGTTGAACTCAAGGACGACGTACTCATAAAGCTGTATGACTTCTACGTGAAAGAAAATTTATAGTAGCTAAAAAGCAGATTAATGTTTATGAGATTTCGGCAATTTTTTTTTTAATTTTGCCATTTTTACATAAATTGCGTTCAAAAATATTTCCCGGAGAACTCGAGAAAAGCTTACACTATTCGATTACGTAACTTGCTTATGTTGCTTTGGAGATGTTTATTTTGATGGAGGACAGCCATGCTTGTCTTTTCAACTGAATTATATATTTTAACTTTTGCAATCTTTCTTCCTTATGCAGAAAGCCAAATTCATTCATTAATGAAAGACTTCATCGTGCTTTACGAGCGCAATCACTCACTACTTAATATTTCAGGAGAAACATTGAAAGATGAATTGAGTTTTACCAATGACGAATCGAGAGTAGTAATACACTTCGAAAGGTTGACTTTTGTAGAAGGGATCAAGTTCCGCACTTCTCTAGGTAATATTTTTTTTTAACTTAGAAACAAACTTCAGTTTTACGAAAAAATGTGTTTTGAATTATGCACTTATATTATATTATGTAATCTATTATATTATTGATATAAACTGGGAGTCTAAGTAATAAATAAGTAATAGTCATAAATCCTACTCATAAAAAGACACTCAATGTAATTCAATAGTAATACAAACTTTAGGGCTGCGGAAGTTAACGATTAGTTAATCGATTAATTGTTAAAATTGTTAATTATTATGTAATTTTTCAATTTATTTTTATTAACAATTTTTTAATAGTATTCTTTTTGGTTGCTTACTTTCTTCCGTAACGTCATTATTATTTAGTTAGAACGTGATGAAAGCATCGTTGCATTTAAGCATTTAATTTATTTCTTAAATTCGATTACCCAACAAAAAAAATTAATCAGACGCAGTCTAAAAAAAAAATTAAATATGCACTTAATTATTTTATGCCGCGGTTGAAAGGCTATTCAGTTCTAATGACTGAAAACTTACATAATAAACCTATTAGTTTGTTTGCTAGCTTACCTCCGGGTTATTACAATCGTTTAGCTCGTCAACCTTAATAAGTGAACGTTTTTGAAGTGGAACCGCCAAATTCCCAAGGGGCGCTTTGTGACGGTGCAAGCTGGGCCGCGAACACGACCTAGGCCGGCAACACAACCGGGTTCGACTGTATATACATAATATGTATTTTGTTTATAATTTGATAAGCAAATATAAACATCGCCTAATACATATGTACATTGTAAAGAATGTCTGAGTTGGCACAAATACATTAAACGAAACAGGCTATAACTTCACAATGGATGGATTGTGTGCCGAAGAATTGACAATCAAGAAGTCAGATTCTTATAATTTTTCTACATTCTACTCCAACAATATCACAATCAATCAGATCTGTAGTCAATTATATATCACAGCGGCATTAAGGTCTACCATCCAAGTCAATGCGTACCGTGAGTAATTTTCTAAAATGGCAACGAGTTGTATTAATTTGGATTAATTGGAATAATATTTGTGCAACAACTTCAATTTAGAATTCCACATAGAGAACTACTTGGGCTGTTATGAAAAGCGTGGCGGCCCACCGGCAACGCTGACAGATCCGAATGGATGCAGAGTTTTCTGTTCCTTATTTAAATATTTTGTTGTAGGAATCAAGGGCTCACAAGTTTGGCACAGTTTAAGCATGCTTAGATATTTTTTATTATTTATGTAATTATATAATATATTATAAATATAATATGTAAATATATATTATAGACTATATAAATATAAATTTTTTTATGCATAAATAAATATTAAGATATATTTATGTATTATATTTATTATAATATTATTATTATATTTCTATACTGTGCAATATGTTATTACATTGGTGTGATTTCGCGGAAAATTGTGCTTCAACAAGTGCATTCCCTTTACTCAAAGTAAATTCATTAAGTAAAATTGTTTATATCATGGCTAAAAGAGACATCAAATAGCGTTAAATAAATTTGATTTATTTTACTTTCACAATTTCAACCTCGAACATGAACTGATTCCGAGTAGAAATACAGATAGATTCCATAGATACATCAGTGGAAAACTACAATCACGTAATTGTAATTGTAACTTCATTTATATAGCGCTCCTTCCCAAGGGCGCTGGCGGCAGTGTAGGCTGGGTTTCGAACACGACACATTACGACTGTTGCCATTACCGCCGTATGCAGGCACGTAACCCATTCGGCTAACCTGAGATACTATGGCTGGAGAGGATAGAGAAAAGACTTGTGTCATCTGCGTATTGATGGAAATATATGTTGAAGTTATGAATAATGTTTAGTTTAACATATTGGGATCTGTTGGAAAGGTAAGATTGTAGCCAGGAGAGTGCAAGGCCATTAATTCCAAAGTCAGACTGGAGTATCTCCAACAATATTTGGTGGTTTGTGGTATCAAAGGCAGCCGAGAGGTCGGTCATAAATGTCGGCGAGATTGTTGAAGATGTGTGAAAGGGCTGTTTCTGTAGAGAAACCAGGTCTGTAGGCAGATTGGAGGGAAGGGAAATTAGAAGATGCTGTGATATGAGGTCGAATTCTGGGCAGAATGAGTCTATCAAGCAGTTTTGACATAGTAGAAAGGTTGGAGATAGGTCTGTAATTGGTAAGCAAGTTTGGATCGAGGTTTGGCTTTTTTTTAGAAGTGGAAGGACTTGGGCCCTCTTGAAGATGGACGGAAAAGTGCTTGTGCTGCAAGAAAGGTTTGCTAGTTTAGAGAAGATTGGGGATAGAATTAGAGCATATTTCTTGAGATGAAGAGTGGAGTATCGAGAGGAGATGACTTGTTGGGCAGTTGGGAATAAGCTTGAGAACCTCTTCCAATGAAACAGGTTTTAGGACTGAGATTGGGGTGCCTGAGAATTGCTTGGCTGGAAAAGATGAGATGGTTGATGAGGCGAAGCCTTGAGGTTGAAGAAAAACGAGTTAAAAGAATTGACCAGGTTTGAGCACTCATCGTCGGTATAATATTGAGGAGGACGGCTGTGAAGCAGTTTGTGAAGAGAGCTCTACATGGAACGGGGGTTTACATCAGACCAGTGGCGCAACTAGGGGGCTGGGGGGCTTGCCTAATAGGAAAGACACTGCAATTTTTCCAAATTCGATGAGTTTTTTTTTGGTGGGGGGGGGGGGGGGGGCGGGGTAAGGGGATTTAACTGGTTTGAAACTTTGAGACAGAAGATAGTCAAACTCATTAATAAATTATTAAAGATTCAAAATAAGACTGCAAACAGAAGATAGCCAAACTAATAATAATAATAATCTGTTCTAACTTTAATTCTTTATTAATTATAATTGGTAGTTTTGATTTGAACAGTTTCAAAATTTTTTTGACTGCGTCGGGCTTTCGTCAATTTTCTAAACTTGAGCCCCCCCCCCCCCCCCCCAGCATTTTTCGCTGGTTGCGCCACTGCATCAGACTTGAGTTCTTCCTTGATAGAGGAGGTCCTAGAGTTTATGAAGTAAGAGCTATGTAGAAACCAGGTCGATTCTTTGCTTGACTATGATCCGAGAGCATCATCGAACATCGAAAACAAAAAAAAAACAGGTGGTGATAATAACGACACCAACGTCGAGCATAATTTTGTTTAATTGTTCACAAAATGAATTAAAAAACATTTCAATTAAACTTTTTAAAAATTTGGATTTGCGCAACCGTCAGGTGAGCTATCGCCATTTGGGTAATACTCTGGTATACCATTTTCCACGAGATAAATTTTTTGGATACCCAATCTCTGTAAACAAGTTAATACTACACTAATACTGCACAGTCACTAAGCGAGAGAGAAAGAGTGTAAGCGGTAGCCCAAGGCAAAAGTTGATCCGTGACTGGAAAATGGCATTAGGTACTCTTATACATAAAAGAGGATCCATTACTTTTCCTGAAAACTACCTATCTCTATTTATAGAACACATCCTATTTGTTTATGGCACGCTCCATTCTCATTGGTTCTCACCACAACATACTCACTCACTCTTTTTTATTCTATTATTTTGATGTTCCATTTTTTATTTATTATAATAAATGACATTTATTTTTAATTTAGCATGTATGTGCTTGCGAAAACAATTTGCTTAATTATTCTCCTATTGATGAAACCGAGTGTTCAAATATATGTCCATCCAATTGGATTTATTGTGGTGGTAACTTAAGGGTCTCAATTGGTAATATTTCAATATTTGTAAAATTGCCTTAAACTTTTATAAATTCATTTAAAACTCCTATGAAAAGAAAATCAATTTCAGTATGGTTAATAGAGGCGTTTAGAGTGCTTTAAATGATAAACAAAATGTGTGTGTAGAATGCTAGACACTAGATAAGATGTATATACTAGATACTACATAACGCGACGATTAAAATAAAGAAACTAATTAAAGCATGTGATTGCTTTAGGAGATGTTAAATTTCATAAAGCGAGGGAACCTTCTGATGACTGTTTGTATAACAAAACAAAATGCCCGCCTTGTCCAGATAATAGATCTGGATTTTACTGTGAAAGAATTAGTAAATTTTGCATATTTCGTTCAGTTTTGTTTGTCATTGTTCAAAATGTGATCAATATTTCTTATTTGTTCGCATAACAACTTATATAATTTGTAAATAACTATTAGTTAAATATTTTCATAATGATTTGGTTACCATTCAAATATAAGCGCATAATAACTCTGCCCACAGATATTATTAGCTCTACAACTCGTAGTCGATTTAAGGCCTGAATTTCCAACACTGACTTGAAAAATTTCTAACAATTTTATGACCTAAATTTGCTATATGCACTCTATATGTACTGATTATCTGACACCAATTTGTGTTAGCGGTAACTTGTGGTCCTCTTTTTGGTTTCAATAAATAAATAAAATAAATAATTTTCTAGGTTTTAACTGCAAACAGTAAATTTGTGGTTCTATCAATTTTTATTTATACCAAAATGATCCGCTCTTTGAATGGTATGCAAATTCGTTTTGTGTCATTTCTAGTCAGGGAGGCCCCCTGAGGGGGTAAGGGAGAGCCCTCCCAGTTGGATTAAACTGAAAAAAGTTGGAAAAATTAGGGTTCAAAATTCAAATGCATTTTATAATAATTCTTAAGGTTTAGGACATAACAAATATTTAAAATAAAATAATTTTCCCAGACTCCCATCTTTCTCGATATTAAATTAAATTCTATATCAGGGGTTCCCAACCTTTTTGTGCCCACGGCTCCCTTAGAGTACAAAATGTGGTCCACGGCCCCCCTATTAAAATTATTCAAGAAAAAAAGTAATGAACAATAATTTACTGTCAAAAAAGAACAATGCAATGTACTTTGAAAACAAATTTTTAATGCGAAGATTGCTCCTGCTTCTTGTTCACAAGTAGATGGAATCTGGGTTTTGATTTTGACAGTGCCACTCTCATGTCATCGCGACAGTTTGTTTCGCGATTTTGTTTTGATTGTCAGCAGGGTTGAAAATCCAGCTTCACAAAGGTAGGTTGTAACAAAAGGAATGATGGATGTCATGGCACTTTTGGCTAGAACTGGGTATAGTATCATCATGGAGCACCAAAACTCATAGTCAGCTAAACTCTTGACCTGAAACTCTCTCTTTAGCAACTATTTGTGCCTCAGATCATCTTTGGCCAAGTCCTGATCATCCACACTTTACGAATTGACCAAAAATGGATTCCTGACTAAGGCATCATGGGGCTGCAACTTTTTCGTAATAAAGTAGTCATGAAATGATGCCATCAGAGTTCCTAAGTGAGCCAAAATGTCGCCTTTAAGAAAAGCTGGTATGGTGCCAGCTACAGACTGGGTTGCAGAGACTCTTCTAATCTTGGAAAATTGGTAAAGTTGTTATTTTCCACTCTTCTGATCCACAGGGGCAGCTTCTCCAGAAATGAGCCTAGTTTCTCACCAGCATCAATAACAGTCATGTTAGGACCCTGAATCTTAGTGTTAACCTCATTTAAATGGGTGAAAATGTCAGCTAAATATGCCAGTGATAGGCTGAATTTTGGCAGACAAAATATACTTTCAAGGTCACTCTGTTTTTCTTGTAAGAACATAGATACCTCAATCTGCAGTTCCATTAGTCGGCTGAAAACCTGCCCTCTGGACATCCACCTGACGTCAGTATGAAAGAGCAAGACTTCAAAAAGAGCATCAACCTCCTTGCAGAGTTCCTTGAATAGTCCGTGGTTTGTTGCTCTTGCACGGATGTAGTTCACCACCTTTACTGCTGTTGACATATTTTTCAATCCATTTGGGAGAGTCTTTGCTGCAAGGGCATATTGACGGAGCATGCAATGAGTGACAGTCACATGAGGTTCCTCTGCTCTGACCAAAGCTGCAAAACCGGATTTGTTTCCTAGCATTGCTGGTGCTCCATCAGAGCAAATTGAGCTGAGCTTCATTATCCAGTCAGCAAAGTCCTGTTCTGTAAAGAAGTCCACGAGAACATGCAAGAAATCCTGATCTTTTGTTGTGGTGAGTATTGGATGGCAGAAAAGAAATTCTTCTTTGATTGATCCATCACACACATATCTCACAAACACCAGAAGCTGCACTGAACAACATAATTAGTCTCATCCAATTACAGTCTTAATGAGTAAGGACTGGCCTTCATCTCTGAGATCACTTGTTGAAGGATATCAATAGACATGTCATGGATTTTTGACTGGATGGCATTATTGGAGAGGGGGATCTTGTCAATCCCCTTTCTCTCCTTCTCTCCACACTTAAACCATTTCCAGTGCACATGGCTTGATTAAGGTCTCTCCAATTGTATGGGGCTTCTTGTCTTTTGCTATGATGTAGGCCACCATGTAAGAGGCCTCCAGAAAAGGTTTCTGGGTCTGAGCAAATCCAAGACTTGGCAGAGTGCCTGACAATTGGAACCGAGCCCTCTTCTGTTTCATAGCATCAAGTCCACCCTCGAGACTGTCAGGATGAAGCCTCTGGTGTTCCTTGAGCTTTGATGGCCTCAAGCATTGAAGCTTCTGAATACTATCACGCTCGGTGACACATGTAAACCCATACTCGTTACTTGTGCATAAATATTATTCTAGGATTTTTTAAAAAGTTAGTTTAAAAATAATTTTGAAAATTTTTTTGTGCTGATTTTTGAAAAGTACTCCACGGCTCTAGATGGACCACAAGATCTGAATCTAGCCAGAAATTTGGGGGTTCATTTCGTTATTTTTCAAAATCTAAATCAAAAGATAATAATAAATATATAAAGATGGTTTAAAATTTCTAAATTTATGATGTTATACAAATCAATAAAATTTACGATTAAAATAATTTTTTAATATTTTGAGGGCTGTGAACCAGTGACCTTCCCTAAATATGGGCCTGAAGACCAGTTTGAACAAGGCATTTAAAATAAATTTATTTTAATAAAAATGTGCCATTTCTCTAATGTGACAATATAATTAATACTATTATAATTATGTTTATGAAAAATGTACTGTAAAGTACTGATGTAAAGTAAAAGTGTTTAAGTGAAACATTGGAAGAAATTGAGCTGAGTGTTATTGATGCAGTAGAAAACATAAAAGCGACCACTAAGCGACCTTGGAATTCCTTAACATTGAAACTGAGACAACGCAATCAATACAGACTGGAAAACAATTTTATTTCAAATTACACATAAATGCGGAAAACTATTTTAAGCGTCGTCAAACATAGAGTGGCACCGTTGCGATTTGATGACAAAGCTGAATCTCATTCTTTGGGCAGGAGTTCAAGGGCATATTTACAAACCCGCGTCTAGAACGAAGCCGATTAATATTCATGTTTTAGCTAATTTAGGAGCTGTGATTGGACAGATGTTTTTCGAAAGTAGATCACGTATGTCGTTTTAACTTCATAAAATATAAATTTGGCTAAAGTGACCATTGCTTTAGTTATCTTTAATAAAAAATTTGACATTAATTGGAGGAAGGCGCTTTATCAGTGCCAATCAGCTCTGCATGCCAGGAAGGGTGGCAAGATTAAAGTCCAACCAACACAGTGGATCATCGAAGGCCTTGACACAACACTAGGCTGTCAACGTGTTGCTTCAGGTCTGCCAGTTGCTATCGAGTCCACCAGACGTCCTTGCAAGAGACCTCGCCTGCTTGCAGAAAATATCGAAGCTAATGTGCCGTATGCCAAATCGCATGGCAGTGGGAATTAAAAACATTTTGACTTTTTATTTGTGCTGCGATAAAAATGATTACTGTATTTCAAAATAATTTTTTAATATGAAGTGGCTAATTTTTTTAAATGATGAGGTTTCATGAGATAAAGATCTGGGGAAATATTTAACTTAATATGTTAGTGTTAAATAAATCCTCCAACAGATTTTTACCATAATTCGGGATAGTGTTTTATTATTTTCCCTAGCATGGCTGGTTTAAGGGTTCTAGCTTATAGGCATAGGTATCTAAAATTATTGGTCATTTTTGTTTATTAATTTAATAAACATATAAATGTCAGAAAACATAGATCGATCATAAAAATAATCTATGACTTAAATTAATGTATATAATAAAGGGTTGATCTTTCCTGAAACGTGGGGATCATAACCAAATTTGAGGCTCACTGGCCTACATTGTTACATATAGTTTTCGGAAACAGTGTCGGCCAAAAGTTATTGTCAAATTTTTTATTAAAATTAACTAAAGCAATGGTCAGTTTAACCAAATTTATATTTTCTGAAGTTAAAACGATATATGTGACCTACTTTCGCAAAAAATCTGTCCAATCATAGCGTCTAAATTAGCTAATACCTGAATAATAATCAGCCCGGCGTCGTTCTAGACACAGTTTTGTAAATATGCCTCTGGAGGCCGTGAGAATGAGACCATGTAAAATAGATTCCAAATTTCATACCTCATCAACATCAAGACAACGCAAACAATAAGACACATGTACAGAAGAACAAAGACAAAATTGTGAACTAGATGGGCTGATGTTCAGTCAATCTTGACAGTTTTAATAACGTGACAGCGGAGGCTGCATGTCTGCAACAAGCTTTGAGTTACCAGGCTGTTCGTGGTTTGCAAAATAATGGAAAATAATCGATCAGCCAAAATGATCGCAAATGATGGAGGCATTGGAGGTTCAGTGAGTCGAGGTGTATCACGACGCTTTCTAGGATAATTGCTGTCACACCATGGAACTAGTCAGTAAATCGGCTGTTTGTTAGTCCAAAGAGGAAGAATTTTTTTAATTTAGAGATGTAATTCTTTGTGCTTCGTCCTCCATAACCTTACAAAAATTGATTGAAGGACCTATTTGTTCACTTTTCTTGTCAGACTTCGCGGTCCACTTGACGGCTGGTCGAAGGCCTGATGTGGCCCGCTGGTCGGAGGTTGTTGTATCAAAGATAGATTTTATGCTTATTCAGTGGCGTATCAACTGTTTTCGCTGTTCAAACCACAGGAACCAACAGAACACTGGAGCCATTCACCCTAGGTCAACTACCAAATGTTTGTCGTGCACACATTTATTTTGGTCCTGAGGCTATAATCTGCCTATCCTGATGCGTACGGTCAGACAAGCGTGGCGCTTGAGTTGCCCAGAAATGCTTCTCCGGTGTCTCACAAGCCAATGTCGGAAAACTGGAAGGGGCTACTTCGGTTGCGACCATCGAAGGTGCCCCTACGTTTTATGCCGCATTTTTCACAACAGCTAACACCATAAGTCATCAATTCAAGTTTCTAGTCGACACCGGATCAGCGGTATCAATCATTCCCCCAACAGCGTTATCAAATATTTAAGTTCCAATCAGAGCAACAAACGTCAAGTTAAACACAGCCAACGGTATGCCTCTCGAGATCCATGGAGAAGTTACACTAACGATAAGCAGTCGAGCCCTCCGAAGAAAATTCACCAGGACGTTCATAGTGGCAGTCACCATACAACCAATATTAGGGCGGATTTCTTCATTCATCACTATCTACTTGTTGACTGTCGCAACCGCCAACTTCTGGACATGAAGACGTCACTATCTATGGCAAGGATAACAACGGTTGGGGAGATTATTGCCCCTGTATTCGACTGTCCACCTGAACTACTGTGTCTTCATCTTCTTTCCGGCTGATCAAAAACCAATGATGGCGCCGGTCTTGTCCTTTTGTAGGAAACAAGAATTGACGATTCCTTACAAACTCACGGCCCTATAAGGTCTTCACTAAATACCTTCTTGGATTCAAAACAGACTTAACCTTTCCTTTCCTCCATCCATTCTCTATTCGGAACATTGAAGGAGTGCCTGGGGTGAGGGCTGAGTCGAGTGAAATCGATCATGCGTCGCTGTTGTTTTCTGTTGGCGTCGAATGAGCTGTCTTTTGGGGCTTTAACAACCTGAGGCCACTGTCAGGTCTTGACGGCAGTCCCAAAACGCTTGTGTCTTTTGCGCGACATCTTTTTTCAGGCCATCCATTTCGAATATAACTGATCACTTGTGAAAGCTGCCCATCGGTTAAAGCGCCTTGGCAAAAGTCATTCAGCTTCGACGGGGAAATACTTAAGCTGTGGACCACTCTGTGAACAGCCAATGTCATTTCTGATTCCAGCTTTGAATCACCTGTTGCCTCAGTGCGAGGGTCCCTGGATAAAGTATCAGGTATGAGCAATTCCTTTCCTGGAACGCACTTGACGATCAGGTTGTAACGCAACAGCTTTAACAACAACTTCTGAAGACGTGGAGACGTGTCATAAATGGATTTCTTAGATATCGACTCGAGTTGTCTGTGATCACTATGGACAGTCACAATTTGTCCGTAGATGTAGCCGTCAAACTTGCTGCATGCAAAAACAATTCTGTCACTCTTGCTATAATGCCAGGTTCTGTCACTCTTGCTATAATGCCAGATGCTACCATCAAGTCAAGCTGTTTCTTTAGTTGGTCTTGCAAAGCAACGGCTACTCGTCGAGGTGGATGCACTACAAGAGGAACTGAATTGTCTAATTTGATGTTATATTCAAAGGGAACTCGGCCAAGCCCTTCAAATATTTCAGAAAATTTTCTGTAAAGACAATTTTCAGAAAACCTTGGATTGACATCCAAAACTTGTTGAACCGCATCCTGCTTTCTGTGTGAAATCTGGCTCCTTGGTACATTTAAGGTGACTAGACCGAGCTTGAGGCAAAACTGCAGTCCCAAAAGAGCTTCAGACTTCCCTTCAACAACAAAGAAATCATCTTTAATGCATTCACTGATGATGGGATGCAACAATTTTAGTTCAACAACACCCAGAATTTTCAGAAAGTTTTTAACTCCATAAGGCTTTGGTTTTACAGCTGCCTTCCCAAGTTTTATCTGTAGTAACTGGTTCAGATGAAAGGATGATGTTGTGTTAACCTCTGCACCTGTGAATAACTTGAAGTCAATTGATGGTCCATTCAGAACTTTCAAAATGCAAGATAATTTAGAAATTCTGTTTGCATTACCGTCAAAGTAATCAATTGCAATGATGTATTACATTTCTTTTTCCACATATTTTTCCTCTGACAGGACAAAATGAAATATGTGTCTGGCCACAATTGCTACACATTCTTGGGGTCTGCTTGCTTTGGTTGCTCGAAACTACTGGCTCATGAACAAGCGGACTAACCTGATTGACTTCCTTCTGGACAATATTTTTTGACAGTTGAATTTCTCTTCAAGTCTTTGAAGGACAATGTCATGCTTTTTGTCCTCTTCGTTGTGCCAATGCATGCAATACGTAGCATGAGCGGCCTTGCCCAAAGCACGCAGAAGAATAGCGAAACGTCGATCCTCGGAAAGCTGATTTCCGTCACAAAGTCTGAAGTATGTCTTTTCTCCATCGCCTTCAGGCTGCGGCTGGGTTGGGAGAATTCACGTCTAGCGCTGGTGGTTGCCTAACGAGAATACATGTTGACTGCGCCATGTCGTGTTCCGAGTGATGATTCAAGAGATGAATGAATTTGTTGATCAAAAACTTTGGACTTGGCATCATAAATGTTATAATTTTGCACATATGACAGTTTCTCTGTTGCTTCTTTGCTCTGATGATATCTCCTTCAAAACAGCAGTGCAAGGTACGCGCTACAATTACCTGCGTGTTTTATAAAAGCTGCGTGTTATAATTATGAAAAATGCGATCTGAGTATAAATACATAACCTTGTGTATATTTCACATTTAAATTAATTGATACGATAGTAATCGTTCATTACAGATTGCAGTGAAAATGCATGTGATGATGAAATGGAATGTGAAAAATCAAGGTTTGAGTATGGGATTTGTAAGTGCAGACATGGTTTTTATTTGAGCGAAGAACAAGAATGTGTCGGTACGGATGATCTGATTTATTCAAACATGTTAAACTATTAAATAATAAGTAAGCTCTCTCAAATGAAATGAATAATGGAGGTGATTTCACTAACCAGATGTTGACGAGTGTGATACACTCCGGCATGAATGCAACACTAGTGTTTCAACTTGTGTAAACCAAGAACCATGCCTTTGCAAACCTGGATATGTTAAAGATGCTACAGATATCACAGGATATACATGTCGGGGTAATTTTATATAGGAATTATTTTTATTTGTACTTCAAAAATGACATAACATCAACCATGAACAGGAAACATCCTAAATGGAAAAATAAACTCCCGATGTCGGATGTCCAATTATAAATAATGTAATTTCAAAAAGCGGATGAATTGATTGCTGAATTATGCAGTTTATGGTGATTCAATAAGAAGTTATGATCTTTTTGACTACTGAGTGGTTAATAAGAGATTTAAAAGAAAGATGATCATCTTTTACAACCAAGAAATTTAGAAGATGCAACACGAGTTAAAAGAATACCAACAATAGATATAGAAAGATCGTCCAAGCACAGTTTTTTCCTAACGCCGCGAAATTCCACATAGACTGTTTTTTTTACATTGAGAGACAACAAATTTGCGTTACATCAGTTGGCCACTTTTTCAAGTTCACTATTCGTAATATTATGCAAAG
The DNA here is from genome assembly GCA_021613335.1 of Whitmania pigra. Taxonomy (NCBI): domain Eukaryota; kingdom Metazoa; phylum Annelida; class Clitellata; order Hirudinida; family Haemopidae; genus Whitmania; species Whitmania pigra. The sequence continues at coordinate 12,989 of JAJTWR010000429.1, read as the reverse complement.
TTATAACATCACTAGCAGTCATAAATACAGTCGTATCATCTGCATACAACAAAAAAATCCAGAATCTGTGACGAATTATAGAAATCATTAATATAAATGAGAAAAAGCAAAGAGCCCAGTACAGAGCCCTGAGGCACGCCTAACGTAACAAGTTCAGCAGATGAGTAGCAGCCATTGAACGAGACTAGCTGACTTCGGTGATGGAGATAACTCCGATACCGCTCCAGACATTTGCCTCTGACTCCGTAGTGACTAAGCTTGTCAAGCAGGATTTCATGGTTCAAGGTGTCGAATGCCTTTGCGAGGTTCAAGAAGACGCTAATTGTTACCTGCCACCGATCCAAAGCATCGGAAATCTTTGAATGCAAAATGGAAATGGACATGTAGTGGTTCTGCCGGAAACCAAACTGATTTTTTTGAATTTGTTTCGGTATTGCAAAACTTTAATTTGTTATCATGTGAGGGAATGGATATGAAAGTTTTGTAGAGAGCATTTTTGTTCTACACGAGTTGAGTGGAGGTCACCCAAAACTTCTGGTATTGACAAGATTTTTTTAGCTTATATGTGATGGGAAAGCACTTGTCGTAGATGGCGAAGTATTTATCGATGAAGGAGCTACAGGCCTTTGTAGCCTCTTCTTCATTCCAACGAGACAGCATATCCGTCCAATCTTCTTCCTTCAAGATTTATCATTATTAATATTAATATTATTATTATTATTATTATTATTATATTATTATTATTATTATTATTATTATTATTATTATTATTATTATTATTATTATTATTATTATTATTATTATTATTATTATATTATTATTACTATTATTATTATTATTTTATTTTTATTTAAAGACACGAACGAAGGGCCGAAGCCTCTAACACGATCGAAAAATAAACTTGAACGCGAAAACTAAGTTCATCATCGCTCGGGCAGATCTAGTTTGAGAAATCGAAAGCGAGGAGAAAAAGTTTAATAGGAGGTAATAAATTTTCAAAGTTCTTGGAATCTGAGGTAGGGATTAAGATTTAGTTTACAGATTTCAGAATTAAATCGGTTTGTTGTTGAGGAATTGACGATATGAGCTGGCAGGGAGTTCCAGGATCGGACAATGCGGTTAGAGAAAAAGTGTTTGGATATTTCACACCGGGATTTTCTTGTCCTGAGTTTGTGGTTATGGCCTCTGGTCCTAGTGTAAGTTGATCTAATAAGAGTAGTGGAAATGTTGCTGTGGATGAAGCCATTTTGTAGCTTGTAACAGAGAGTGAGATCGGCCAGTAGTCGACGCTTTTCCAATGTTGGTAGTTTAAGTGTCTTTAGTCTTTGTAGATATGGATAATGGGCAAGTGTGGGAATGGCCTTTGTGTACCTTTTTTTAATTTTCTCTATTCTGTCAATGAGTAGTTTTTTATGAGGATTCCAAACGGGAGAGCTGTATTCCAATATTGGTCTAACGTAAGTACAAAATGCTTTTTTAAGGATATCTGGGTCTCTAGAGGAAAAAGATGCAAGAATCAATTTGGATATTATGGCTGCTTTCCTGGTGATGTTGTCGATGTGATGGACGAATTTGAGGGAGGAATCAATAAGCACTCCCAGATCTCGGATCGTGCCAACTCTCGACAGTCTGTGGTTATTGATCCAAAATTCACATGGGTTGAAATTTTTGTTGTAACCAATCAGCGAGAGTATCTGACATTTGTCGGGAGCAAGCTGTAATTGCCATTTCTCACTCCATTCTACTATTTTGTCAAGAGATCGTTGCAACTGGAGAGAAGAAGTGTTGTAAAGTTTTACATCGTCAGCAAAGAGCTTACAAATGGTGTCGGAGCTTTTGAATATTTCGGGTAGGTCGTTTATATATAGCAAAAATAAGGTTGGCCCGAGAACACTCCCCTGAGGAACTCCGCTAGTGACAGCAACCTCTTCTGAGATACATCCATTGAGGCTCACTTTCTGTGACCTCAAGTATAGAAAATCCTCAAGCCATCCTTTCATATTGTCACTTACACCATATGTGCATATTTTGAGCATTAGTTTTGTGTGAGAGACAGAATCAAAGGCCTTACGGAAGTCCAAGTAGATGATGTTTAAATTTTGCTTGTCTTGTATAGCGTCTGTCCATCTTTGAGTGCATTCGAGGATATTTGTGGTGGTTGAACGAGCCGGAATAAAGCCATGTTGGCTACAGTCGATAAGCTTATGGTTCAAAAGGTATTGCATTAGGGATTTATTGATGATTCTTTCCATAGCTCTGCAACATGTTGATGTAATAGATATTGGTCTGTAGTTTTCAGGAGAAGTGGTGGGACCTTTCTTGTGGATGGGTGTTACCAGGGCGACTTTCCAGTCCTGGGGCAATTTATGATCTTTGTAGGATGCGTCGAAAAGGGGAGATAGTGGAACAGCTAGTGCAGATGCACATTTTTTCAAGAATATGTTTGGAATACCATCCGGCCCGGCTGACAACGATGATTTGAGACCAAGAAGCGTCGAATAGACTATATATGGTGTGAACTGAATGTCCGGCATTACAGTAACAGTTTTCAAGGAAGTTCCAGGTTTGTTCCCGTCGTCAATGGTGAAGACTGATGAGAAGTAGTTGTTGAAGGCGTTGGCGATCACCGCCGGTTCTCGTGTCAGGGTGCCATCAGAGAGAGCAATCTCTGAAATTCCAGACCTCATGTGCATTTTTTTGTTAGCGTACTTGTAGAGTTGGCCAATATTCTTGCTGTTGAGTAGTTGAAGTTCCTGAGATTGGTGGTAAGTCTTTATTGTTGTAGCACAACTCTTAGCAAACGTGGAATAAATATTTTTGTTGACATTATTATTATTATTATTATTATTATTATTATTAATATTAATATTAATATTATTAATATTATTATTATATCATTATTATTATTATTATTATTATTATTATTATTATTATTATTATTGTTATTATTATTGTTATTATTATTTTTATTATTATTATTATTATTATTATTATTATTATTATTATTATTATTATTATTATTATTATTATTATTATTATTATTATCATTTATTTACAATCACGGCCTTCCGCCGGAAAACAATGACTCCAGATCCCAACAAGGGATCATAGGAGGTCATAACAATATACATGGTAAATCAGAATTCAAACAAAATTTAACTCAAGCTCAACAATTCTAGAGTCGTGGTCCAACGAACATAAGACAAATATAAGCAAAGCAACTGTACAAGCAATCATATACAAGGTTATTCAACAAAAGAATTCAAACAAAAGTTAACTCAAGCTCAACAATTCTAGAGTCGTGGTCCAATATAAACGAACATAAGACAAATATAAGCAAAGCAACTGTACAAGCAATCATATACAAGAAGGTTATTCAACAAAAGAATTCAAACAAAAGTTAACTCAAGCTCAACAATTCTAGAGTCGTGGTCCAATATAAACGAACATAAGACAAATCTAAGCAAAGCAACTGTACAAGCAATCATATACAAGAAGGTTATTCAACAAAATTAGATTAGTCTTATTCAAGGACTTTTCTTAAGATGTGTGCTGTCCCGCACAAAGCAATTTTTTGAGTTTCAATAGGCGATGGGTTACCAGGGATGCAATTCAGATAATCTTTAAATTTCTTTGACATTGTTCCAAGTGCACCTATAACCACGGGTATCACCTGAGCCCTCACCCCCCACATTCTCTGAATTTCTATCTGTAAGTCCTTGTATTTAGTCAATTTTTCCACTTCCTTTTGGGCCACATTGGAGTCGTCTGGCACAGCAACATCAATTATCAAGCATGTTCTTTTATGTTTGTCATGATAGATGAGATCCGGCCTGTTTGCAGGTATTGTCCTATCTGTAATTACTGAGTGATCCCACATTAACACTCCTTGATCTAAATTTGTGACTTTACTTGGTGTGTGCTCATACCATTTGTTGGTCAATGGATTTCCACATTCTTTGCTGATCTTCCAGTGAATGTACCTGGCAACTCTGTTGTGTCTATCTAAGTATTCCTTGGCAGCCAACGTGCTGCATCCAGATATTACATGGCTGATACTTTCAACATGTCGGTGGCACATTCTACATGAACTGTCAGTGTCTTGGTGCAGGATCATCTTCTTGTAATATTTTGTCTGCAAGGCCTGATCTTGAGCTGCAATTATTAAACTTTCTGTCTCACCTTTTAGATCACACTTTGTAAGCCATTGGACACTTGATTCTCTATCTACAGTTGCATTACCAAAATTTTGGATGAATTGTCTGTGAAGAGGCTTCACCATAATTCTTTCTAATTTTTCTGTTTCCATGGCTTTTTTCAAATCCTGACCCATTTGTATTCCTCTTGCATCATTTAGTTTATATTTCAATTTTATTTTACATGCTTCCTTCTGCAGGGAAAATTTTCTTCTGGATTCATCCCATGTTCTCACTAATTGCATCAATCTTCCATCTGCTTTTGCAATATATTCTCCCAGATTGAAGATACTTTGTTGATATGCTGATACCAGTTCAATTATACCTCTACCCCCATTACTCCTTTTCACATACATTCTGTCAATATCTGCTCTTGGATGATGCATTCCATTCATAGTTAATATTTTTCTAGTTTTTCTATCACATTTTTCTATTTCTGATTTTAGCCAAGGAATTATTCCAAACCCATATATGAAAACCGGTACTGCCAAACTATTGATTGCTGTTATCTTATTTTTAGCACTAAGTTGAGTTTTAAGGATTTTTCTTATTCGATTAAGATATTCCTTTTTCATCTTTTCTTTCATCAATTTGTTATTTAATCCATCTCTTTCCTCCATCCCAAGATATTTATACATCTCCTGTGTCTCGAGAAATTTAATTTCTTCTTTTTCCCCTTCCATGAGTTCAATGCCTTTTGTGCCAGTGGGTTGTCCATGTTTTATTTCAACAGTTGCACATTTTTCTATTCCGAATTCCATACAGATGTCTTTGCTGAATATTTCCACAACTCTTATAACTTTTTGCATATCCTCATGTTCAGATGTAAATAATTTCAAATCATCCATGTAGAATAAGTGACTAATTTGTTCTTTATAAATTCTATAGCCCAATCCAGTCCTGTTAATTAAATTAGATAGTGGAATCAATGATATGCAGAACAGTAAAGGTGATAATGAATCTCCTTGAAATATTCCTCGTTTTATCTCTATTGTTGTTGTTTCAATGTCACCATCGTTATGTCTTAGAAACATCCTTGTTCTCCATTTCAACATTGACTGTGCAATAAACTGAACTATGACATCATTAACATGATAAATCCGCAAGGCTCGAACAATCCATGAATGGGGTGTGCTATCAAATGCTTTTTTATAGTCAATCCATGAAATATTCAGATTCTTTTTAAATTTCTGAGAGTTTTGGGTTATCATCTGACTAATAAGCAATTGATCTTTGCATCCTCGAGATCCTTTTGTACATCCTTTTTGTTCTTCTGGCAAGATGTTATTACTTTGGAGGTGGTCATATATTCTTTTGGCTATGGCTGCAGTTAATATTTTATATGTTGTTGGCAGACACGTGATGGGCCTGTAATTCTTTGCTTTAGAAGTCTCCTGTGATTTTGGCAACAGGTATGTTATTCCTTCAGTCAGCCAAGTTGGTATTTTTAGTGGTTCTTTCATTATTTCATTGTATGCTTCTGTTAAGGGTTTATGTAAGACAGTTAGTTTTTTAAGCCAGAAATTATGTATTTTATCTGTGCCTGGACTTTTCCAATTATGTGTTTGATTAATTATGCCACTGATCTCCTCAACTTCAAAATCCCGCCATTCATTTATATTTAAATTCGTATATCTTTCTTCTTCATGTTTAATCCACTCTGCATTAAAATTGTAATGTATTTCCTTTTCTAAAATATTCCTCCAAAATGTGTCAACTGCATTTAATGTGGGTGCTTGTATTATTTCAATTTGCTTCGAACCAATGCTTCTGTAGAATTTCTTGGTGTCATTGCGGAACATTCTGTTTTGATGGTACTGTTCATTTCTTCTGCTGTACCTTCTTAGTCTCTGAGCTTTTGCTTGAAGTTTCATTGTGATATCTTGTTCAAGCTCATTGATTTGATTTGAAGACATTGTGTTTGTCCCCATCTGTTTCTTGTGGTTCAGATTTCCATTTTTAATTTCCTTTATTGTAGATAATTGCTTTCTGTAGTTATTAATTGTTTTTTGGATTCTCATCTTCCAATTGGTGACTTTAAATCGTTTTACATCACGTTTTTTTTCCAATTTTTCACCTGCAATCAATGCTGCCGTTGTATATATTAATTCATTTATCTTTGTCACATCCAAAGCCATTTCTGTTGAAACTTTACTGAGTACATGATTTACTAATTTTATTGTCTCATCAGCCTGTCTCAAGTTTGTAATTTTATTCAAATTTTTCCTCTCACGAATTTTAATCTTCTTGACCTGGTTGAGTTTTGAGATTAATTGATTTTCAATTTCTATCATGTCTTCTGATTTCATCTCTTTGATCATTAAACTTTCTTGCCTTAAATCTGCATGGTATTGTTCATACATCAAATTTTCCTGATGGAAATTTGCATCATCTCCACCCTGGCACCTCTCTGGTCCTGAAATCTGCTCTGCATCTAAATCTGGGCCTCTGAGTTTTCGTTTCACATCTTCATCAATTTCTGCTAATTCAAGTTCTGAAAGTTTTTTTTCTTTTAAGATATATCTTCTATGGTTGCTTAGATTGTTTGGATTCATGCCTGGAAATATTTCAGGATTTCTACTCCTCCAAATATTAAAGGTAGCTATTGTTACTTGATCATTGTTTTCTTCCTTTGCAGAATAATAAGACCAGATTACATCTTTATATTGCTCTTTTGTCCATTTTTGTCTTCTTTTATTTTCACATTTAACAGCATCGTTAGTTTTATTTTCATCTTTCATTATCATGTTTTTCCTCAGAGAGAATGCAAGAATATTATCTTTAATTTCCTTGTTAATATGATTCTTTTTATTTGATTCATTTGTCTTGATCAATTTTGATATCTGTGGTTTCTCATTTCTATCAACTTTATTAATGCTTAACTCTTGCAAGTTTATAAATTTTGTTTCTTGACGAGGACCACATGAAATGAACCTGGTGCTCCTCTTATTTTATACACAAATTTATCAGCTTCTCCAGTCTTGGCTTTTTCTGCTTTAGCTTTTTCAATCAAATTTTTACAATTTTCTCTATCTTCAACTGATAAATCATGACTAACAATTAATTTCTTGAACTTCATTAGACCTTTCAATTTGTAACAGCTTTCAAGTATCATGTTTTTCAGACTAAAATTATAAAACTTTACAATCATGGGTCTGTCTTTACCTTCAATTTTCTTCCCAATTCTATTCATTTGTAGTACATCCTTTTGATGATCAAATTCAATGTCAAATTCTTTTAACAACTCTGTAAGAAAATCCTTGTCATTGCTTTTTTGATCTGTCACACTTTCTTTCAAGTTGTAAAACACAAGATTGTTTTTTCTTAATTCTCTGTCTTCTTTTATTTCAGTTGCAGTCTTTGTTTTGAATACTGATTCTTGAACTGATTTCACACTTCTGTTTATTTCTTGAACATTGTTTTTAAATAGATCAGACCATTTTTCTGTTTCTTTCACCTTGTCCATGCTCATTTCATTCAACTTGTCACTGAATTGTTTGAATTCCCCAGTTAATTTGTCCAATTGAGGTTTTAAATCTTTCATCTCATCTATTTGTTTTTGTACCATGCTTTCATGTCTTGTTCTTTCCTCAAGCATCATTTTCATTTCAGCAAGATCCTTAGTTATGTTTTCAATATTCTCGTCAACTTGACAGGATTCTAGAATCTTTTTCAATACATCTACATTTTCTTTTACACATTTATCACAGATATGTAATCCGATCAGAGATGCCGAAGCCGATATTTCCTTTCTAATTCGAACCGAGTCCGCCATTCCAACTTTTTTCGAGTGCAGCGTATAAAAATAATAAATTTATTGAAATTTATATCAATATTATACGCTAAAACAATCGAATATTAACAAAGCGAGCAGTTGAGATCAGCACGCGAGCGATAAACCATAGAATTATTATTATTATTATTATTATTATTATTATTATTACTATTACTATTATTATTATTATTAGTAATTGAAATGGATTGAGCCTTCACCCAACCATGTTTCAGTCACAGCAATTACTTTAGCCTTTATATGCTTGTTCAGAATGATAATATCTTGTAATTTGTTAGATACACTTCTGCAATTGATGTGAAGAAATGAGATTTCTTGGGAAAATCCTGGTAGCCTTTCAAAATTAGCAGGTTTGGTGTACATGTCCGACATACTGTTCACATAGTAGTTTTTTTTCTGGATCGATGTAATTCAACAGAAAAGAATCCTCTGTGACTGTCTTTTCAGGAACCAAAAAAATCTTCATTAGAATCGAACAGAAATGGTTTCTTCTTCAATTGATTGATGAAACTAAGATTTCTTTTCTTAACATTTTGAGACATTGTTATTGAGATTTGTTCAGATCTTCTACAGAGGAAATTCTGAAAAGTTTATCCATTTCTGTGCGCTTTTTGTAAACATATCTATTTCGTGTCCAGATGGAAGATATCTTTCTATCTTTAAAAAGCCTTTTTCCGGACGCAAAAATCTCAGAATTTGTCCTTGTCAAATGTTCGTTGATGTACAGCTTTGTAGCTCCTACTTGTTTCCTCAGCGATTTCCTTGATTCATATATTCTGTCTCTAACAATCCTGGTTGCAAAACTCACCACTATATGACGAAGGGTCTTTTTAGAACCGGATATTATATATCCAGCAATGATATCATTGGCTGAGATTTCCAGTCTAGACTTGCAGCACTTGATAACGCCTTTGACTGTATCGGATCTGGAAAGACTTTTTTGAGAGTACTCCTCTCCCACGGCGGACACTGTTTCTGCAAATGTTGATTCGGGAATGTCATGAATCACCAAGTTCTTTGACCTAAGCTAAGTCTCGTGTTAATCCACTCTCCTTCTCAGATTCTTATTTTTCTCATAAATTATTTTTATTCTTTCCAACAACGGCTGAAGCTGTTTTTTGATCGCCTCACCAACAAGGTCTAACAACTGACTTTTCAACTTTTTCGCTTATTTTATGTATGAGGTCTGGCAGCAGCTTTGCCTTCATTCGATTGGCCAAATCTTCACCAGTCTTTTCGTCAAGCAAGTAGTCGAGGTTTTCATCTTCTTACGGGTGCTGGACTATATAGCGAATCAGACGATATAACGAATAACGAATTGGATCTTACAACGAATTCTTTGTTCACCAGTGTGATAGTGTTTGTAAAGCGGGTAGACTTAATGTGTAATCATTTTATTTGAAAATTCATAATCCTTGCACTGCTTGAGAAGATGATCTTTTTTTGCTTCTGGCCAACATTCGGGGGGAGCAGACTCTAGCAAAACGATCTGGTCTAAAGTCAAAAGGGAGCCGTTGCCCCCTCCCCCAAATGACGTCCATGACTAGCCAACAAAACTAACCAACCAATCAATCAATCTTGCACATATTGCTACAAATACGTAGCCCCACCGATTTTACAATAACTTTCAAACTGGTGAACGATGCAAAGTTTAAAACTCTGGCGAACACATTAAATATATTATCTTTAACTCATTGGTTCAAATTTGTATTTTTCATATAAAAAATATTTAAATCTTGTTTTAAACGAATTTTAACAAAATTAAATCCAATTTGTTATATCGTCTGGTTCGTTATATAGTCCAGGATTCCTTGTTTACTTGTTTTTCGAGCCATGGGGCGACATTAAGGAGTAGTCACCGAAAGTGCCACTACCCAATAAATGCCGACTTAATAATGCAATTAAGTCGTTTGTTCCGAAAGTCCAACTCATAATCAATTCGCCAAGAGTATTTATTTAACGTTGTTGGATACTGAACTTCGTCCTATTTGCATCATCCCACACAAGCTCCAGGCGTGCAAGACTAGGACATGGACTCCTATATATATACATTTAGGAGTCCATGACTAGGAGCCAAGTCCAAATCATCTCAGTTATGCAACGGACTATAATCAAATAAATAAATAATAAATAAAACCATGACTAGGAGTGGACCGCAGACACTGAACTTCGCCCCACAACTTTTCCTGTTACAAGCCTGCAGGACAGCGACAATGGCTCAGCTCTTTTGTTTCAAGTCCTAGCAAAAGTCTATTTAAGCAACCAGAGGGAGACTCATAAGCTCCAAATCATCTGAGTTATGCAAGGGACTATAAATAAATAAATAAATAAATAAATACTCTCATCAGCTCACCTTCTTTCGTCTCCTACTTCGCTTGGTTTTGACTTATTCCTCATTTCCGCTTGGCCACATCGGCTCTCGACGTTTGTCTCCGGACTCTATCTCGTGCTTGTTAGTAAACCTATGTTAGTTTTACGTTGCAGTTAAGCAACAACGTCTTAAAGTCTATGACCGCCAAGCTGGGCTGCGTGTTCGGCATATAGATCTACCTATATCTTGTGATAATTTCATTAATAAAATGTATTGCGTTTTATTTAATATATTTCTTATTGAAATAGAGTTTTTTCCAAAAGATATTTATAATTTTATTAATAAATACTATTTTTCTATGTATTATTGGACTACGTACAACTTTTATAATTTATCGAGTGTTTTATAAAAAAGAGTTTGTAAAAAATTAAATGATGAATCTTTAACATCAGATGTTGATGAATGTTTAAAAGAAACAAAGTGTGACAATAGAACCACAAGGTGCAACAACACAGTAGGGTCATATACATGCGTGTGCCTCGAAGGTTATGAACCTGTTGATGGCTTGAAATGCAAAGGTTAATTATTAACAATGTTTTATAAACATTTATTCTATTATTTTAAACCATTAAGATATATAAGATTATATATATGCATAGGGCTGATATTAAGTAAGATTGAAGAAGGAGACTAGGATAATCAGATAATTCATCCGTAGGTGGTCTGGAAAATATGCAGAAAAGGTTAGGCAGAGTGGAAAGTTATTGGTGACGGGGTGTGGCATCTCGCGGAGTAGGCGGACATTAGAGACGAAATGAAGGACAAAATTTTGGCATGACCGTCAACCGCCCAACCCGCCAAACTCCGTGATGGTCGGACGTCTTTTGACGGACGGGCAAAGATTTCTTTAACCTTTAAATTTTTAAGTTAAAACGAGTCGAACTCGTTATGGTTCGTTATGACGTCACAGATGAAATTTTAATTCCGACTCGTTAAAGTTGAAAAAAAATTCTTGACGTGTCGAGTTGGTGCAAAACGAGATAATATTTTAGCATTGACATATTATATGTTAGTATTGAGATATTAAGTTAGCATTGACATATTATACGTTAGTATTGAGATATTAAGTTAGCATTGACTTATTATATGTTATTGTATTATATGTCTTGAATAATTCGTGTTCGGACCTTCTCTCGACCGCGTATTTCAAAACCCTAACCAGCCCCAGCCATGGCTGATTAATATTCGTAAGCGTTCACTGTGATTGGTTGAGATCTGAAATTGGTCACATCGCAGCGATCTTTTTGGAGATATTTTCGTTTAAAAATTAAGAACTGTCGTTGCAATATGTTATTAAATTAATTAATTTGATATTAATTTGAAAACTTAACACTAAACCTAACCCTAACCAAAACCCCAAAAGTATTAAATTATTAATCCTAACCTCAGATATTAAGTTAATAAAATGCACGGAGGATTTGATTTATTTAAGCATGCTTAACTATCAAATAATAAATAAGTTCTCTCAAATGAAATGGATAATAGAGGTGATTTCATTAACCAAATATTGACGAGTGTGCTAAACTCCTGCATACATGCGGCACTAAGATTTCAACTTGTGCAAACCAAGACCCACATTATGAATGCCTTTGCAATCTTGGATATGCTAAAGATGCTAAAGATAGCTCTAGCCATATATGTTTTTCGAGCCATGGGGCGCCATTAAGGAGTAGTCACTGAGAGTGCCACTATCCAATAAATGCCGACTTAATAAGACAATGAATTCGTTTGTTCCGAAAGTCCAACTCACAATCACTTTGCCAAGAGTATTTATTTAACTTCTTACCGTCTGTAAGCACCAAGCTTTGTAGAAAACGAAAAAAATACGGGGAAATAAACAACACGCACCACATCCAAAGACATTCACAAAGAAATTTCCAACAGTAATTTCATTGACTTTAATTTATTTGCTTTCAATCGGGATATTGATCAGTAAAACTCTTTATAACTTGACTGGCAGTATTTATTGCTTACGAGTCACGGAAATTTATTTTTTAAACTTATTTCCGCAAGCATAATTCGTGTAAAGGCTTGAAGACTTGATAGAAATAAAATTTGAATAGCGCCATGAGGATATAGAACAAGTGAATGTATGTATTGTTTATTGTCCATTGCATCTCTATATGATTAGGACAATTTTAGATATTAAGTTAATAAAATGCAACAGGATTCAGATCCTCGAAGCCATCGCGAGATGCGAATTCTTAACCATTAGACCACGAGGGCGCACATAAACATCAAGGACGCTTATGACCCTTCATATAGCGCTGATTATCATGCGTGTTCGGCATATAGATCTACCTATATCTTGTGATAATTTCTTTAATAAAATGAATTGCGTTTTATTTAATATATTTCTTATTGAAATAGAGTTTTCCCAAAATATATTTATAATCTTATCAATAAATACTATTTTTCTGTATATTATTGGACTATGTACAACTTTTATAATTTATCGAGTGTTTTATAAAAAAGAGTTTGTAAAAAATTAAATGATGAATCTTTAACATCAGATGTTGATGAATGTTTAAAAGAAACAAAGTGTGACAATAGAACCACCAGGTGCAACAACACAATAGGGTCGTATACATGCACGTGCCTCGAAGGTTATGAACCTGTTGATGGCTTG
>JAJTWR010000426.1:0-30866 GCA_021613335.1 Whitmania pigra | reverse complement strand
CCCTCATGATGCTTGCCGACAAGCTGCCGGCCGAACAAGCGGCCGAGTGGGGCATGATTTGGAAGTGCATCGACGACCAGGCGCTTCTTCTTGAGGCAAAAACGCTCGCCGCTCATCTCGCCACACAGCCGACTCGTGGATTTGCCTTGCAAAAGCAAGCGCTGGCGGCCAGTTGGAGCAACGATCTGAACCGGCAGTTGGAAGTCGAGCGCGAGTTGCAAAGCCAGGCCGGCGCCAGCGAGGATTTCCGCGAAGGCGTCAACGCCTTTCTGGAAAAACGCGCCGCCGTTTTCCAGGGGCGCTGAGCCATGCCAACCCTGGATGAGCGCCAACGCCAGCAGGCGCAACGCATTGCCCAGGCATCGGCTGATGCCATGTATGAGCGCGACCGCGCCGCCCGCGCCTTTGCATCGCGCTGGAGGAGGTTGGCCCCGGCTATGCCCGCTTGAGCATGAGTGTGCGTCACGACATGGTGAACGGCCACGACATCTGCCATGGCGGTTTGATCTTCTCCTTGGCCGATACCGCCTTTGCCTATGCTTGCAATTCTTATAATCGCATTACGGTCGCAGCGCAGTGCGCGATCGCCTTTACCGCCCCGGCCCGTCTGGCTGACCAGCTGACCGCCGAGTGTCGAGAGCAGTATGCCAACGGGCGATCCGGGATCTATGACGTTCGCGTAACCCGGCAAGGGGACGAATTGGTTGCCTTGTTTCGAGGCAACGCCCGAACCCTGACAGGGGAAGTCGCCCCGGGAATTCAGGTGGAACAGCCATGACCGAAGCTTTTATTTGCGATGCCATCCGCACGCCCATTGGCCGCTATGGCGGCGCCTTGTCGTCGGTCCGCGCCGACGATCTGGCGGCTATACCGCTAAAAGCCTTGCACGCGCGCAATCCCTCCCTGGATTGGGAGCGGATCGACGATATGATCTTGGGCTGCGCCAACCAGGCCGGCGAAGACAACCGCAACGTTGCCCGCATGGCCGGGCTTCTCGCCGGTTTGCCGGTTGGCGTGCCGGCTTCGAGCGTCAATCGGTTATGCGGTTCGGGAATGGAAGCGGTCGGCATCGCCGGCCGGGCGATCAAAGCCGGCGAAGTCGATCTTGCGATCGCCGGCGGGGTGGAAAGCATGAGCCGGGCGCCCTTCGTCATGGGCAAGGCGGAAGCCGCCTTTTCCCGCTCCGCGGAGATCTTCGATACCACCATCGGCTGGCGCTTCGTCAACCCGCTGATCGAAGCGCGGTACGGCATCGATTCGATGCCGGAAACCGCCGAGAATGTCGCCGAGCAATTCAATATCAGCCGGGCGGATCAGGATGCCTTTGCCGTGCGCAGCCAGGCCAGGGCCAGCGCCGCACAGGCCAACGGCGTGTTCGCGCAGGAAATCGTCCCGGTTACGATCCCGCAACGCAAAGGCGAAGCGGTGACGGTGATGCAGGATGAACATCCGCGCGCCACCACCTTGCAAGCGCTGGCCAAACTACCCACGCCCTTTCGTCAAGGCGGTTCGGTGACGGCTGGCAACGCATCCGGCGTCAATGACGGCGCTTGCGCCATGATCGTGGCCAATGAAGCCGCGGCCAAGCGCCATGGCCTGACCCCGCGCGCCCGGATCGTTGCCATGGCAACCGCCGGCGTCGAGCCGCGCATCATGGGGATCGGCCCGGCGCCGGCAAGCCGCAAGCTGCTGGCCAAAACCGGGCTGACCCTGGCGCAAATCGATGTCATCGAACTGAACGAGGCGTTTGCCGCGCAAGGTCTGGCGGTTTTGCGTCTTCTGGGCCTGGCTGACGACGCTGCCAACGTCAACCCCAATGGCGGCGCGATCGCGCTCGGTCATCCGCTTGGCATGAGCGGCGCCCGGCTCGTTATGACCGCCACCGGTCAGCTTCAACGCTCTGGAGGTCGCTATGCGCTTTGCACCATGTGCATCGGCGTCGGGCAGGGAATAGCTATGCTTTTAGAGAGGATATGACCGCTTGTCCATCGATCGTAAGGTTCGGGAGCAAGGGACTCCCGTGCCGTGAAACCGGAGAGCCCAGCCGATGAAAGCCAAAGCCATTCCGCCCGCGCGCTCGCAGTTAGAGCCGATCGAAATTGCCAGCCGCGATGAAATCGCCGCGGTGCAAACCAGGCGCATGACCTGGTCGCTGCGCCACGCCTATGACAATGTCGCGCATTACAAAAAAAAGTTCGACGAACACGGCGTCCATCCGGACGATTTCAAACATTTATCCGATCTGGCGAAATTTCCCTTCACGACCAAGGAGGATTTGCGACAGACTTACCCTTTCGGCATGTTCGCCGTGCCGATGGACAAGGTGGCGCGTATTCATGCCTCGTCGGGCACCACCGGCAAGCCGACGGTGGTTGGCTATACCTTGGAAGATATCGATGTCTGGGCCAGCGTGGTTGCGCGTTCCATTCGCGCGTCCGGCGGCCGCCCGGGACATAAGATTCACGTCGCTTATGGGTATGGGCTGTTCACCGGCGGTCTTGGCGCGCATTACGGCGCCGAAAAGGCCGGTTGCGCCGTCATTCCCATGTCGGGCGGTCAGACGGAAAAACAGGTTCAGCTGATCCGCGATTTTCGCCCCGATCTGATCATGGTGACGCCGTCTTATATGTTGGCGATCGCCGATGAAATGGAGAGCCAGGGGTTGAGCGCCGCCGAATGTTCGCTGATGGTTGGCATTTTCGGCGCTGAACCCTGGACCGGGCAGATGCGCGGCGAAATCGAACGGCGCGTTGGCATCGATGCGGTCGATATTTACGGTTTGTCGGAAATGATGGGGCCGGGGGTGGCCAATGAATGTCTGGAAACCAAGGATGGCCCCCATATCTGGGAAGACCATTTCTATCCCGAGATCGTCGACCCAAGAACGGCGTGTCGCTCCAGGACGGCCAGGAGGGCGAGCTGGTTTTCACCTCCTTGAGCAAGCATGCCATGCCGATCGTCCGCTACCGGACTCGCGATTTGACCCGGCTGCTGCCTGGCACGGCGCGCTCCATGCGGCGCATGGACAAGATCACCGGACGCTCGGACGACATGCTGATCATTCGCGGCGTCAATGTCTTTCCCACCCAGATCGAGGAGATGATCTTGAGGGAAGCGGCGCTGGCGCCGCATTATTTACTGGAAGTGCAGCGCAAGCAGCACCTGGACACGCTCGACGTTTATGTCGAACTGCGCCCGGAAGCCGGCAGCCTGGGGCCAGAGGCGCGGCGTGAGATTGCCGGGGCGCTGAAACACCATATCAAATCCCTTGTCGGCCTTTCGACCGGCGTGCATCTGCGCAATCCGGGCGAGATCGAGCGCTCCACGGGCAAGGCCAAGCGGGTGATCGACAAACGCCCGAAGGATTGACCGGTCAAGCGGACCCGGCCCCATCTGGCGGAATGCGCCAGATGGGGCCGGCCGGTGCAACGAGAATTGTCTCCCATCGCGGTCAAAACTGCGAAGAAACATTTACATGTCGCGGGTCAGCGGTTAAATAACCCGCGCCATGCCAACCTTGCGTAAGGGTTTCGCGTAAGGATCCTGGCGTCGCTCCCCCGGCCATGCCCGCCCATTTCAGCGGTTTCTTGGGACATCCTGATGAAGGTCTTAACCGGCAACAGCAACCGGCCGCTCGCCGAAGCGATTTGCGCCTATCTCAGCCTGCCGCTGACGCGCGCCAGCGTTCGCCGGTTTTCCGATATGGAAATATTCGTCGAGATTCACGAAAATGTCCGCGGCGAGGATGTGTTCGTGATTCAATCCACCTCCTACCCGGCCAATGACCATTTGATGGAATTGCTGGTCACGCTGGATGCGCTCAAACGCGGTTCCGCCCGGCGCATCACAGCGGTCATTCCCTATTACGGCTATGCCCGCCAGGATCGCAAATCCGGCCCGCGCACGCCGATTTCGGCCAAGCTGGTGGCGAATCTGATGACGGTTGCCGGCGCCGACCGGGTTTTGACCCTCGATCTGCACGCTGGCCAGATTCAAGGTTTTTTTGACATCCCGACCGATAATTTGTTCGCTGCCCCGGTGTTTGTGAAGGATATTCAGGAAAATTTCGCCAACGACGGCGTCTTGACCATCGTCTCGCCCGATGTTGGCGGCGTGGTCCGCGCCCGGGCCATCGCCCGGCGGCTGGACGCCGATCTGGCGATCATCGACAAGCGCCGCGAACGCGCCGGTTTATCGGAGGTGATGAATATCATCGGCGATGTCCGTGACCGGATCTGTGTGCTGGTTGACGATATCGTCGATAGCGCCGGCACTCTGTGCAATGCCGCCGATGCGCTCAAAAAAGCCGGGGCCACTCAGGTGCTCGCCTATGTCACCCATGGCGTTCTTTCCGGCGGCGCGGTCGCCCGTGTCACCGCCTCGCCCTTGAAGCAGCTGGTGACAACCGATAGTATCCTGGCCACCGAGGCGGTGCGCCTTGCCGAAAAATGCTCGCCAGTTAACCATCGCGCCGCTGATCGCCGAAGCGATCCGTCGCGTGTCCGAGGAAAAATCGGTGTCCAGCTTGTTCTACTGACCCCGTGCCTTGGATTTCACCAGCTGCCGGCACCCCTGGAGGCAGGCAGTCATCATCGAACCGTGTTGAAGGATCGTGACATGTCGAAGATCAGTACCATTACCGCCCAAGTGCGGGACCGGGTTGGAAAGGGGGCCGCCCGGGCCGTTCGGCGCGCTGGCCGCGTGCCGGCCGTGATTTACGGCAATAAGCAGGAATCGCTAGCCATTTCGCTCGAACCGCGCGAACTGCACCGTCATTTGCACAGCGCCGGCTTTTTCACCCGCCTGTTCGATATCGCCGTCGGCCATGACTCCCATCGGGTCTTGGCTCGCGACGTTCAACTCCACCCGGTCAGCGACCGTCCGCTGCATGTCGATTTCATGCGGGTTGGCGCTGACGCCACGTTGCATGTGCAAGTACCGGTGCATTTCGTCAACCAGGAAAAGTGTCCTGGGCTGCGAATCGGCGGCGTGTTGAACATCGTTCGGCATGAAGTTGAGTTGATTTGCAATGTGAACGACATTCCCGAAGCGATCGTCATCGATCTTTTGCCCTATCAGATCGGCGATTCCATCCATATCAGCATGGTGACGATTCCCGAGGGCGCTCGTCCGGCGATCGCGGATCGCGATTTCACCATCGCAACCATAGCGCCGCCAACCGTGGCGGTCGACGCGGCCACAGCAGCGTAAGGGTTCTCGATCCATGCGGTTGCTGGTGGGGTTGGGCAATCCAGGTTCCGGCTACGCCCGCAATCGCCACAATGTCGGCTTCATGGCGGTGGATGCCATCGTCCGCCGCCATGGGTTTTCAACTTGGCGATCGTCGAAATTTCACGGTGAGCTTGCCGAGGGAACTTTGGCAAACGAGCCTGTTCTGGCGTTCAAGCCCATGACCTTCATGAATTTGTCCGGCCAGGCGGTCGGCGAGGTTGCGCGCTTTTACCGGATTTCCCCCGACCGCATCGTCGTGGCGCATGACGATCTGGCTTTGCCGCCCGGCCGGTTGCGCGCCAAACGCGGCGGCGGCTCTGGGGGGCATAACGGCCTGCGCTCTGTCGATGCTCATTGCACGCCTGATTATTGGCGCTTGCGCATTGGCATTGGCCATCCGGGCGACAAGGCGCAGGTGCATGATTATGTGCTGGGCGATTTTTCCAAGGACGATGAGGGGTGGCGGGATAAATTGCTGACGATCCTGGCCGATGCCGCGGACGATCTGCTGCGCGATCCATGCGCTTGCGTCAGCAGAA
This sequence comes from Whitmania pigra, assembly GCA_021613335.1. Lineage (NCBI taxonomy): Eukaryota > Metazoa > Annelida > Clitellata > Hirudinida > Haemopidae > Whitmania > Whitmania pigra. The sequence goes on along the minus strand of JAJTWR010000426.1, from coordinate 25,095 downwards.
TAACGGCGGCAACGCAACCGCCAAAAACGCCGGAAGCGCTTTCCCCCCCTTGTCGTTCGATCGGCCCTTGAAGGAAGAATGTCATGGGCTTTAATTGCGGTATCGTCGGTCTGCCCAATGTCGGCAAATCGACTCTGTTCAACGCTCTGACCGCCACGGTTGCCGCTCAGGCGGCCAACTATCCGTTCTGTACCATCGAACCCAATGTCGGGGTGGTTGCGGTACCCGATCCGCGTCTGGACAAGGTGGCGGCAATTGCCAAATCGGCCAAAATCGTTCCAACGCAGTTGGAATTTGTCGATATTGCCGGTCTGGTGCGCGGCGCATCGCGCGGGGAAGGGTTGGGCAACCAGTTTTTGGCCAATATCCGCGAAGTCGATGCCATCGTACATGTATTGCGCTGTTTCATCGACGGCGACGTTACCCATGTCGAAGGTTCGGTCGATCCGTTGCGCGATGCTGAAACCGTTGAAACCGAACTGATGCTTGCCGATCTGGACAGTTTGGAGCGACGCGAAAACGGCTTAAGCAAGAAGGCCCGCGCTGGCGATAAGCAAGCGCAAGCGCTGATGGCGGTGGTCGCGCCGCTTCTGGCGGCGTTGCGCGAGGGGCGCCGGCTCGTTCGGTTGCATTCCCCGTTGAGCAGCGGGCGCTGGCCGCATCGCTGCAATTGATCACCGCCAAGCCGGTGCTGTATGTCTGCAACGTCAATGAGAGCGATGCGGCGAGTGGTAATGAATGGTCAAGGCGGGTTTTTACCCGCGCCGCGGAAGAGGGGACGGCGGCCATCGTCATTTCCGCCGCTATCGAGGCGGAAGTGGCGCAACTTGGCAGCGAAGAGGAAAAGCAGGAATATCTCGCCACTTTAGGCTTGGAAGAAACCGGCCTTGCGCGCGTGATTCGCTCTGGCTATCGACTTCTTGGGTTGCTGACCTTTTTCACCGTTGGCCCGAAGGAGGCGCGCGCTTGGACTGTTCACCAAGGAGCCAGGGCCCCGGAATGCGCCGGCGTCATTCATACTGATTTTGAAAAGGGTTTCATTCGCGCTGAAACGGTCGCTTATGAGGATTTCGTTGCCTGCAACGGTGAAGCCGGCGCCAGGGAGGCGGGTAAAATGCGCCTGGAAGGCAAGGATTATGTCAGCCAGGATGGCGATATCTTCCATTTTCGCTTTAACGTGTGAACCTCTCGGTCTGCATCGCCAGACGGCAATGTTGCTTCATGGCGTTGGTCGGGTCGGCATAACCTGGCCGTTCGGCCAATATCCTTCTAATGTTTGCCATGGAAACAGATACGCGCAAGCTTTCGAATTCGGCCTTGCATGAGAGGCATGAACAGACGATCCGTCTTTGGGAGACGGGTTGCGAGGCGGTCTGTCTGGTTGCGATGCCTCATTGGCATGGCAGATGACCTCATCGACCTTTTTCACGATATCATCTCCTCCTATCGACGGCTTACAGTGCGGATTGGCCAGTTCCGCGGCGGTCAGGATACGCTCTTCAACGAGCTGGACACCTCCGGAAACCTGATTTTTAAGGATCTTTGGTTGAGGAAGGGCTATTTTTTGGCATAAGTTCGGGTGAAGAGGACGATGTTCTGGGGTTTGCGAGGCGACTTTACCTCGTTTTCCTTGTTCCCCAGGGTCAGACGGGGTTCATTTTTTCCAACCAGCGCCAGCGTTTCATGTTGTAAGCCATGTTGGCCAGTGTGATGGTCGCCTCTGCTCTTGCTTTTCCGATGGTTCGGATGAAGAGACTCATGCGATCTTTCTGTTCGGCGAAGACGCGCTCAACGCGGGCGCGGATTTTGGACTTCACCGCATTGGCCCTCGCTGTGGCCTTGCTCATCGGTCTGCCCTTTGGTTTCTTGCGATGGATGCGGCTGACCTTGCCATGATCAAGCAGAAATTCCTCGTTGCTCTTTGAGCGGTATGCCGTATCGGCCCATACATCCGAGGCTGTGTTCCGGGCAATCAGCCCCTCTCGCAGCCGCGCTCCATCCGCGGCGGCGGCATCCGTGACGAGGCAGCGGCGGATGATACCATGTCGGCGGTCAATGGAAATGTGGCTTTTGCAGCCAAAGACCGGGGTCGCGATATCGATCTGCGCCGTCCCATCCTCTTTTGGCCTGGCTTTGGAGAGTTTCATCGTCCAGCGAGCCTCTCGATCCTTCTGCCGTAATTTGGCCGGCCTGTCCTTCCATGCTTCCCTTCCATGCTTCGGGGTCGTGTCCCCATCCGTGGTGTAGGTGATCAGTTGTCACTAGCGATCTCCGGGTAGGGTCGGGTTGCGAGACGCGCACCTAACCAGAGGATCACCGATGACCAACGAGATGATGAGCCTTCGCACGCTGGTGGAGAAGACCCCCGACGCGGATATCCTACGCGAGATGATCGGCTTTGCGGCCAAGCGCCTGATGGAGATGGAGGTCGGCAGCCTGACGGGCGCCGGCTACGGCGAGAAGAGCCCCGACCGGCTGGCGCAGCGCAATGGCTACCGGGACCGGGCCTGGGAGACACGCGCCGGAACCGTCGAGCTGCGCATCCCCAAGCTGCGCCATGGAAGTTACTTCCCTGGCTTCCTGGAGCCGCGGCGGCTGGCCGAGAAGGCCCTGGCAGCCGTGATCCAGGAAGCCTACGTCCAGGGTATCTCGACGCGCTCGGTCGATGATCTCGTCAAGGCGCTGGGCATGAGCGGCATCTCGAAGAGCCAGGTGGACACCTCCGGAAACCTGATTTTTAAGGATCTCTGGTTGAGGAAGGGCTGTTTTTTGGCATAAGCCGGGTGAAGAGGACGATGTTCCGGGGTTTGCGAGGCGACTTTACCTCGTTTTCCTTGTTCCCCAGGTCAGACGGGGTTCATTTTTTCCAACCAGCACCAGCGTTTCATGTTGTAAGCCATGTTGGCCAGAGTGATGGTCGCCTCTGCTCTTGCTTTTCCGATGGTTCGGATGAAGAGACTCATGCGATCTTTCTGTTCGGCGAAGACGTGCTCAACGCGGGCGCGGATTTTGGACTTCACCGCATTGGCCCTCGCTGTGGCCTTGCTCATCGGTCTGCCCTTTGGTTTCTTGCGATGGATGCGGCTGACCTTGCCATGATCAAGCAGAAATTCCTCGTTGCTCTTTGAGCGGTATGCCGTATCGGCCCATACATCCGAGGCTGTGTTCCGGGCAATCAGCCCCTCTCGCAGCCGCGCTCCATCCGCGGCGGCGGCATCCGTGACGAGGCAGCGGCGGATGATACCATGTCGGCGGTCAATGGAAATGTGGCTTTTGTAGCCAAAGACCGGGGTCGCGATATCGATCTGCGGCGTCCCATCCTCTTTGGGCCTGGCTTTGGAGAGTTTCATCGTCCAGCGAGCCTCTCGATCCTTCTGCCGTAATTTGGCCGGCTTGTCCTTCCATGCTTCGGGAATTTGACCGGCTTTGATCGCCTCTTTCTCGCTGTCTTTGTTGCGCTGGCGTGGGGCTGCCACCAGCGTCGCGTCAATGATCTGGCCGCCCATGGCAAGATAGCCTGCATCGGAAATCATCTGATCGAGGGTTTGAAACAGCCGGTCCAGCGCCCTGGCCGTGATCAGCGCCTCGCGAAAATCCCACAGCGTGTTGGCGTCGGGAACCGCTTCGCCGGGACGCAAACCGCAGAACCGAAGCCAGGTCAGGCGATCTTGCACCTGGTAGGCCGTCTGCTGGAGTGACAGGCCATAGAGCCCCTGCAAGACCAGCATCTTGAACTTCAGCACACATCGAACCCGGGGCGTCCCCCTTTCGAGGGGTCGGAACGTCGAACCGCCTTGCTCAGAGCCGGGCGAAACTGCTCGAAGCAGACCGTTCGCTCCAGTTTCTCCAGCGGATCACCTTCCGCCGACAGAGCTTCAAGGCTGTGTTCGAAATCCCAGAAACCAACCTGACCCTTCATCAAGGCCTCCATCCATCTACCGATACAGACAATTGAATCATAAAATCGTCACCAACGCCAGTTTCCGGAGGCGTCCAGGTCAGCCGGCTGTGCGAAGAGATCGACGGCAAGGTGAAGGCCTTCCTCGAGCGGCCGATTGAGGGCGACTGGCCCTATCTGTGGGTCGATGCGACTTACGTGAAGGTGCGCCAAGCCGGGCGCATCGTCTCGGTGGCCGTCATCGTGGCGGTCGGGGTGAACACCGACGGCCGGCGCGAGGTGCTGGGCATGGATATCGGTCCATCGGAAGCCGAGACGTTCTGGACAGCCTTCCTGCGCAAGCTGGCGCGACGCGGCCTGCGCGGCGTGAAGCTTGCGTCTCGGATGCCCACGAGGGCCTCAAGGCCGCTGTGTCGAAGGTTTTGACCGCCACCTGGCAGCGCTGCCGGGTGCACTTCATGCGCAACGCCCTTGCCCATGCGGGGCGCAGCGGCCGGCGCGTCGTCTCCGCCTTCATCGCCACGGCCTTCGCCCAAGATGACGCCGAGGCGGCGAGCGCCCAATGGAGGCGCGTCGCCGACCAGATCCGCCCCAAGGTCTCCAAGCTTGCCGCCTTGATGGACGAGGCGGAGCCCGATGTGCTGGCCTACATGAGCTTTCCGCCGCAGCACCGCACCAAGCTGCACTCGACAAACCCGCTGGAGCGTCTCAATGGCGAAATCAAGCGGCGCACCGAGGTCGTCGGGATCTTCCCCAACGAGGCCGCTATCGTCCGCCTCGTCGGCGCGATCCTGCTCGAACAGAACGACGAGTGGGCCGTGCAACGCGCCCGCTATATGACGCTGGAAACCATCGCTCCTTTCGGCGATGATCCCACCGTCATCCTGCCCGTCGCGGCAGCCTGACCGGTTCGGCGCTGCCCCAGGACGCTGCCTAAGCTCGGCCACCTACACCACGGATGGGGACAGGACCACCAAGGTCGATCAGCGACCGCTCGAACTGGCCAACGATCCACTCCTGCATGAATTCCTTGAACGATTGCTTACGGCACGCCAAGGGCGTGTTGTAATCCATAGCCGGGCCGGTCAGAATGCAGAAAATACGCCATGCCCGCCCAATTGCGATGTCAACCAGCCTCTGGGCTTCTGCCTTGCGGCCATTGGCGATCAGCACCTGCAACGCCGGACCGCCGATCTGGGCATGGCGGGATTCGTCGGTCTGAATGCTTGAGATGAGACTGGAAAAGGTATAGTCGCCCGCTTCGGCGGCATCGGCGGCCAGCCCAAGGAACTGCATGTTCGTGAAGCCGGTTTCAAAGGCAAAGGTCAGCATCACCGCAATCTCGGTGGCGCTGCGCGCCATGAACAGATCATCGAAAGCATGCCGCGCAGCGATCGCCGCCCATTCATTGGTGTGATAGGCCTTGTGGCCCCAATCGAACTGGCGGTCTTTTGGACAGTATTCGTGCGGGAAAAACAACTGTAACTGGGCGTGGCGGTTCTCATCCATCATGCCGAAGGTGGCCATGTTGCGCATTCCCGGCGCCCGACCGAAGCGCGCCATGCGCGCTTCGGCGCTCATAGCGGCATATTCGCCAAGCGCAATCGCGCCGTAATGGGATTTCAAAATCGATCGCCAGCCCGGGTCAGCCTCCTGAAAAATACGGCTGCGCTGGAGAGCCGCCTTGACCGAATAAGCGCCGGCGTCCTTTTCCCGCTGCACTCTGACATATTCTGGAAATGACGTCTTATACGGCTCGTCATAGATTTCCCACTTCTCTACCGGAACGCCTTGCGCGCCGGTCATGACATCGGGAAAAAGATCCTCTTCGCTAACGAATTTCGGCGTCCAATTGGTGGCGCGCGCAATGTCGTACCATTCAGAACGGTCAAGCAACGCCATGGCATGTTCCTCCAGCTTGTTAATGCTTTCGCGCCGGAAGACTTTTGCGACCGCCGCTCCTTTGCTAGAGGCAAGATGAATGCCAATCTTTCAAGAAACTTGGATTCTTGCAGTGCAGTGTCCCTGATAATTCATGTGTCTTATTGAAATTAAAAAGAAAATTAATATAAACCCGGCAGAATGTTTTTTGTCTCCGGTCTTTGTTGCAGTGCGCACAAAAACCCTGACGCATAGCATGAGCCGATACAATATATGTCTTGATGAAATCCCTCTCTATTTTGACGATCAAATTCACCATATCGTCAAATTACTGTATCTTCAGCAAATCGGGATCGCCGCCGTCCCGGGCAAGGCTGGCCCGTCCACTGAACTGTCGACGGCATAATGAAAAAGCGTCCCCATGCTCAGCCAAGCGCCGTGACATTACGCCAGCGCCGGGCAACCGCCCGGTCCAGCTCCGGCTTGCGGCTGACCAGATCGCGATACCAGGCCAAACGTTCCGGCGCCTGGTAAGACTGCATGCGACGATCGCGAACGTAAGCATAGGCCGCCTCGGCTAGGCGGCGGCGATAGCTGGCGTCGTCCAGCAAGCGCGGTAATTTCCGCTCGAACGCCGCGGCATCCTCGAACAGAATGCCGGTTTCGCCATCGCGGATCGTGGCGGCGTAAACGGTCGGGCTGGCAGCCAGCGCCACGCCATGAGCCGCTGATTCCAGGAATTTCGCATCCGATTTCGCCCGGTTGAAAGGCGTATCGAGCAGCGGCGCCAGATTGACATCGGCATTGGCTAGGACGCGCCGGTAATCGTCATAATCCAGATAGGGATAAATCTGCTTGTTCGGCGTTGCCAATGCCTCGAAAAAAGCGCGATCCATGATCACCTGCACCGATATATCGGGTCGGCTGGCGAGCAAACGGTTGAGCGGCGCTACGATCGGTTGCCAATCGCGCTCACGCTGCATGGCAGCGAATAACAAGCGGCACGGCCCGTCATGCGGGGGAGGAAGCGGGTCGATTTCAGCTAATTGGTTGGGGAAAACCGCGATTTCGCAATTGAACCGGCGCAAGCGTTTTGCCAGTTCCGGCGTCGAGGTTTGAATGGCGTGCACCACATGAAACCCGATCTGCTGGTGGAGCAGCTGGAACGGCGTTTGCGTCAAATCGTCATCGATTTCCAGTACCGTGACGTAGCCGGCTCGGTGAAAATTCAATACCTCTTTGGCAAGATGCAAGGTCAGTTTCGGTCGCTGCAAGATCCATATCCGATCTTCGGGATAAGTTTGCAGCCGCATGGCGGTTTCTGACGCGTTCAGCTGCAAGCGCACCCCCGGCGTGGTTGCCACTGCTGTCAACGGCGCGTGCATGCGCAAGGGGACCACCCCGCCGCTGTGCCGGCTGAGCGTCGTTCCTTGAATCAGCAATTGCCGTTTGGGCCGGCGCCCGGCTCGAACCAGAAAGCTGCCGACTCGAGCCGCTTGGGCAAATCGCGCCGAATCGACGCCGATCGCAGCCAATAACGGTTGCAGCGCTGGCATATAAGGTTCCAAAGACGGCGCGCTCGGGTCGGTACAATCGCGAACCTCATCGACCGTCAAGCCTGAGGCATCGAACAGATCGAACAATGTTGAGCGGGTGAAAAAATGCAGATCGCCTCGAACAGGCGCAGCCGTCTCGCGATAACGCCAGCGACCGCGCAACAGATCGACGATGAGCGGCCAATATTGGACATTGCGGACGCGGGCAACCACCGCGCCGTCATCGCTCAGCATGGCGGCGTTCTGGCGTAACAGGCGCCAGGGATCGTTCGCGGTTTCGATTGCGCCGTTGTAAACCAGGCAATCGACCGGCTCAGCCAATGGCTGGTTCATGTTGGCAAGCGACCGGCGATGCCACTGGACTTGGGGATTGATTCTTCGATAGGCGGTCGCCAAACGCTCGTCGGGCGCGCCCATCTCATGGATTCGCTGCAGGGTACGCGGAATCCAGACCAGCAATTCACGGTCGGCCGCCGGATCGACTGTCATGATTCGCCGATAAAATCCTGATATTCCCGGCACAATGCGGCGACGGCCGCCTCTTCGATGCGCTGACCCGCGTCAATCGAGGCGAGGCCCGGATTGGACCCGATGCGACCGTCGGGATAACGGTTGCGAAAATCGGCGGCATCGGTGAAATCGCCCGCCCTGGGAGCGACCGGCGGATCGAGCGACATTGGCCGGGCGGCTTCGGGATGACAGACCCAACTGAGCGAGACTTCCGATGGGGTGGCGTGGCTGCCCTCGGCATCGGGAAACAGGCTGCGCGAGACGCCGCCAACCCCGCGCCCCATCCACCAGTTGCTCAGACGGCAGCGGATCGGCGCGCGCTGCGGCAGGGAAGCGAGCGAGGCATCGGCATAGAGTTCGGAAAATGCCGCCGTCACCGTGGCGATATTGCCGCCATGACCATTGATGAAAAAGAACCGGCAAAAGCCATGCCGGACGAGCGACGTCACCATATCGTGAATGACGGCGATCAGGGTCGAAGGCCGCAAGGTTATCGAACCGGCAAAGGCCATATGATGCTGAGCCATGCCAACGGCAATCGCCGGCGCCACCATCGCTCCGGTTTGCAAACCCACCAGGCGCGCCAGATGCGACGCGGTAATCGTATCGGTGCCGATCAACCCGTTCGGGCCGTGCTGTTCGGTGGAGCCGATGGGCACGATCACGCCTTTGCTACGATCCAAATAGGCCTGAACGTCGGGCCAGGTACAAAGTTCAAGTTGCATCGATCGATACTTTTTTGTCCGAACGCCACACACAATGAGCCGGGATTTTCGCTTTGTCCATGGCTTGAAGGCTGGATCGTGTTATCACATCCCCATGCTCGACATCACCAATCTCGTTTTCCGCATTGCCGGCCGGTCGCTGTTCGATAACGCCTCGGCTCAGATCCAGACGGGGCATCGCGTCGGTCTGGTCGGTCGCAACGGCGCCGGCAAATCCACCCTCTTGAAGCTGGTTGCAGGCGAGCTGGAACCGGATGGCGGCAGCATCCGCCTGCCAAAGGAGGCGCGCTTGGGCATGGTCGCTCAGGAAGCGCCCGGCGGTGCGAACCAACGCCCCCTCGATCTGGTGCTGGCCGCCGCCGAAGAACGCGCCGCCTTGCTGCGCGCCGCCGAAACCGCGAGCGATCCTGTCCATATCGCCGAAATTCAAAGCCGGCTGAGCGATATTGGCGCTCATGCCGCTCCGGCGCGCGCGGCTGTCATCCTGGCCGGTCTTGGCTTCGATGCCGAGATGCAGGAGCGGCCAATGGCAAGCTTTTCCGGCGGCTGGCGTATGCGCGTTGCGCTGGCCGCAGCCTTGTTCGCCGAACCCGACTTGTTGTTGCTTGACGAGCCAACCAACCATCTGGATCTGGAAGCCGCCTTATGGCTGGAAAATTTTCTGCGCGCTTGGCCGCGCGGCTTGCTGATGGTCAGCCACGACCGCGACTTCCTCAACGCCGTATGCACGGGCATCCTGCATCTGGAAAACCAGAAACTGACCTATTATCGCGGCGATTACGATACATTCGAACGAGTCCGGCGCGAAAAACTGGCGCAAACTCAGGCTGCGATTGAAAAGCAGGAAGCCCAGCGCAGCCATATGCAAGCCTTCATCGACCGCTTTCGCGCCAAGGCGTCGAAGGCGCGGCAAGCCCAAAGCCGCTTGAAAGCGCTGGCGCGGATGGAACCGCTGGCGGCGATCGCGCGCGATCCGGCCATACGCTTCCATTTCCCCCGGCCCGAGGCTTTGTCGCCGCCCTTGATGGCGCTGGATGCCGCGACGGTCGGCTATAGCCCCGGCAAGCCGATCTTGCAGCGGTGCGATCTGCGCCTGGACCCCGATGACCGGGTAGCGTTGCTGGGCGCCAATGGCAACGGCAAAACCACCCTTGCCCGGCTGATCGCAGGCCGGTTACCGGCGCTGACCGGGACGCGAACCGCGCCGGGCAAACTGCGCATCGGTTTTTTTGCCCAGCATCAGGTTGAAGAATTGGATCTGACGGCAACGCCGGTCCAGTTGATGACAAGGTTGACGCCCGGCGCGCGCATCGATCAGGTGCGCGCCAAGCTGGGAGGGTTCGGCTTCAATCAGGTCAAGGCCGACACCAGGGTGGAATCCTTGTCGGGCGGGGAAAAGGCGCGCCTGACCCTGGCCTTGATCACCCACCATGCGCCCCATCTGCTGATTCTCGACGAACCAACCAACCATCTGGATATCGACGCTCGCGAGGCTTTGGTCGAGGCGCTGGCCGATTATCGCGGCGCTGTCGTGCTGATCAGCCATGACCGTCATCTAGTCGAACTGGTCGCCGACCAGCTGTGGCTGGTGGAAAATGGCGCCGTTCATCCGTTCGACGGCGATATGGACGATTATCGTCGCCGCATTTTAGCCGCCAAAGCCGCCGAACGCAGCCAAGAGCGCGCCGAACGGAAATCAAACCAGGCCCGCCGCGACCGCCGCCGGCAGGATGCCGATGCTCGCGCGCAGCTCGTCCCCTTGCGCAAAGCCGCCAAAACCGCCGAGGCCGCGGTAAATCAGCTGACCAGGGAAAAAGCCCGCCTCGATGCAGCGCTCGCCGATCCGGGTTTGTACCAACGCGACCCCGGCAGGGTTGCGGAGCTGATCGCAGCGCAAGCCACTGCCGCCGCCGCCCTGGAAGCCGCCGAAACGCATTGGCTGGAACTCGCCGAAAAGCTGGATTGGATCCAAGAGCGAGCATGATTGTTTTGGAGAGGTCCATGAGCGTCGCATTCAAGGAATTCGTCGAACCGAACCGTGCTGGCGCATCGTCAATGCAGCGCAAGCGAACCGCCAAGGACGCGATTCCCGGCGCACCGCCCTTTCCCCTTTTTCATTGCTGTCCGGCGATGAGCGTGGCACCGTCTCTGTCCGCTCGATGGATGGTTTTCTATGCTCGATCCGTTCCAGGATGCCAGTCTTGACCGTCGCTTGCTTGCCGCTGTCCGCCAGCTCCGCCCGCAAGCCGAACAGTGGCTTGGCGAACTCGTGGCTCTGCCCTCTGAGCTTGGGCAAGAACAAGCGGCCCAAGCCTGGGTGGCCGCTCGCATGGCCGAGCTGGGTTTGACGGTTGAAGCCTTCGCCATCGACCCGCAGGCCCTGTGCGGTCATCCTGGGTTTTCGCCGCCGGCGATATCGTCCCTCGAAGGGCGGATGAATATCGTTGGCAGCCACCGCCCTCGCCGGATCAAGGGGCGCTCCTTGATCTTGAACGGCCATATCGATGTCGTGCCGACGGGACCGGCGGATTTATGGTCCCACCCGCCATATCGGCCGGTCATCCGCGATGGGCGCTTGTATGGCAGAGGGGCTGGCGATATGAAAGCTGGGCTGATCGCCATGCTCGCCGCCTTTCAGGCGCTGCGGCGCTGCGGCGTTCAACCCGCAGCGCCGGTTTATCTGCAATCGGTCGTCGAGGAGGAATGCACCGGCAATGGCGCGCTGGCATGTCTGGTGCGCGGGTATCGCGCCGATGCGGCAGTGATCCCGGAACCGTTCAACGAATCGCTGATGATCGGTCAGGTCGGAGTGATGTGGGTCAGCGTCACGGTTGTCGGCGTTCCGGCCCATGTGGCGCTCGCCGATCAGGTAAAAGCGCCATCGAAGCCGCATACGCCCTTTACCGCAGCCTGGTCAGATTAGTCGATGCCTGGAACGACGGCCCGCATCGCCCGGCGATCTTCGCCGGTCATCCCCGGCCGCTCACCGCCAATTTGGGTAAGATCTCAGGCGGAGAATGGGCTTCCTCGGTGCCATGCCGCTGCACGATCGACGTTCGGCTCGGCTTTTACCCCGGCATGGACCGGGCCGAACTGCGCGCTGCCATCGAAAAACGGATCCACGAGCAAGCCGCGGCCCTCGGCGACGCGCTGCGCGTCAGCATTGCCTGGCGCGGCTTCCAAGCCGAAGGGTTCATCGCCGATCCGCAATGGCCGATTCTTGAAACCCTGACGAACCTTCACCGTGAAGTGACCGGCGAGGAAATTCAGCTCCTGGCAAGTCCGGCTACCACCGACGCTCGCTTTTTTGCCCTTTATGGCGACATTCCGGCAACCTGTTATGGACCGAAGGCCGGCGCCTTGCATGGCATCGACGAATGGGTCGATCTCTCCAGCCTGCAGCGCGTCACTCAGGTGCTGGCCTTGCTGCTCGCACGCTGGTGCGGAACAGAACCATTGGTTGAGCAGAATGCGGAGAAATGCTCTAATAACGATATTTTATAATCATCTGCACAATTTTTAATTGTGTTTTTTACAATGAGATGCTATCAGGGTTAGCGCTTTCCGCTTTTCTTCACCCTTTGCATAGCGTCGGCACATGATTGATCTACCCTCTCGCTCACCGCCGACCATCCGCGATGTCGCCGCTTTAGCCGGGGTATCGATTGCCACCGTCTCGCGCGTGATCAACGGCAAGGATGCGATCCGCACGCAAACCGCCTGGCGGGTGACGCAAGCGGTCGAGGAATTGGGGTTTCGCCCCAACCGAATCGGACAATGTTTGAAAACCGCGTGCAGCCATACTCTGGGCGTGCTGATCCCGTCATTGTCCAACCCGGTATCGGCCGCCGTTCTGGACGGGATCCAGGAAGCCGGCCATGAAGCCGGCTACCCGCTGGCGCTGACGACCGCCAGCGACTATCGTCATCGCGAACAGGCGGCGATCGGCGATCTGTTGTCGCAACAAGTCGACGGCTTGCTGTTGACCGTGGCGAATGCCGATGACAACCCCGTCCTGGATGCGCTGGACAGTGAGGGCATTCCCTATGTCTTGCTCTACAATCAGCCGCGGCGAACCGATCGGGCGGCCGTGACGGTCGATAATGCCGGCGCGGCCCGCGATATCACCCATCGGCTGGTCGCCGCCGGTCATCGGCGCATCGGCATGGTTGCGCTGCCTGCCTGCTTGTCCGATCCGTTCTCATTGCGCCGGCATGGTTTTCTTGCAGCGCTTGCCGCTGCTGGCCTGGCGCCCGGGCCTTCGGTTGAAAGCGATTATCGGCTCGCCGATTTTCCCGAGCGGCTGGCAAGTGTTTTCGCCGATCCAGCGACCGCTCCAACCGCCTTGTTCTGCGCCAACGATACGATCGCCCTGGCCACCATCAACGCGCTGCGTCGCATTGGCCGGTCGGTGCCAGAAGATGTGTCGGTAGTCGGTTGCGACGGCATTCCAGCCGGCGAGTGGAGCTGGCCAACATTGGCTACGGCGATTCAACCGGCCCGTCAGATGGGAGTCATGGCCACCCGTCATCTGCTCGCCCGTTTGCGCGGACAAGCCCGGCCGGAACTGATTTTGCTGCCTTACAGCCTGCGCGATGGCGAATCGCTCGGACCTGTGCCTTGACGTAAGAACCTGGCTCAAGGACACTCTTGCCACGACGCAGGCAGGAGAAGCGGCGCTCGCCGCTGTAACGCAACAGAGAGATTGAGTCATGAAAAAAGTCTACCCCGATGCCAGGACGGCGGTGGCAGGGCTGTTGTTCGACGGTATGACGATCATGGCCGGCGGCTTCGGCTTGTGCGGCATTTCAGAAAACACCATCGATGCCATCTTGACGGCAGGAACGAAATCCCTGACCGTGATTTCCAACAATTGCGGTATCGACGGTTTCGGTCTCGGCAAGCTGCTCGGCAATCGACAAATCACAAAAATGATCTCGTCTTATGTCGGCGAGAACAAGCTGTTCGCCGAACTGTATCTCAGCGGCAAGCTGCAATTGGAGTTCAACCCGCAAGGAACGCTGGCCGAGAGGATTCGCGCCGGCGGCGCGGGCATTCCAGCTTTTTTCACCAAAACCGGGGTCGGAACCCTGGTCGCCGAAGGGAAGGAAGAGCGCGAATTCAACGGCGAACGCTATTTGATGGAAACTGGCCTGGTCGCCGATCTGGCCATCGTCCATGCCTGGAAGGGCGATAGCGAAGGCAATCTGATCTATCGCAAGACCGCCCGCAACTTCAACCAGCCAATGGCAACCGCTGGCAAAGTGACGGTCGCCGAGGTGGAGGAACTGGTCCCGGCAGGCTCGCTCGATCCCGACCAAATCCACACGCCGGGCATTTACGTTCAGCGTCTATTCCAGGCCAAAGGGCTGGAAAAGCGTATCGAGCAGCGCACCACCCGCAAACGCGCCTAACCCTGGCGACAAGGAGTTTCGATCATGGCTTGGACCCGTGAAGATATGGCGGCCCGCGCCGCTTTGGAATTGCGCGACGGTTTTTACGTCAATCTGGGGATCGGCATCCCAACCCTGGTGGCCAATTACATCCCAAGCGACATCCATGTGACGCTGCATAGCGAAAATGGCCTGCTCGGCATCGGCCCTTTTCCGTTTGAGGGCGAAGAAGACCCTGATCTGATCAATGCCGGCAAGCAGACCGTTACCGCTTTGCCGCATTCCTCTTACTTCGATAGCGCTAGCAGCTTTGCCATGATCCGCGGCGGCCATATCGATCTGGCCATCCTGGGCGCCATGCAGGTGGCGCAAAATGGTGATCTGGCCAATTGGATGATCCCCGGCAAGCTGGTCAAGGGCATGGGCGGCGCCATGGATCTGGTGGCCGGCGTGCGGCGCGTCGTGGTTGTCATGGAGCATAACGACAAGAATGGCGGCGCAAAATTTCTCGCCGCTTGCGATCTGCCGCTGACCGGCGCGCGCGTGGTCGACCGGCTGATCACCGATCTGGCGGTGTTCGATATCGACCGTAAACAGGGCGCGGCTACCCTGATCGATATCGCGCCCGGCTTGTCGCTCCAGGATATCCGCGAGCGCACGCAAGCCGACTTCGCCACCGGGCAGGGATATAAGCGTCATCGGTAAATTTGGGCCGGCGTTCCTGGAAACGTGAAAGGGCTTAAGGAATCACGACGATGCCATCTACTGTCGCCCGCGGCGTCCGCTCCGCGATCGCATCCCTGGAGCGCTCGAAAATATCCGACGCCTATGAGTATGGCGCGAACCGGCCGGGGCTGATCGCGCTTTGGTTTGGCGAGAGCGATGAGCCGAGCCCAGGCTTTATCGGCGATGCCGCCAGCGCGGCCTTGCGGCAAGGCATGACCCATTACGCGCCAAAGCGCGGCCTGCCGGCTTTGCGTGAAGCGCTTGCCCGCTATTCCAGCCGACTTTATGGCGTCGAGATCGATTGTGAGCGTATTTCGGTGCTGCCCTCGGGCATGGCCGCGATCATGCTGACGATACAAGCGCTGGTCGAACCGGGACGCAATGCGGTGACGCTCTCTCCCTCTTGGCCCAATGGCGTATCGGCAATCGCAGCGTTGGGCGGCGAGGTGCGCCATGTGGCGTTAGACTATCGGCCGGATAGCGGCTGGTCGCTCGATCTCGATCGCCTGTTTGCCGCCATCGATGCACGCACGGTCATGCTGTTTATCAATTCGCCGAACAATCCAACCGGTTGGACCGCCAGCCGCGCCGAATTGCAGGCCATTTTAGCCAAGGCCCGCAGTTGGGTCTTTGGATTCTGTCCGACGAGGTCTATGGCCGGATCGCCTATACCGCATCCGGCGAGCCAGCCCCCTCGATGCTGGAATTGATCGCGCCTGAGGACCGGGTGGTGGTGGCCAATAGTTTTTCCAAAACCTGGGCGATGAATACGGGCTGGCGACTTGGATGGGTGACGATTCCGCAAGAAATCGTACCGGCATTGGAAAAACTCAATGAAATCAACGCTACAGGCGCTGCCACCTTCGTTCAGGCAGCTGGTATCGTCGCGGTCGAGCAGGGCGAAAGCTTCGTTGCCGAGCAGCTGGCCCGCTGTAGCGCGCACCGTCGATTGATCTCTCAGCGCTTAGGCCAGCTGGAAAACATCCGCGTCACTCCCCCCGACGGGGCTTTTTACAGTTTTTTTTGCCGTGGACGGTGAAAAGGACAGTGTGGCGTTGGCGCGGCGCTTGATCGACAAGGCTAATGTTGGCCTAGCCCCAGGTCTGGCGTTCGGCGCCGCTGGCGAAGGCTTTCTGCGCTTGTGCTTTGCAGCGGCAACGCCAACCCTGACCGCGGCTCTCGACCGTTTGATTGGGGAATTGCGGCCATGACCGACGATTATTTTCTTATCCTTGCCCGTTACAATGGCTGGGCTAACAAGCGGCTTTACGCTGCGTGCGATCATTTGAGCGATGCCGAATATTTTGCCAACGCCAGGCTTTTTTCGGTTCGATTCATCGAACGCTGAATCATATTCTGGTTGGAGACCGCATCTGGCTGGAACGTCTGACGGCACAGCCGCCTTCCGGGCTGAAGCTGGGTCAGATATTGTACGAACAACGCAAAGAGCTGGCCAATGCCCGCGCAAAAGAGGATGCCCGCATCCTAGCGGTAGCCGAGCAATGGCGCGGCCCCTGGCTGAGACGGGATTTATCCTATCGCACCACCAAGGGCGAGGCGCAGAGATGACGCCGGTGATTCTGATCTTGGGTCATTTCTTCAATCACCAGACCCATCATCGCGGCCAGGTGAGCGATCTTTTGATGCAAACCGCGGTCGAACCGCCCGTCCTGGATCTGATATATTTTTTGCGCGATAATTAAATCAGCCCAGCTCCGGCCGCTGAACCTCGCCTTGGGCAAGAAGCGCGTTTGTGTGGCAAACCAATTGTTCCAGAGCCCGGTCACGGATTCCGCAATCGCGCAGATGCGCGACGGTATTGAGCAAATAAACGATATTTGGACCGCGTTCGCCAGCCGAAGTGGCAATCACGCGGGCAGCCAGATCGGTATCCAGCCGGCCGGCATATTGGTAATGGCGCGGATCGATGACGAAACATTGCGCGGGCACCTTTTGCCGATTTTCCAGCTTGACGGACAGCATGAGCGGGCGATAGGCGCTGGCCAGCATCTCACGGTCCCACAAATAGGCTTTCACCGCCGGGATATCGGCGTCGGTGACGCGATAGGCCACGCCCCGGCACGAGCCGCCGCGATCCAGCCCCAGAACCAACCCCGGCTGGCCCGGCGTGCCGCGATAACGGTGCGAATAAAGGCAAAAACGGCGATGATAGCCGTAAAGCCGGGCCAATTGCCGTTCGACATAGGCAAAGCCCGGATCCCACATCAACGAACCGTAGCCAAAGACCCAATAATCCACGCCCGCCTCGACACTGCCTTACTTTAGCGCTGGGGCGGTGACCAAAGCCACTCCCAGCGCCACCCCCGCCATACCGATCATCGCCCGCGCTCCCAATGTCTCATCGAACAGCCCCCAGGCGATCGCCGCCGTCAAGGGGGGCACCAGATACATCAAGCTGGCTACCCGTGCGGCGTCGCCGCGCCGGATCAGCAGGTAAAATAACGCGACCGTCACCACCGACAAGATCAGCGACAACCATAAGAAGGCGAACAGAAATTCACCGGTCCAATCGATGACCATCGTTTCATGGGCGGCGGCAAGAGCAAGCAGCGTCACGCCGCAGGCAGCATACTGCAACGCTGTTCCGGTGCGCAAATCGTTGCCGCCGCCAAACCGCTTTTGATAGAGCGTGCCAAGGGTGATTCCCATCAAGGCCGCAAGCGCGCAGGCCAGACCCGACGCGCTGAAACCGCCAAAGCCGATTTTTCCGACAGCACCGCCGTCACCCCGCTCAGGCCGAGGACCAATCCCAGCCATTGCCGAGGGTTGACTTTTTCGCCCAAGACCGGCCCGGCGAGCGCGCCGGTCAACAGCGGCTGCAACGATACGATCAGCGCCGTCAACCCGGCTGACATGCCAAGGGAAATCGCCTCGAACACCCCGCTCAGATAAACGCCATGAACCAGCAAACCGGCGGCGATACAATGCAGCGCCATGCGCCCGCGTGGCCAGCGGGCGCGACCGATCAGCCCGATCGCCCCCAGCAGAGCGGCTGCGAACACCAGGCGCCAGCCCAGAAAGGGTCAAAGGCTCGGCATGAGGCAGGCCAAGCTTGGCGCCGATAAATCCGGTGCTCCACAGCCCAACGAACAAGGCCGGCACGACCAGCCCCAAAGCCTGTGCCGGCGCGGCACAGGCGGTACGCTCAAGGGTTTCATCGAATGAAACTCCGTTAACAGAAAACCAATCCCATGAACGATAACGCTCAGATTCGAAGATAATAGCCGTTGACGGCGGCGGTACATCCGAATTTTTCTTCGCGGGCCTTATCGGCTTGCAGCAAGCCTGGATGATCTTGCTTGAAATCGTTCAACCGCCTCAAAGGGGCCAGGGCCGAATTCTGGCCGCACGGGATGGCCGTTGATAATCGTATCTTCCACGATGACATAGTCGCAAGGACGCAGCCTTGGGACGAAGGCAGTCAATTCGCGATAGACGTGTTGCGCGGAATGATCGGAATCCAAAATCAAAAAGATGCGTCCGCGCGTTTTCTTCGCGGATCGCGGCCATGATTTTTTCCGCTAATGTCGGGTCGCTGCTATCGCCCTTGATCAATGTCAATTTCGCATGGGAAAGAGCGGCCGGATGCACAGCGTCATGAGTGATGTCGATACTGACGACTCGACCTTGCGCCTTGCGCGCGGCGAGAAGATCGGCAAAAAAAATTCCCGATCCGCCATGGCGGGTGCCG
The DNA here is from genome assembly GCA_021613335.1 of Whitmania pigra. Lineage (NCBI taxonomy): Eukaryota > Metazoa > Annelida > Clitellata > Hirudinida > Haemopidae > Whitmania > Whitmania pigra. The sequence continues at coordinate 6,694 of JAJTWR010000426.1, read as the reverse complement.
GCCTCGATAATCCATTGAATATCGTGTTGGTCGATAATTTCTTGATAATTCCACATATCCTGCGGAATCTTAAGGGTTCTGACGCCTCGATAGGACATATTTTTCCAAATATTGCGATTGTAAAACCATTTTAGATAATTTTCTGATTCAATATTCATTTGACTCTCACGCTGAGTTTTAGAAAGCACCCGCTTCGTGGTGAGATTACCCTGATGGAACGGCAAGTTGAAGATGTTTTGTGCGCTGAATGAGAGGCCGGCGTCGGGCATGAAAATCTGGGACCGCCGCACTGAAGCGATCGTCCGGACGCCGGTCTTCAGCAACCTGCGGCAGCAAACCGCCGCCCATGGTCCGAAAAACGCATCTCGAAAAACACCCTGTATTTTTTTAATCTCCTCGAATCATTATAGCCTGCCATGATCGATGCATGATCCTGAAACCAAGCCCTGAATGGCGACCGATTCGGGTTTGACGACGATACAATTTATAGCTGTTTTTCTATATTGCTTATAATATGCTCTTAGACTCAGAACTCATTAATTGATCCAAAAACTGACGGTTGCGGCGATAGCGATTGCCGACATGAAGGTGTTGGCGCACCGGTCATATCGGGTGTGGATACGCCGCCGGTCTTTGAGCTTGGCAACATGTTCTCGATTTCATGACGGTTCCGAAGAGGGCTTTATCGAAACCAATCTGAGTTTTTGCGATTTGATTTCGGCGGGATGCAAGGGGTAATTCCGCGTCCAATAAGCGCTTTGTGGAACCAATCGGCGTACATCCCTTATCGCCCGGAAGCTCCCTGGCTTGGGCAGCGCGTAACCATCCGTGCGATTCCTTTATGATCGCTCATCCGGCCTTCAGTCAGCAGCAGAACGATCGGACGGCCTTTCCCATCGCAGACCGCATGAAGTTTGGAGTTCAAGCCGCCCTTCGTGCGGCCGATACGGCGGGGACAGTCCCTTTTTATGCAGCCTCGCTGCGGTTCGATGGGCTTTCAAATGCGTTGCATCGATCATCAGCCGCTCCGGATCGCCAGGCTTGCCCGCCAACCGGGCAGAAATACGGTTGAAAACGCCAAGGCGACTCCAGCGAACGAACCGATTGTAAATAGTCTTGTGCGGACCGTATTCCTTTTGGGCATCGCGCCAGCCGAAATCCATTGTGGACGACAAAAACGATACCGCTGAGAACGCGCCGGTCGTCAACGCGGGCAATCCCATGCGATAACGGAAAATATGGCGAAATCCGGCGCATCTGAGCCTCGGTCAACCAAAATAAATCGCTCATCTCAGAGCCTCCTATAACTTCCATTGTTGCAAAGAACTCAATGCAAGTAAATTAATGGGTCCTGAGCCTAGAGGAATTGAAGGATGAAAAAACCGCAAGCGATGATGACGACCAGCCCGCTTGCAATCATTAACGCCGTTTGAAACAAACAGGCGGGCGGCGATTGTCATTGGCTGCGTGCAACCAGTAAGAGACTTTTTTATAGGCAATACCAGTCAGGGCGGCGGTTGGCCGCCGCCCTTTAGCCTTGTTCCTGCCCAAAGACAGGAGGGGCGAGCCGCGATCAGCCACGCTTGGCCAGCGGCACATACGGGCGCGACGGCGAACGATATAGAGCTGCCGCGGACGACCGATTTCTGTTCAGTATCGTCGATCATTTCTTTCCACTGCGGAGATCCAGCCAACGGTTCGCGCGAGACGGCGAACAGCACCGTAAACATGGTGGTGGAAAACCCATCGCCCGCAAGATGATACCGGAATAAAAATCGACGTTCGGGTATAGCTTCTTTTCGACAAAATAGGAATCTTCCAAAGCTATGCGTTCCAGCTCCATCGCCAGTTCCCAGCAACGGATCGTCGATGCCCAGCTGACCAAGAACGTCATGGCAGGTTTGGCGCAAACCTTGGCGCGCGGATCGTGATTCTTATAGACCCGGTGACCGAAGCCCATCAGGCGGAAATGATCGTTCTTGTCCTTCGCCCGGGCGATGAATTCCGGTAGACGGTCTTTGGTGCCGATCTCTTTCAGCATATTCCAACACCGCTTCGTTGGCGCCGCCATGGGCTGGGCCCCAGAGCGAGGCGATACCGGCGGCAATACAGGCGAACGGGTTGGCCCCCGACGAGCCCGACAGGCGAACCGTCGATGTCGAGGCGTTTTGTTCGTGGTCCGGCATGCAGGATCAGCAAGCGATCCATGGCCCGGCTTAGAACCGGGTTGCCCTTCCAGGTTTCGCAAGGAACCGAAAACAGCATATAGAGAAAATTTTCGGCGTAATCGAGATTGTTGCGCGGATAGATCAGTGGCTGACCGATGGAGTATTTGTAGGCCATTGCCGCGATGGTTGGCATCTTGGCGATCAGACGGTTGCGATGCAACCAGGCGTTGCTGCGGATCGGAATATCGGTCGAATCATGATAAAAGGCCGCCAGAGCGCCGACCACGCCGCACATCACCGCCATCGGATGAGCATCGCGACGAAAGCCGCGCAAGAAGAAGCTGATCTGCTCATGCACCATCGTGTGGCTGGTGATGGTGCGATCGAATTCTGCTTTTCGGCCGCCGATGGCAATTCGCCGTGCAGCAGCAGATAGCTACCTCCAGGAAGGTGCTATGCTCGGCTAATTCCTGGATCGGATAGCCGCGGTGCAAAAGTACGCCTTCGTCTCCATCGATGTAGGTGATGCTCGATTCACAACCCGGTGGAAGTAAAGCCGGATCGTAGGTAAAGTAACCGGTGCTGGAATAGAGTGAACGAATATCGATAACACTGGGACCGATCGTCCCATGCAGCAGCGGTAAATCCACCTGCTTACCCGAACGATTATCGATGAGGGTAACGGTGTCGGTCGGTATGCCCATTTTTATATTCCCTCGTTAGTCTAATCACAAATATTCTCAGTCTTGATACAGTATAGGAGTGTGGCGAATTCGAATCAATTGCTTCGCTGCGCCAAGACATCCCCAATCCGGCCTAGACATTCGTCGCGATCGAGAATCGCCATGACGGTGAATATCGGCGGGGATACGATACTACCGGACAAGCAGGCGCGCAAAGGCTGCGCGATGTCGCCAAGTTTGACTGAATTTTCCTCGGCGAACAAGCGCAACGAGGCTTCAAGCCCTTCCGCCGTCCAATCGCTGAAGCTGGCGAGCGCGCTGAACAGCTGTGGCAGCAAGAATGCGGATTTTTCAACTGTCGCTTGCGCCTTGGCGTCCAGCGCCAAGGGGCGGGGCAGAACGTAGAATTGTGCCGAAGCGCTCAGATCGCACAAGGTTTTGCGCGTTCCTCCTTCAGCCCGCTCATGCCAGCCTCCAGGCGCGCCATGTCGAGCGGGCCCAAAGCCCGGCCCAGACAGGCCTCCAGGGGGCAGCCACCTGCAAGGCGAGAGACGCATCGGCTTCATGTTTCAAATAATGGGCATTCAGACTGGCGAGTTTGGTGAAATCGAAGCGCGACGGCGAGCGGCCGACGGCATCGAGATCGAACCATTCGATCGCTTTGGCGGTTGGGATGATTTCGTCATCGCCATGGCCCCATCCCAGTCGCAACAGATAATTACGCAAAGCTTGCGGCAGATATCCCAGATCGCGATAAGCCTCAACCCCGAGTGCGCCGTGACGCTTGGATAGTTTGGCGCCGTCCGGGCCGTGAATCAGCGGAATATGGGCAAAATCGGGCGTTGTCCAGCCGCACGCCCGGTAGAGTTGGATCTGACGAAAGGCGTTGGTCAGATGATCGTCGCCCCGGATGATTTTGGTGATCTCCATGTCATGATCGTCCACCACGACCGACAGCATATAGGTTGGCGTGCCATCGGCGCGCAGCAGGACCATATCGTCCAATTGTCCGTTGGCGACCGTTACGCTTCCTTGCACGAGATCCGTCAGCGTCGTGCTGCCCTCTTGCGGGGTTTTCAGCAGCCGGATGACAAAGGGCGCGCCGGCCGGGGCTTGCGACGGATCGCGATCGCGCCAGCGTCCGTCATACCTTATCGGTTGACCGCTCGCCCTGGCCTTGCCGCGCATGATATCGAGCTCCTCGGGGTGGCATAACAGCGGTAGGCGCGGCCTTGGGCAAGCAGGTCATGGCGATTTGCCTGTGGCGGGCGGCGGGGAAAACTGATAAACGATCTCGCCGTCCCAATCGAGTGGCAGCCAACGCAACCCGTCAAGGATGGCATCGACCGCTTCCTTGGTCGAGCGGGCGCGATCGGTATCTTCGATCCGCAATAAAAATCTGCCGCCATGATGGCGGGCGTAAAAGCCAGTTGAACAAGGCGGTGCGAGCGCCGCCAATGTGCAAAAAACCGGTGGGAGAGGGGGCAAAACGGGTAACGACGGTCATTGGAACAGGATCGAGAACAGGAATGGAAATACCGAGATGGCAAAACCTAGCAAGGTTTTGCCGAAATCCGCGTAGCATGTTTTGTCGCGATTCGCGACAGAGCATCGTGGCTTTGGCAACGATTGAATGCCTGGTTTTTCGACATTCAAGGCGACCGGCTGATATTGTGGACGCCGGTTTGTTTTGGCGTTGGCGTTGGGGTTTATTTTTATCTGCCGCGCGAACCGTCAATATTCGAATTGTTTCTTGTGCTGATCCTGCCAATGGCGGCGATATGTGTACCCCGCCCAAGCGATTTGTTACGCATTCTTCAAGCCGCGGCGCTGATGACGGCGGCCGGTCTGGCGGTTGCCGGCGCGTCGTCGCGCTGGCAGGCAAGCTCGATGCTCGATCGACCGTTGCCCGCTATCGAGCTTAGCGGTTGGCTGTCTGGCATCGATCGCGGCGCCAGCGGTCAGCGCCGGATATTTTGGACCGGGATACAGAGTGAAACCGATCGGGAACTGCCAAGCGGCTTGCGCCTTACGCTGCCAAACGGCATGGACGAGCCGGATGTGGGAAGCTTCATCCGTTTGCGAGCAAAGCTTTACCCCATCCCCGCCGCCGGCCTGGGTCAATGGTTACGATCAGCAGCGGGCGCTTGTTTTTCCGTGGAATCGGGGGCTTGGGAGAAGCGCTGGAGCCGCCGGTTGTCGCGATAACCGGCGAAAAGCTGGTCTCTGCCAGCCCAGCGCCGGACGATTACCGCCCGTATCCTGGCGATCGATCGCGGCCAGGCTGGAGCGTTGGCGGTAGCGCTTACCGTTGGCGACCGTTCCCTGATTTTCGCCCGAGACCGACCGGGCCATGCGGGATTCTGGCCTGGCGCATCTTTTATCGATTTCCGGTTTGCATATCGGCCTGGTTGCCTTGCTGGTCATGGGGGTCGTTTCGGCCGCGGCGGCGCTCTTTGGCCTTGGCTGGCCTTGCGATTTCATCTGAAAAAATGGTCGGCCGGCGCCGCAATCCTTGCCGCGGGTTTTATTCGGCCTTGGCGGGATGGGATGTCCCGGTCCAGCGCTCCTTTTTGTCGATTCTGGTTATTTTGGCGGCGGTGATCGCAGACCGCAATCCAATCTCGCTGCGTCCAGTGGCGGCGGCAGCCTTGGCGGTGCTGGTCGTGGCGCCCGATGCGCTGCTCGGGGCCAGTTTTCAGATGTCCTTTGCCGCTGTCATCATGCTGATCGGCGGGTACGAACGAGGATGGATCAAGCTGGCGCGCTGGCGGGTGGACGGCATCGGCGGGTGGCTGCTCTTGTGGCTGGCGGGCACCGTCGCCAGTTCCCTGCTGGCAACCGCGGCCACCTTGCCTTATGCCGCTTATCATTTTCATCGGATTGCCCTTTAAGGGGGTGATCTCGAATATTCTGGCCATTCCCTTGTCGGGAATCGTCATCATGCCCATGGCCGTGGTGGCGCTTTTGGCAATGCCCTTTGGTTTGGAAGCGGCGCCGTTGGCGGGCATGATGGCGGGGCTGGACGCTTGGCTGATCATGGCAACCTCGATCGCGCGGTGGCCGGGATCGTCTCTCGCCGTAGCGGAAATGGGCGATATCAGCTTGATATTATTTTCGCTTTCCGGTCTTTGGCTGTGCTTGTGGCGTGGCTGGGCGGCAGCGTTTCTGGCTGCCGGCATGACGCTGCTGGCCCTTGGATTATGGTGGCGTCATCCTGTGCCGGATGCGATGAGCGGCGCTCGGCGCGGCAATTGCCGGAATCAATACGGGAAAAGCGATCTTCATCCCCGGGGCCAAACCCGCCGGGCTTTTGCCCGAGATCTGGCGCGATCTCACAGGCGGATTGGCGCTGACGACCGATTCTCCGCCGCCAGGCAGCGATTTCGGCGATCGCCGGTTTGGATGTCGGCGGGATTTATGTCTCTGGGAGCGCTACGGGCGGACCCTGGCGCTTCCCTTGACCCGCGCTGGCGCGATAGCCGCGTGCGGCCGCCACGATTTGCTTGCTCATCCGTGATTCTGGCCGGAATGGTTCGTCCTCCTGGCGGATCGTCGTCTCCTTCGCCGGTTGGCGCCGCCGGCGTTTATCTGACCCCGGGCGGTATTGCCATCGCCACCGACCGCCAGCGCCGGGGAAACCGCCTCTGGGTGGCGTTGCCGCACAAACCGGCCGAGCGAGATCGGAATGAAGATCAATATCGACGGTAGAGCCCCACCAGGCAGCCCTGCACCTGCACCCGGCCCGGTCCAAAGATCCGGGTTTCCATCGTCTTGTTGGCGGGCTCCAGCGCGATCGACGCGCCCTTACGCCGCAGTCTTTTCAAAGTGACTTCGCGATCG
>JAJTWR010000423.1:0-30282 GCA_021613335.1 Whitmania pigra | reverse complement strand
GGGCGTCCCCCTTTCGAGGGGTCGGAACGTCGAACCGCCTTGCTCAGAGCCGGGCGAAACTGCTCGAAGCAGACCGTTCGCTCCAGTTTCTCCAGCGGATCACCTTCCGCCGACAGAGCTTCAAGGCTGTGTTCGAAATCCCAGAAACCAACCTGACCCTTCATCAAGGCCTCCATCCATCTACCGATACAGACAATTGAATCATAAAATCGTCACCAACGCCAGTTTCCGGAGGCGTCCAGCTTTCTTGTCAGAAGACGCAATGTCCGGTCTGGTTTGCTGGAGATGGACTTGGCGGACGCCATCCAGCCGGAGGCGCTGCGATGGCTTGAGTAGGCTTTTTGTCCGGGCTTGAGCGGAACATGACAGAGCGTCCGGTTGAAGGCGGGCGTCATTGGTCGGTGCGCGTTTTCAGGCTGCGCATAACTTCGCTTTGCACGGTATCCCATATCTGAGATTTCAAAGCGATATAGCGGGGCGAAAGCTGCGCGTCAGCGTTGCGCGGATAGGGTAGATCGTTCGGCAAGTCGCACGCAATGCGACCAGGGCGCGCGCTCATGATGACCATTCTGGTCGATAAGAGCAGCGCCTCATCGATTGAATGGGTGATGAACAGAATGGTTTTGCCGCTTTGTTCGTAGATGCGGGTCAGCTCCTCTTGCAAGACCTGACGCGTCATGGCGTCCAGCGCGGCAAAGGGCTCGTCGAGCAAAATGACATCGGGATCGTTAGCCAAAACACGCGCGATGGAGACGCGCTGACGCATGCCGCCGGACAATGCCTTGGGATAAGCCTCCTCAAAGCCTTTCAGCCCCACCATCTCGATGAATTTTTGGGCGATATCGCGGCGTTCGGCGGCCTTCACCCCCTTCATTCTCAAGCCGAAAGCGACATTTTCCCTGACGCTCAGCCAAGGAAACAGGGCGTATTGCTGGAAGACCATGCCGCAATGCGGATCGACGTCGCGCACCTCGCGGCCATTCACGACGATGCGGCCAGAACTCAACCGCTCGAAACCGGCGATCAGATTGAGCAGGGTGGTTTTCCCGCAGCCCGACGCGCCAAGCACGACGAGAAATTCGCCGCGCCGGATGTGTAAGGTGACATTGTCCAGCGCTTGAAACGAGTCGAAGCTCTTGGAAACGTTTTCGATGGAAATCAATGGATCCTCTAGCGCGCCCATGCCAGCACCCTGTTTTCAATCGATCGAAACAGAATATCAGTAGCCAGGACTGTAATGCTGATCAGTGTCATACCCAGCACAACCGTATCCGTTTGAAAAAATTCCTTGCCGTTCATGATAAGAAAGCCAAGACCTTCTCGAGCTGCCACCAGTTCGGCAGAGATAACGCAGGTCCAGGACAGCCCCAGGATTACCTTGAACCCGCTGAATATTTGCGGCAGGCTGGCCGGCAGGATGACCGAACGCATGACTTGAACGCCGCTAGCGCCCAGATTACGGGCGGCGCGGATGAGCAGCGGATCGATATTGCCCGTTGCCTCGATCACATAAAGCAGCGCCGGGGCGAAAGTTCCCATGAATACGATGCTGTATTTCTGCGTCTCGGTAATGCCGAACCACAGAAGCGACAGGGGAATCCAGCTCATTGAGGGCAGAGGCCGCAAAAAGGATAGGATGGGGTCGAAAACCGCACGCGCGCGTCTTGAGGTTCCCAAAAAAATTCCCAGCGGAATGGCCAAGGCGGTTGCCGCGGCGAATCCGGTCATCACCCGGCGCGCCGAGGAAATAACATGACCGAACACCGCATCCTGTCCCCACATAACGATCAAACGCTTAAAAACATCCGATGGCGAGGGCAGAAACAAGGGATCGATCCACCTCAAACGGCAAACCGCCTCCCAGAAACACAAAAGAGCAATGACCGAAAGGGCGCTGATCAGCATCAGGTCCGAACGGTGCCGAAATCTCTGCGTCGTCATTCCTCAAATCCCAGACAAGAATTGCGAAAAGGCCGGCTCAATCCAGTCGCGCACGTGCGGCGCTCGATCGATCTGACCGTACTGAACCATCATCGCAGCGAGCTTTTCGAGACCGCCAACATATTTGCTGTCGGGCGAAAGAAGCGCTCTTTGCTCGTCCGCCCCATAGCAATCGGCGCTTTTAACCATCTCAAGCTGTTCTGCGTCGCTCAGCTTGGTGAGTTCGATCAACGCCGTCACCGCGCTTTGGGGCTGTGCTTTCAACTGCTCGCTGGCGCGGAAGTAAGCTTTGAGAAAGCGCTTAGCCATTTCAGGAGATTTGTTCAGAAACTCGCGATTGGCCAGAAGAACGTCCGGCCAAGGCCGTTAATCCATACTCCTTATAGAGCGAAAAGGCCGTGTCATCGTCAAGCAGTTTCATGCCAGGCATAGCGAGAATCGCATTGCACTGAGGCGTCCAAGCCGACGCCGCATCGATTTGTTTCGATTGAATGGCTGCCGGTAATCGACGTCTCGCCGGATACGATCGGCGTGGTAACGGACGCGGTGCTGGACGAGATTGCCGCCTGGCAGAGCCGTCCCCTCGATCCCGCATACGCCCTTGTTTTCTTTGACGCTTTGCGTGTCAAAATCCGGGATGAGGGGTTGGTTCGCAACAAAGCCCTCTATGTCGCCTTTGGCGTTCGCTGCGATGGCGGCAAGGAGGTTTTGTGCCTTTGGATTGAGACGAACGAAAGCGGCAAATTCTGGCTGAAAGCGATGAACGAGCTCAAAAACCGCGGCGTCGAAGATATCCTGATCGCCGTCGTCGACGGACTGAAAGGCTTCCCTGATGCCATCCACGCGGTATTTCCGGAAACGACCGTTCAAACCTGCATTGTTCACTTGCTGCGAAACCCGCTAAACTGAACGGTTCTATCAACGCGACATTCGGCTGATTTGACGGGGGCCTTTCGTCGCCAAAAGTGTGATAGAGGCTCTTGATCGCCGCGATGGCAACGGAATGATGAGCACAGTGCCGTGCTGCGCCCTATCCCGCTACGCCATGGCCGCCTTTTCGAGGTAAATCAGCCGTTTCACGTTGTAGACGATGTTGGCCATGCCGATCTTCAACGTGGCGCGGGCGATTCTGATGGTGCGAACGACGAGGCCCATTCTCGATTTGGACACCTCCGGAATCCTGGTTTTAAGGATCTTGGGTTGAGGAAGGGCTGTTTTTTGGCATAAGTCGGGTGAAGAGGACGATGTTCCGGGGTTTGCGAGGCGACTTTACCTCGTTTTCCTTGTTCCCCAGGGTCAGACGGGGTTCATTTTTTCCAACCAGCACCAGAGTTTCATGTTGTAAGCCATGCTGTCCAGAGTGATGGTCGCCTCTGCTCTTGCTTTTCCGATGGTTCGGATGAAGAGACTCATGCGATCTTTCTGTTCGGCGAAGACGCGCTCAACACGGGCGCGGATTTTGGACTTCACCGCATTGGCCCTCGCTGTGGCCTTGCTCATCGGTCTGCCCTTTGGTTTCTTGCGATGGATGCGGCTGACCTTGCCATGATCAAGCAGAAATTCCTCGTTGCTCTTTGAGCGGTATGCCGTATCGGCCCATACATCCGAGGCTGTGTTCCGGGCAACCAGCCCCTCTCGCAACCGCGCTCCATCCGCGGCGGCGGCATCCGTGACGAGGCAGCGGAGAGTTTCATCGTCCAGTGAGCCTCTCGATCCTTCTGCCGTGATTTGGCCGGCCTGTCCTTCCATGCTTTCCTTCCATGCTTTCCTTCCATGCTTTCCTTCCATGCTTTCCTTCCATGCTTTCCTTCCATGCTTCGGGGGTCCGACCGGCTTCGATCGCCTCTTTCCCGCTGTCTTTGTTGCGCTGGCGTGGGGCTGCCACCAGCGTCGCGTCAATGATCTGGCCGCCCATGGCAAGATAGCCTGCATCGGAAATCATCTGATCGAGGGTTTGAAACAGCCGGTCCAGCGCCCTGGCCGTGATCAGCGCCTCGCGAAAATCCACACAGCGTGTTGGCGTCGGGAACCGCTTCCCCGGGACGCAAACCGCAGAACCGAAGCCAGGTCAGGCGATCTTGCACCTGGCAGGCCGTCTGCTGGAGTGACAGGCCATAGAGCCCCTGCAAGACCAGCATCTTGAACTTCAGCGCCACATCGAACCCGGGGCGTCCCCCTTTCGAGGGGTCGGAACGTCGAACCGCCTTGCTCGGAGCCGGGCGAAACTGCCCGAAGCAGACCGTTCGCTCCAGTTTCTCCAGCGGATCACCTTCCGCCGACAGAGCTTCAGGGCTGTGTTTGAAATCCCAGAAACCAACCTGACCCTTCATCAGGGCATCCATCCATCTACCGATACAGACAATTGAATCATAAAATCGTCACCAACGCCAGTTTCCGGCGGCATCCAACATCTGCTCGGCCAGAAGCTTCTTTAGCTTGGCGTTCTCCTCTTCGAGCGCCTTCAGGCGCTTCGCCTCGGAAACCTCCAGGCCGCCGTATTTGGCTTTCCAGGCGTAAAATGTCGCTTCCGAAATCCCGTGCTTGCGGCAGAGGTCGGCCACCTTCGCGCCAGCCTCCTGTTCCTTCAGCACCGCAATAAGCTGCCCTTCCGTAAATCTCTGCTTCTTCATCCGTCCGTCCTTTAATAGGCCGGACTCTAATCTACTCTGGAGGAAATTAACCGTGGCAGGTCAATGGCGTGCAATTCGGACAACTCGGCCGATCGTTCCTGAACTGCACGGATTCTAGCTGATATATGTAAACTTAGGCGGCATTCTGCAAGAATACATACTGAGCACCTGGGCTTTCATTCCTTAATCCCAAGTATTTGCTGTTTGATGCCATATATGCCAGGGGGCGGGTCAGGCTAAAAGGAAAGAGCACCGGTTGCGATTGGAGGCTAACTACAGGAACTGGCTTCTCGAGATGGCGCAAGACGGCTTCAATCAACCATTCGGTAATGCTGTCGTCATCCACGATAATTGGCGTTACACGCGATACGCGCTTATTCTTTTCGGTGCGCTCTAATAGACGCCAGCCAGCCTGACTCTGAATGACCATGTTGGTCATCCGGTAGGTGCCTTCGCGCTCCCCGTAGGTTTCGCTCATGCGCCGATGGATTTGGGCGCAGGCGCAGTCGCCTTGTAGAGCGGACAAGCGTCCGATCAGTTCGGCCACCTTGCCGAAGAACGGATAGGTGGCAACCGCCATGCCCCAATGCAGCGCCGCGGCCGGCACATTTGGATTCGCCTTGAAAATCGCCGCGCCACGGTCAGCGTGACCTACCAGCTCGACGCGCGGCTCCAGCCATAGGCGCTTCAATACCGTGCGCGTCTTCGTTCGCGCGGCGGCGCCGAGCCCGGCGGCATCCAACAATGTCCCCAAGTCTTCGGGTGGCGCCAATCCAGCGCGAACCTTCAGCGCAGTGGTCGCCCATTCGAGAGCGATGAACCGATCAAAACCTATTCGGGGAGCCTGCGTCATCATCGAAACTCACCCAACGCCACTTGCATTTGCGACCCTTACGAAGGGGACAATCAGCTCCTCGACAGACACGCCACCGTGGACCACCACCTGATCGCCGGCGGGAACGAACGCGCTGCGTCCTTCAGCAAATAAAGGTTTGAAGTTCGCAGGCAGCCCCGCTATGTCCAGCGCGAGCGTATCTGGATAGGCGGCCGCCGATTCGGCGCGCAATGGCTCGCTTCGGTAGACGCGCACACGCTCGCCGCGTGTTTCCGCGATCACGCCCTGATTGGGTATGCCGATGCCAACAGCATCGACATTGCCGTGGTCTGCCGTGACGTAGATGCTGAAGCCTTCGCCGAGTAGAAAAGCGAAGAGGCGCGTGACAAAGCCGGTGTCGAGCCAGCGTCCGATCCACAGCGCCACATCCTCTTTGGATCGCTCCTTGTGCAGCCGTTCATCCACCTCATCAATGACCAGTCCCAGCACCTTGGGTTTGCTGCTGGCGATCTCGGTTTCCAGGGCATCCAGTTGCTCGACTTGGCGTAGTGCGCGGCGGTACATCACGTCGCCGGGCGCAATGCCGCCTTCGTTCTGCCAGTACGCCTTCCACAAGGTTTCCTCCTTGTTGGTGCGGTCTATCGAATCGTCGAACTCGCGCGGCCGCAAGCCGGAGAACAGCGCCTGACGGGATACAGACGTCACTGTGGGCAACCAGGCGAAGGCCGTGCTCTCGTCGAATGCCAAAGGTTGCTGGCCGGCGATCAGATGCTCCCTGATCCGCACCCATTGATCGAAGGCCAGCCCGTCGAACGCCAGCAGCGCCACCTTGGCTTCGCCTGCACTACGGCGCTGGCGCAGAAAACGTGGGACGTGATGCACCATCGCCGGACCTTTGATCGCCGGTTGCAGGATCAGATCGGCGTAGTGGCCGGCGACAATCCACGCCCGCAACCGTTCGTCCGTCAGCGCCTGAATGGCCTTGATGCGCCTCCGGATCGCGACCATCCGTTCGCCGCCATCCTTACCCGGCAATCCATGAACCCGGCTCAATATCTCGCCATAGCGTTTGGCGAAGTCGCCCCAGAGCTTGTGCGGGGCATCCGCTTCCGGCACGGCTGCGGCCAGCGCCTCGATGCCCTTTTCTACCAGCGCGAATTGTGACCGCACATCCTCGACGACGCCTGCCTTGATCCAGCCAGGCATGGCGGTGGGAATGTCGGATACCGCCAACGGATGCAGGCTGCCGTCGAGAAACAGCGAATCGATGATGGCGCGCACGTCGGTGTGATCGAAGGGAATCTCGATCGCCATGCCGATCTCGCCTGCGCCAAAGGGCGGCGGATCAGGCTCGGACATGCGCCTGCCTTCCAATTTCAGCTTTTCCAGATAGCGATACCAGGCGTCCTGAACCACGCGCAGCAGCGCGCTCCGGGATGACAGCCACTCCGCGACCGGATAACCGGCGAGCAAGCCTCTGCCGTGCAGGATGGTTGCCACATGCTCGGCAAATGGCTCGGGCAAGGCGCGGGCAGCGAAATGCAGCCGCAGCGCTTCGCGCCAGAAGTCCACGGACGCGCGGATGGATCGCGGCGTCAACTGATAGACGTGTTCGAGAATGAAGTCCTTCGACTCGCTTTCACCGCGCACTGATTGCAACTCGGTCTGATGGGCGTCGAACAGGATTTCCAGCCGTTCCGGCTCCACAAGTCGCACGGCGCCGTAGGCCAGCTTGGGGAATAGCTCGGCAAGATTCAGTCGTACCGCCGGGCGGGCGTTATGAACGATGTCCCACGGTAGATCGTTCGCATTGTCGTGGCGCAGATGCACGATCAGCGCCGGCGATGGCGCCGGCTCGTCGCCATCCCAAGGCGCGCGATACCGCTCCTCATATTCCGCGCGGAATCCGAACGGGTCGTCGTATCCCATCACCTCGAAGCCGCGGGCGCGCAATTCGGACAGCAGCCTCTCGTCCAGCAGCACGCCGTCTGGGTCGCAAGCCACCCACAATCGGGACAGATCGGCTGTGAAAGAGCCAAGGATACGCTGATGCCATTGGCTCATGACGCACGCTCGCTGGTCTTGCCGGCTTTGGCGTCGATCCGCATCATCGCCACGGCATTCAGTTCCGGCGCGCTGGATTTCATGTCGTCCAGCGCGGCCAGGCGCGCTTCATGCTCGATTTGGAGGCGCAGGCGGCGGAACTGCCGCACGGCGGGCAGACCGATGCGTCCGATGGCGCGATTACGGGCATCAAAGGCGTAGATGGCGCGATCCCGCTCTTCCTTGATACGGGCTTGATGTTCGTCGGCCAGCGCCGCGAACAGGGCTTCGCCTTGCGCGCCGGCCACCGCAAACGACGCCTCGAACCAGCGCGCCGAATCCTCCGCATCCGCCACCGACTGCACGGATACGGTTTCGGTCAGCAGCAAATCCCAAACCCGCTTGGCGGTAGGCACGAAAGGTCGGCCTTCGTCATTGATGAAGACCGGCAGGAAACGCTTGCGCCTTGCACCCGGCGCCGCCAGCCTGATTTCCCACAACGACCAGATGCCGTTGACCGAGTCGGGCAGGCCCGTCACCCGGATCGCCGGCACGGGCTGGCCTGCCACGAAACGCGGCACATCGCTGATGATCGCCTGCGCTCGCGGATCTTCCATCGTCAGCCATTCCGCCGCTGGGTTTTCACCGGCGGTGCGCGCATCGAAGCACGCCTGCGGCGTCTCGGCGCCGTCGGCCCAGCGCAAACGCCAGACACCGCCGTCCTGCGTCGCCGATCCGCCGCGCGCCGCCAGCCCGTTGACGACGGCGCGTTCCAGCCAGAACTGAGCCGGGTGGTCGCGCCACTTGCGCGCCTGCTCCGCATTGAGATCATGCGGCACAGATAACAGATCGCTGTTCCGGTTCGATTCCGCCAGCGTGGCGCGCAACTGCGAAACCACGCTGTCGCATTCGCGCTCGATGGCTTCGGGGCGTTGGAGGCTCTGCACGAACAGCTCGTCGAACATCGGCTCCACTTCCGCCGAGTCCATGACGTCCGCCGCCTTGTCCACGCCGAACTCCTCGGCGATGACGGCGAGCTTCTCCTCCAGCACCTGCCGGACGCGGTGTTCCACCGTGTCTTCCAGCACGAAGTTGAGCGCGCGCACGACGTGCTTCTGGCCGATGCGATCCACGCGACCGATACGCTGCTCGATGCGCATCGGGTTCCACGGCATGTCGAAATTGACGATGACGTGGCAGAATTGGAGGTTCAAACCCTCGCCGCCCGCATCGGTGGAAATCAGCACCCGCGCGTTCTGCGCGAAGGTCTGCAAGGTCCGCGTGCGGGCTTTCATGTCCATACCGCCATTGAGCGTGGCCACTGTGAAGCCCCGGCTTTCCAGATAGTCCGCCAGCATTGCCTGCGTGGGCACGAACTCGGTGAATACCAGCACCTTCAGCGCCGGGTCGCCTTCTTCCTGCTGCAGCTTGTATATGAGTTCCAGCAGGCTTTCGGCCTTGGCGTCCGTGCCGGCGGCTTCGGTGGAGCGCGCCAGCGCCAGCAGGGTTTCGACCTCCGACTTCTCCTGCTCCAGGCCGTCTGCTTGCAGCGCCAGGCCCACCTGCGCCTCGCCGTCGAGATCGGCCCATTCGTCCGGGGTCAGCGTGTCGAAAAGGCGCGCTTGGGTCCGCGGCGTGTCCAGCGCCGCCTGGCGTTTTTCCAGCGTGGCGCGGATCGCCGCGGTGCTGGATGTCACCAGCCGCTGCATCAGGATCATCAGAAAGCCGACATGGCGCTGCTTGGCCGCCAGCGCCTGATTGTAGCCGTGGCGCACATAGTCGGTGACCGCTTGGTACAATTGCTGCTGCGCTTCGTGCCGGGCGTGCCACGCGACAGTATGCAAGCGCGTCAGTCGGGGCCGGAACAGCGGCTGTCCCTCGGCGTTGATCGCTGCGCGTTTTTCGGTGCGGATCACGAAGGGTTGCACGCGCTCGCGGCTGACGCTGCTTTCGTCGGGGAAGGCGTCCCGGTCGAGCAACTGCATCAGGCGCAGGAACTGCTCGGTCTTGCCTTGGTGCGGCGTGGCCGACAGCAGAAGCAGATAGGGCGAGGCTTCGGCCAGCGCTGCGCCCAGCTTGTAGCGCGCCACCTGTTCGGTGCTGCCGCCCATGCGGTGCGCTTCGTCGATGATGACCAGATCCCAGGCTGCCGACGCCAAATCCTCGAAGCGTTCGCGGTTGTAGGTCTGGATCTGATCCAGGCTCCAGCCGCGCCGCGATTCCAGCGGCTTCACCGAATCCAGCGCGCAGATCACCTGATCGTGCATCCGCCAGGCATTGTCTTGCGCGCTGTCCTCGCGCCATTGGCGCAGGGCCGCCAGCGATGATGGATCGACGAAGTGCAACGGCTCGCCGAAATGCAGGCGCATCTCCGCTTGCCATTGCCGCACCAGCCCTTTGGGCGCGACCACCAGAATGCGCTTGGCGCGGCCGCGCAGCTTCAACTCGCGCAGGACCAGGCCCGCCTCGATGGTCTTGCCCAGCCCCACCTCGTCGGCGAGCAGGTAGCGGATGCGGTCTTGCCCGACGGCGCGGTTCAGCGCGTAAAGCTGGTGGGGCAGCGGGATGACGCTCGACTGGATGGGCGCCAGCAGCAGATTGTCTTCCAGCGCGTCCTGCACCTTGGCCGCCGCCGTGGCGTGCAGAATCCGCTCCACCGTGGGTCGCACGCTGGTGAGCGCCGCCAAATCCGCCGCCCGCGCGCGTAGCACGGCATCCTTCGCCGGCAGCCAAACAAGATAGGTCGTTTCTCCCCACAGCGCCAGCCGCTCGACCACGCGGCAGGGGGTCGCCTGCCGCGTATGCCAGCGCCAATCGCCGATGTCGAAGCCGCCTTGCGTCACCGCTTACGCCCCGTCTTCGCTGCGCGTCAGCGCCATGTCGTAGAGGATGAGCAGCCGCTCATCCTCTTGCAGGGTTTCTTCCGGCAGCTTGTGGGCGATGGCGAGGATGGTTGCGTAATCCTTGGCCGCCCACGCCGCGTTAAAGCCGGCGCGCAGCGCCTCCAGCCGCGATTCCTTGATCTTGCGGCCAGTGAACGCCTTGTAGCTCTCGAACTCCTTGAGCAGCGCCTTTTCGCGCTTCTTCTCCAGATCCTGCGTCCTGTTCGGATCGGGCACATACCAGCGGTCCTGCGCGCGGGCGTTGAGGCGCGGGTCGGTTTTCTCCAGGCCGCGCAAATCGTGGTAGTTGGTGGAAAGATAGCGGCGGATCTGGCTTGGCGTCTCGCCCGCGCCGTCGTAACGCAGGAAATTGGCTTCCAGCAGCGCCGACAGTTCCGGCCGCGCCTCGTGCTTCTTCCAGCCCGCGCCGAGCTGCTTGATGAACTCCGGGTGGATGTCCCGATAGGTGGATGGCCGGGTTTTGAGAAAATCCGCCACCCAGTCGATGGCGCTGCGCTCGTCGGAGACGAACAGTTCCATCTGCGGCGCATGCGCGCTCTGCGCGCGCTTCTTGTCGTATTCCGTCACCTGCTCGGGCAGGAAGACCATGCCGTCGCGCTCGGGGAAGCGGCTGCGCAGACCGTCTTGAAATTCCTGACTGGACAGCGGCACGGGCGCGCTGTGCCTGACGAACCACGCCACCAGCCGGGCGTAGATGCGGCGCGGGTCGCGCTCGACGATGAATTCCATCCCGGCGTCCTTCATCCTGGCGATGCAGAGATTGCGCAGATGGGTCTGCACGAAGTCCCAGGCCGACTCCACGCTCGCGCCACTCTTCTTGAAGCGGTCTTCCAGCCCGCCATTGGGCTTGTAGGCGGAGATCACCAGATCCTGCTTCACGGCGGTGGAGGACGTCACCTGCCGGTAGCTGCCCTGCACCTTATCCAGCGCCGTGACCTCCCCACGACGAAGCCCGCCTGCTGCAAGGCAACCTGAATGGCGTTCCACACCGCCGCCTTGCTGTTGGAAAACACCACCGTCATCCAACGTCCCGGCTTCAACACACGGTGATATTCGGCAAAGCAAGCGCTGCATCAGATGCTGATATTCGGGCAACGCCTTGTTTTTGAACCTGTCGATGATGGCTTCCGGCTGTGCGTCGGTGGTGACGCCGTGCCAAGCCTCAACCAGAAAATTCAGATCGGCATAATAGATGTTCTCGCCGAACGGCGGATCGGTGAAGATGTAGTCGACAGAGTCGTCCGGCAGCGCTAGCCCTGCGGCTGTGCCCGTCGTGACCGCCACATTTGGGGACGACATGAAAGTTTGGAATGTCTTCGCCAAGCGGTTCAGTTTACCGTCAAGTATATACCAGGGGCTGCATTCCGCATGTTGAGAGCCAACGTAATAAACGCCGGTCAGATACTGATGACCTGCGAGAAATGCGTCGGCCCATAACGATTTAGAACTGAAAGCCCCCAGATCGCTTGCTCAACCATAAATACAAGAAACAAGCGAATCCGCGCATCAGGGTGGGCTTGCGCTTTGGCCCACAAAGCGCCCATCGCTTGCGCGGCCCGCGGCAGGTAAGAAATGATGTACGTGGGTGATTCCCGCATAGTCCATCCGCGCCCGCTCATGGGTCATGTGCATCGGCGGGATCTCAATTGTGGGAACCTGTGGCGGCAGCGACAGCGCCTCAATGCGCCGGATGACTTTCAAGTCATCCTCTGACGGCTTCTTTTCGTATCGCGCCTTGCCGATGGAATAAACAATGAGCGTCGCTGCACGTTTGGGCACTTGGATGGACTTGCCAGTGCTAAGATCAGTCTGGGCCGTATAGAGACGCTCCAGCCGGGTCTTGGTCAATTCAGCGTCGCAATGCGGGCATGGAAAGCTGTCGCGCACCCGCTTGCTGTTGCTATCCAATGCTTCATCGAGAAAATTCACCTCGCCCGCACAGTCCGGGCAGCTATAGAGCTGGCTCCATACCGTATATTCGATGCGACCCTTGGTTGTGCCATCGCTGTGCAGCGTTTCGTACATCCAGCCGATATCCTGCTCCACGGCTTTGAGCAGTTGCTTGCCGGCTTTGGCGAAGGCATCGACATCGAAAGGAATGTTGTAGTTCGCGCCGATGAAGGTGGCGGCCGGCGACAAGTCGTTAAGTATCGCGCGGCGCGCGCCCCATTGGGGCGCTGCGCGGCCTTCCCGTTTCCAGGACAGTTCCAGCTCGCGCCGGTAGCTGGACGGCGCTGTGCCGCACCATTGCGCGGCCACGCCGGTCATGCCCGAACCGGCGAAGCCGTCCAGCACCACATCGCCCGGTTGGGTGTAGTGCAGGATCGACGGCACGATGGCCAGGTGCGGCACCTTGGTGTGGTAGCTGTGCGCTTTGTAGATGGCGTCGGTCTTGCCAACGCTCACATCGATCGCCAGCGGCTCGCGGCTGTATGTCACCGCCGGGTCGCAGGGCTTGCCGTAGTGCGCGACGAACTCCGCCAGCCACGGGTTCGGGCAGGCGGTGTAATAAGGCGGATCGGACATGGCGAGGATGGCGGCGTCCGATCCTTTCGCAAAGCCATCCTGCCTGCGGAACGCTGGATCCTGCAGCTTTCCGGCCAGCAGCTTCAGGAAATGCCCGCGCCGCGCGTCGTCGCTGGCAAAGGTCTGGCCGAGACATTCAACCGGGCCGCTTTTCCCGCTGCGGTGGCGTTGCAGTAGATCGTTCATATCAGCCTATCTTTTCGTTATTCAGCGCCAGACGATTTACCGCCGCCATGTTTTTCAGCGTACTTCTTCATGCCTTCCCGCAGGATTTCCAGAACCCGCAGGATTTCCAGAAAAGGTACGGTTGCGGCCCTCAGCATCGGGGTCTCGCGTGTCGAATTCCTGGCAGGAAACTCTACCCTTAGAGAAAAAAGGCGTCCACTTGAGTTGACTTAAGCGGAATGTCATTGTGTCGTTGACGTTCATGATCGCGTAATATCAGAGTCCGCCTTGCGTCACCGCTTACGCCCCGTCTTCGCTGCGCGTCA
The DNA here is from genome assembly GCA_021613335.1 of Whitmania pigra. NCBI lineage: Eukaryota > Metazoa > Annelida > Clitellata > Hirudinida > Haemopidae > Whitmania > Whitmania pigra. The sequence continues at coordinate 16,913 of JAJTWR010000423.1, read as the reverse complement.
GCGCCATGTCGTAGAGGATGAGCAGCCGCTCATCCTCTTGCAGGGTTTCTTCCGGCAGCTTGTGGGCGATGGCGAGGATGGTTGCGTAATCCTTGGCCGCCCACGCCGCGTTAAAGCCGGCGCGCAGCGCCTCCAGCCGCGATTCCTTGATCTTGCGGCCAGTGAACGCCTTGTAGCTCTCGAACTCCTTGAGCAGCGCCTTTTCGCGCTTCTTCTCCAGATCCTGCGTCCTGTTCGGATCGGGCACATACCAGCGGTCCTGCGCGCGGGCGTTGAGGCGCGGGTCGGTTTTCTCCAGGCCGCGCAAATCGTGGTAGTTGGTGGAAAGATAGCGGCGGATCTGGCTTGGCGTCTCGCCCGCGCCGTCGTAACGCAGGAAATTGGCTTCCAGCAGCGCCGACAGTTCCGGCCGCGCCTCGTGCTTCTTCCAGCCCGCGCCGAGCTGCTTGATGAACTCCGGGTGGATGTCCCGATAGGTGGATGGCCGGGTTTTGAGAAAATCCGCCACCCAGTCGATGGCGCTGCGCTCGTCGGAGACGAACAGTTCCATCTGCGGCGCATGCGCGCTCTGCGCGCGCTTCTTGTCGTATTCCGTCACCTGCTCGGGCAGGAAGACCATGCCGTCGCGCTCGGGGAAGCGGCTGCGCAGACCGTCTTGAAATTCCTGACTGGACAGCGGCACGGGCGCGCTGTGCCTGACGAACCACGCCACCAGCCGGGCGTAGATGCGGCGCGGGTCGCGCTCGACGATGAATTCCATCCCGGCGTCCTTCATCCTGGCGATGCAGAGATTGCGCAGATGGGTCTGCACGAAGTCCCAGGCCGACTCCACGCTCGCGCCACTCTTCTTGAAGCGGTCTTCCAGCCCGCCATTGGGCTTGTAGGCGGAGATCACCAGATCCTGCTTCACGGCGGTGGAGGACGTCACCTGCCGGTAGCTGCCCTGCACCTTATCCAGCGCCGTGACCTCCGCCACGACGAAGCCCGCCTGCTGCAAGGCAACCTGAATGGCGTTCCACACCGCCGCCTTGCTGTTGGAAAACACCACCGTCATCCAACGTCCCGGCTTCAACACACGGTGATATTCGGCAAAGCAGCGCTGCATCAGATGCTGATATTCGGGCAACGCCTTGTTTTTGAACCTGTCGATGATGGCTTCCGGCTGTGCGTCGGTGGTGACGCCGTGCCAAGCCTCAACCAGAAAATTCAGATCGGCATAATAGATGTTCTCGCCGAACGGCGGATCGGTGAAGATGTAGTCGACAGAGTCGTCCGGCAGCGCTAGCCCTGCGGCTGTGCCCGTCGTGACCGCCACATTTGGGGACGACATGAAAGTTTGGAATGTCTTCGCCAAGCGGTTCAGTTTACCGTCAAGTATGTACCAGGGGCTGCATTCCGCATGTTGAGAGCCAACGTAATAAACGCCGGTCAGATACTGATTGACCTGCGAGAAGCCGGTAGGCCCATAACGATTTAGAACTGAAAGCCCCAGATCGCTTGCTCAACCATAAATACAAGAAACAAGCGAATCCGCGCATCAGGGTGGGCTTGCGCTTTGGCCCACAAAGCGCCCATCGCTTGCGCGGCCCGCGGCAGGTAGAAATGATGTACGTGGGTGAAGCCCTTCGGCGCAATTCGCGAGCCGTGATACATATCCTCGATCGGAAAGCGGCTTGTCGGCACGGACGCGGGGAGCGGTAGGGCTTCGATCTTCGCCAGTGTGGCCAGGTCCGCCGCGTCGGGTTCTTTCTCGTAGCGCGTCTTGCCAACCGAATAGGCGATGATCGACGCCTGGAACTTCACCCGCTGCCATGACTGGCCGGTCGCCGGATCGACGCGCGTCTCCAGCACACGCTCCAGCCTGTCCTTGTTCAGTTCCGCGCCGCAATGCGGGCAAGGGAACACGTCGCGCACCCGCTTGCTTTCGACTTCCAGCGCCTCGGCGATGAAGTTCACGGCGCCCGCACATTCCGGGCAACTGAACACCTCGCTCCATACCGTATATTCGATGCGACCCTTGGTTGTGCCATCGCTGTGCAGCGTTTCGTACATCCAGCCGATATCCTGCTCCACGGCTTTGAGCAGTTGCTTGCCGGCTTTGGCGAAGGCATCGACATCGAAAGGAATGTTGTAGTTCGCGCCGATGAAGGTGGCGGCCGGCGACAAGTCGTTAAGTATCGCGCGGCGCGCGCCCCATTGGGGCGCTGCGCGGCCTTCCCGTTTCCAGGACAGTTCCAGCTCGCGCCGGTAGCTGGACGGCGCTGTGCCGCACCATTGCGCGGCCACGCCGGTCATGCCCGAACCGGCGAAGCCGTCCAGCACCACATCGCCCGGTTGGGTGTAGTGCAGGATCGACGGCACGATGGCCAGGTGCGGCACCTTGGTGTGGTAGCTGTGCGCTTTGTAGATGGCGTCGGTCTTGCCAACGCTCACATCGATCGCCAGCGGCTCGCGGCTGTATGTCACCGCCGGGTCGCAGGGCTTGCCGTAGTGCGCGACGAACTCCGCCAGCCACGGGTTCGGGCAGGCGGTGTAATAAGGCGGATCGGACATGGCGAGGATGGCGGCGTCCGATCCTTTCGCAAAGCCATCCTGCCTGCGGAACGCTGGATCCTGCAGCTTTCCGGCCAGCAGCTTCAGGAAATGCCCGCGCCGCGCGTCGTCGCTGGCAAAGGTCTGGCCGAGACATTCAACCGGGCCGCTTTTCCCGCTGCGGTGGCGTTGCAGTAGATCGTTCATATCAGCCTATCTTTTCGTTATTCAGCGCCAGACGATTTACCGCCGCCATGTTTTTCAGCGTACTTCTTCATGCCTTCCCGCAGGATTTCCAGAACCCGCAGGATTTCCAGAACCCGCAGGATTTCCAGAAAAGGTACGGTTGCGGCCCTCAGCATCGGGGTCTCGCGTGTCGAATTCCTGGCAGGAAACTCTACCCTTAGAGAAAAAAGGCGTCCACTTGAGTTGACTTAAGCGGAATGTCATTGTGTCGTTGACGTTCATGATCGCGTAATATCAGAGTCCGCCTTGCGTCACCGCTTACGCCCCGTCTTCGCTGCGCGTCAGCGCCATGTCGTAGAGGATGAGCAGCCGCTCATCCTCCCTGGGCGCCGCCCAAGCGGATTCCTTGAATTCGATGTCGCTCCGTTCAATGGACTGGAGTTTGGCCGGAAGTTCGTCTTTGGTCATCGCATCACTCGATCACGAACCGCAGCTTGGTGGCGTCCTTTCCCTTGCCGCGCTCGCTGATAAGGGTGTCGAACCGCTTGCGCAGCTCATCCGGCGTGGCGGGCGAGCCGCCTTGCAGCAGTGCCTGACGAAGCTCATCAGCTTTGACCGTGATCTTCTCCAGCCCGGACAGAGCTTCCTGCACGGCGCAGGCGAACTCGACGGTGACAGGCTCCGGCAGCTTGCGCGCGGCGAGGAAGTCGTCGATCAGCGCCTTCGACGCTTGCGGCAGCAGGCCGAGGCTATCCTGCGTGAAGGGGTCTTCCAGATTTGCCAGCAGGGTCTGCTGCCAGCTGGCATGCAACTGATCCAGATCGTCGTCCAGCTTGTTCAGGAGACTGACGGCAGGCAGCAATTCCAACTGCTCGTTGCGTAACAGACAATGGGGGCATACCGGGGTTCTGAACAGCGTCGGCTCATCCAGCGCGGAACAGCTTATCAGGCGGTCGAGAGCGTCATCGAAGGCGGTGAGCTCGCTGGTCTGCATCAGAGAGACGCCGGCCAGCCTGCGCAACGATGACAAACGATCGTCTTGACGTAGCGCGTTGCGGGTCTTCTCTTCGCCGACGCCCAGCCGCACCTTGCTGTGGCTGGCGATATAGGCGGCGATATAGTCCTTCTTGAGGTGGGCGAGGGTCTGGCGGCCCTCACCGAGCACGGTGGCGGCGCGTTCCGCCGTGCGGTCTTCTGCCAGCTTGTCGAACAGGGCTTTGCGCGCCGCTTCGGCTTGCTTCACCCAGTCGTGGCCGGGCGGCAAGATCGTCTCGGCCTGCGACAGGTAGGAGGCTGCGCCCCCCAGTTCTCCGACCAGTTCCAGCAACCGCTCAACGCCGGTGAGCAGGTCCAGATTCTTCTTCTGACTGTCGATGTCTTCCAGCGCGATGCGCAGGTTTTTGAGCTTGCCGACGGTGTTGTAGGGCGACAGATCCTCGGTGAACTTCTTGAGTGCGTCGAGCCGCGCATACCAATCTTTCACCTCTTCCTCGCGCAGCAGGCCCTGGTCCCAGAAAACGAGTTTGCCCTGCTGGAGATCGGAGCCCGCCTTGAGCAGGCGCGGCACCAGAGCGCTGATCTTTTCCTGCAAGGCGACGACAGGTTCGGCGTCGCCCTGCCTGGCCTTCTGCGCCAGACCGGACGGCATGCCGAGCAACTGGAACAGCGCGCGCAGCACCGCGAGATTGATTTCCCTGGGCGCCTCGATGTGCTTGAACTGCTTGAGTTCGTCGAGCGAGCGTTCGGCCAGCAAAGCGAGCTTGCCGGAGTCGACCTTGTCGCCGGCGATCGAGAGAACGATGTCGCCGGAATAGACCAGGACGCCCAGCACAATGACGAACAGATCGGGTTCGAGCCGGTGCTTGGCCGGGGAGAAATACTCCACATCGGTTGCGCCGGCGATGAGTTCGTTGCGGTTGAGCACCTGCCCATGACCCTTGGCCTTGAGGCGATTCAGCGCCTCCTGCGCGTAGCGAGAGCCGGCGGGGTCGATGCGCTCGCCATCGAGCATTTCCAGCGCATCGAGCATGGCGGTGGCGTCCTTCGTGCGGGTTCCGCCCGCCAGCGCGCGCAGCGTGGCGCCGATGAGGGACTTACGGTTGGCCTCGGTGACAAGTACCGGAAACTTGGGATACTCGGGAGCGATGTCGGCGAAACGCTGGGACAAGATCAGGCCCGAGACGATGTTCACGATGTCGCGGAAGTTGATCCTTTCCTCCGGCCCCAAGCGCGCGCGGTCGCGCAGCGACACGCCTTTGGCCCAGTCCTGCAGCGTCTTGGCCTTGCCCTGATAGGTGACTTCAAACGCGGTCAACTGCTTTTCCTGTAGCCACTTGCTCATGACGCGCAGAGCATCTTGCGCCTTGGACTGATAGACGGCCTTCGCGCCTCCGCTGGCGGTGGACGCCAGGTCCAACGAGGCGGCGTATTGGGACAGATGGCGTCTGTAGTCCTCGTCCGGCGATTTCAACCGGAAGAACACTTCGTCCGGCTGCTGCGAGTCGGTGAAGCGCGGCTTGTCGAAAGGCTGGATGAAGTAGATGTAGAAGTCGCGCTCGGGCTGAGCCGTGGGGCGATCGTTCGGCGCTCCGAAGAACAGATAACCCAATCGCTCGACGCGACGCTCCTGCCACTCGATCTGGTATTGCCAGATCTGGAACCCTGGATAGCGGAGATCGTCGCTGCACTCCATCAGCGCCTTGACGGCGCTGTAATAGGCGCGATCGAGTGCGTCGTCGGACAGGGCTTCGGCGCGCTTTTCGATCTGGGCGTGGTAGTCGATGTCCTTTTTCAGATCGAGATAATACTGCTCTGTATCAGCGGCCTTGGAGATGAACTGACCGTTGACGGTCTTCAGCACCTCGCGCATCACGGTCTGAACCATCGACAGCAGGTTTTCGGCGGGCTCGCCTGGCATGTCCCCGACGCCAGGCTGGAACAGGCACAGGGAGTCGCGTAGTTCGGCTGCAGCGGGACCAATCGGGACGTGGATGTCGCCGCCGGTGGTCAGGCGATGCACAGCCAGACCGTTGATGACGCGCAGCGCCATCGGCTTGTAAGCCGGCCGCGTGAATGCCTGCTGGATGCGGGATTCCAGCACCTCGCAGACGCGCAGCACCTCCTTGATGTTGGGGTCGGCGCGCAGAACCTGGTTGCTCTTGACCGTGTTCCAGAAGCTCTCATAGGCGATCAGTTGTGGCCGGTCGGTGGGCACGTCCCGATCGAGAATACCCTGCATCGCGGCTTCGATGGTCTTGAGCGCACCGCGCTTTTCGGTGAAATGAATCTGCTCGAAGATCTTGAGGTAGTCCGGGTGAACCGGGAACAGCCGGACATATTCGTCCATGCGCTCGTTCATCGACCCGTAGAATTTGGCGAAGGGCTTGAGATATTCGCGGATTTTGTTCTGCTGGTCGGCGGACTTCTTCAGCAGGCGCTCGGAAACGACGAAGCTCACATCCTGGCGGTCGATCAGGATCTGCGTGAAGCGTTCGTTGACGCGGCGGATGCTGTCGGCAACATGCTGGAAGCGGCCGCTATCGAAAATGGCTTCCTGCACGCCGGCGACGAAGCGGAATTTCAGATGCTTGGCGACCTCGCCGATCTGACGCAGGATGGACAAGTCGAGCGCCAGCTCGTGATCGCGGCGCGATTGCAGGTATTCGAGAAACTCGTCCACCACGAGCAGAAGTCCCTGGTTCGGGAACTTCTCCTCGAATGCGGCCATCATCTCCTCGAAGGAGTCCTTGTTGTTCAGCTCCTGATCGGCGCTCGGGAAGGAGAAATCGACGCCGAGCTTCTTGAGGAAGCGTTCGATCTGTTGGGTGATGATCTGGCGCAGCGGCATTTCGAGACCGCCGACCTCGATGCGCAGCACCTTGAAGCGGCCGGCGACGGACACAACCGCATCCACCACCTTGGGGTGCCGGATCATCGGTGCATAGGTCGCATCCTCGGCCACCAGCGACAACACCGACATCAAGTGCGACTTACCAGTGCCGTAGTTGCCGACGATGAGCATGCCCTTGTGATCGACAGCATCGTCGAAGCCGAGCTGCGGCGCCATGAGCTTGGCAATCCGCTCGGCCATGTTGTCGGAGATGACGAAGGTCGACACGAGCTTCTTTGCTTCGTCCGGACGGTCGGCGTCGAGCAGTTGAACAACCGACTCGATCTGCTCGAACTGAATGAGGTCTTTGTACTTCATGCTTTTGACCTTCCGGCCCCCTGCTGGCTTTGCGCCGCTTCAAAGACGACGACGCCATCGCGGGTGTAGTCGCGGTGTTCGGGATGTCCCATGCCGGCGTAAATCAAGCGGTCATTGCGCAATTCGCCAGGCCACGCGGCGATAACCAGGCGCGAGTGCGCCAGCAATTTGATGACGTTGAGCGGATTGATCCTCAGGCTTGGCTCAAAGAGAACTTCGAGATTGTCGAGCAGCAACGGTACATCGCTGCGCATATCACCCGCGATTTCACGTAGCGACCCGTTGATCGAGAAGACACGGTCAAAGACGGCCGTTGCCGCCAGACGGCGGCCCAGCTTCATGCCGACATTGAGTGGCGCGGTATTCAGCCGCCGCGCCAAGGCGCGCAGGAGTCGGGTCTTGCCGCTGCTGCCAACCAGCAGGATCAGCTTGCTCTGGAGATCGCTGACCTCTTCGACAAGCCGTTCAAGCGCGGGGAGGCTGGCGGCATCCGCGGGCAGTGCGAACGCATGGGTCATGGCTTCTCCTCGTCCGGCTTGGGCTTTCCTCTTGCGTACCCATACGGGCAGCGACCACCGGTCTAGCTCGGCTCGCTGGAAGCGCCATGTTCCGCCCAGCTTGAAGGTAGGTGGCGACCTCTTCAAGGGTAAGGACCTCATCAGACTGTTCGATCATAAGGTGGCCGACATGCTGATGGCGAGGCTGGTCCATCGTGGCATAAGTTGGCAAGATTCGGCAAGTATCATGCTGAGAGTTGGCATAGGCATTGCGAGGCATGCCCGGCACCATCCGTTCAGATTTTGGGAAGCGGATGTGCGGAGGCAGCGAACAACGGCAGCATACAAATCCCGACCTTTAAGGCGGAATGAATGCGACAATCTCTGTTCAGAACTGAGCAACAATCATGAAGCGACATTAAATTGGCAAATGCGAAGGAAGGTGTCTCCGATCATGATCGAATTACGCCACATCCAGTATTTTGTCTCGGCAGCGGAGCATGGGAGTTTCTGCAAGGCGGCGGCGTTCCTGGGTATCCAGGAGTCCGCCGTGAGCCGGCGTTGTATAGTCCTGAACTGTAATGGTGCATTATCAATCCTGGATCGTCAGAAAGAGGATGCGTTATGGCAAGCGTTCTTCACGGCAGCGCTCGCACGACGCCGCGTCTTCGAGCCTTGTTCCAAGCGTCGCAAGAAAGCGCCAGGGCCCTTGCCGAGCGAAGCGGCGCAAGCGAACCGCCACGGCCGACGCGCCGATGGAGGACTGTCAGGAATTTCGTGTATGGGCGTGCGGTTGAACATTTCTGTTTACGCCCTTGCGGCCTGGAACCGGTCCGCGAAAAGAACGGCAAATTGGGATTTCGCCATCGCCCATTCCTTTGGCGGCATTCTCCATTCTTTCTCGGATCGGTTCAGGACCAAACAGAGCAGTTTTGTCGCCGCCTCATCGCTGGGGAAATGCCCCCGCGCCCGAACGGCGCGGCGGAGCCTGGAATTCAAAGCCTCAATGGCGTTCGTCGTGTATACGATCCGACGCACATCCCTGGGAAAGGCGAGGAAGGGAATGGCTTCCTGCCAAACGCGCCGCCACATCTGACCGATGGCCGGGAATTTCCGCCCCCGAAAGCCGCCCCCGAAAGCCGCCATCGAACGATGTCAGCGCCGCCTCGGCAGCAGTGTCGTCTATGGCCGAACAGATCATCTTCATCGCATGCGCCAAGTCTCTGCGCTCCTTCCAGGAGGCGAGATCCAATGAATTTCTCAAGAGATGGACGATGCAGGTCTGTACGATGGTTTGCGGAAACACCGCGTCGATCGCATCGGGAAAGCCCTTCAGCCCGTCAACGACGGCAATGAGAATATCCTCTGCGCCCCGCTTCCTCAGCTCGTTCATCACCCGCAGCCAGAACTTCGCGCCCTCATTGGTTTCAATCCAAACCCCAAGGATTTCTTTCGTCCCGTCGCCACGAACCCCGAGCGCGACATGAACAGCCTTGTTGCCAACCGTTCCTTCGTCGCGGATCTTCACCCGCAGCGCGTCGAAGAACACCAAGGGATAGACAGGCTCCAGCGGACGGGACTGCCAGGCCGCAATCTCGTCGAGAACCGCGTCAGTAACTGCTGAAATCAGGTCCGCGAGACATCCGCGCCGTATAGCTCCTGAACATGGGCGGCGATCTCGCGCGCGCTCATGCCGCGCGCATACATCGAGACGCGATCCGCCGGACAGGCGCCGGTCAACGCCAAGCGGGTCTATCGGCTGATGAAGCGCCACGGGCTTCTCCTCGCACGCAATACCGGTCGACGGCGTCCGCGCGAGCATGACGGCCAGGTCGCCACGCTGCGCTCCAATGTCCGCTGGTGCTCGGACGGTCTGGAGTTCACCTGCTGGAACGGCGGGATCGTCCGCATCGCCTTCGCGCTGGATTGCCACGACCGGGAAGTCATCGGCTGGGTCGCGACCACCGCCGGGATCTCCGGCGAGATGATCCGTGACATGATGGTTCACTGCGTCGAGCAGCGCTTTGGCGCGCCACGGGCGCCCCATCCCGTGCAATGGTTCACCGACAATGGTTCGATCTTCGCGGCGCACAAAACGATCGACGTCGCGCTCGCCCTGAACCTTACGCCCTGCTTCACGCCGGTGGAGAGGCCGGAGAGCAACGGCATGGCCGAAGCCTTCGTCAAAACCTTCAAGCGCGATTATGTCCGCGTCAGCCCGATCCCGACCGCCGCGGAGGTCTTGAAGCGGATTGATGTCTGGATTGAGGACTGCAACACCGTCCATCCACACTCCCGACTGGGCCGCTCGCCTCGGGAGTACATCAGTTCACAATCAGCCGCGTGTCCAGCTTAACGGGGTCAACTCCAGTCACCGCCAAACGGATTTACCTCGACAAGGGTTATCGCGGCCATGGCCTCGAGCGTTTCACCGTCTGGCGCTGCGGCAACAAGACGCCCGCCGCCGCAAGCGCCATCGAACCGGTCATCGGTCACATGAAAAACGATGGGCGGCCCGGCCGGAATTTCCTCGCCGCAAAGGAGAGCGACCGCATCGATGCCATCCTCCGCTGGCTGAGGCTTTTCTTGCGCCTCATCCTCGCACGCTTCCGACGATGAAGGGCGAAAATCAGACCACCATCCTGCCAGCCTGACAGCCCATTGCGGATAGTTCACGGACGACTTTTTACAGGTAACATTCATGCGTCGCAAGGCATGACCGATACCCTTCCCGCTGATCCCAGGACGTTTTGCGCGCTCTGACCGATAGGCATCAGGATATTCCCGAACATCCCGAGCCAACGCGATCCTGTCGATCTTCGTTGCAGGTTTGTGGCGCGCAGGGTGAGGCTCAAGGCGTTTCAGTCACCTCGCAGCCGTTGCTACTCCGGTACAAAAGCGCGCCGCAACCGCAGCGATCGTAAGCCTTCCTTCTCATGAACGGACAGAAGCTGGCGACGAAAATCTATCGAATATGTCATCCATAAATAATACTCATTTTATATGATCTTAGCTATAGTTGAACGCTCTCGGGAAGCCCCCAGTGAGTCAAAGTCAGCGAAAGTTGGTATAAGAAACGAATCGGGCCATGCCATCACCCTCCTGTCAATCGGTTGCCTGAAAGGCTGTCAGCCAGCACAGCCACCAGAGCTGCCGTCAGCGAGAGGGCGGCGACAGGGGCGATCCACAGCCATGGCGCGATCGTGACGAAAGCAAAACCGCTGGCGGCAAGCTGACCCAAGCTCGTGACCGCCGGATCGCCCAAACCGACGAAGGCCAGAGAAGCCTCGGTGACGACCGCCCCTGAGAACAGGGCGCTGCCGCTCGACAAGGCAACGGTGGCCGTGTGCGGCATGATATGGCGGATGACAAGGCGCCACGACGAAGCTCCCAGCGCGTGCGCGGCGCGCACAAATTCACGGTTGCGCAAGGACAGGGCTTCGATTCGCGTCAATCGTGCGGTCAATGGCCAGCGCAACAGGCCGAGCACAAGAATGAGATGGCCGGTTGTTCCGCCGAAAAGGGCGGCGACCAGGATCGCGACCAGCAGGACCGGCAGGCTGGCCACGACATCCGCTGCGTGCATGAGCAGCTCATCCAGCAGGCGCGGACCAAGGGCCGCGGCAAGTCCGACGGCCATTCCGCAGACGAGCGCCAGCCCGGCAACGCCCGTCCCGACCAGGAACGAGGTGCGCAGACCCTGAACCGTCGCCTTCAGCATGTCGCGGCCAAGATCGTCGGTGCCAAGGGGATGGGCGAAGGATGGCGCCAGAAAGGGATCGTTCCAGGGCAGGCGCTCCAGCCCGCCCTCGGGGGCAAGCAGAAGGGCCCAAGCGAGCGCAGCCAGAAACGCTCCTCCGACGCCGATGGCCCGCCTGCTTACGATCATCGATCGATAAGGCGGGGATCGAGGCGGCAGGCCAGCGCATCGACGACCATATTGACCGATACCATGACAAAGCTGGCGAAAAGAACGATGCCGACGACAACCGGATGATCGCGAGCGGCGGCCGAAGTGACGGCAAGCCGCCCCAGGCCCGGCAAAGCAAAGACCGTCTCGATCACGACCGCGCCGCCAATCAGATTGCCAAGGCGCCACCCCAATAGGACGAGAACAGGCAGCGCGACGTTCGGCAGGACGTGGTGGAGCAGCGTCCGCCGGTCTCCGGCCCCTTTTGCCCGCGCTGTGACGATATAGGGCCGCGCCAACTCCTCTTGCGCTCGAGCTTGCACGATCAGCGCGGCAAACGCGAGCTGTCCGAGCGTTAAGGTCAGGACAGGCAGGAAAAAATGATGAACGACATCGACCATACCCGCCATGGCGATCGGCTGCCCGGGAGCTGGCAGCGCTCCTGGTCCTTGCACGGGGAAAAGGCCAAGGGTCAAGGCAAGAAGCAGCACCAGGGCATGACCGGTGACATAGCTTGGCACGGCATACAGCGCTGCAAGCCACCCGGCCAGTCCCCGCCACCGCCGTTTCGACCCGGCCGAGCGCAGGCCGAGCGCCGTACCAAGCCAGGTTGCAAGGCCGATGGCTGGCGCCATCAAAGCCAGCGTTACCGGCAGGCGCCCGGCAATCAGGCTGATGACGCTTTCCTGCGTTCGATAGGAATGTCCCCAATCGCCCCGCGCCAGCCGGGACAGCCAGCTGGCATAGATCGCGGGCAGCGAACGATCCAGCCCATAGGCTCGCGCGATCTCCTCGGCATAGCCCGGCGCGCCGGACTCGCCCCCAAGCGCCATGGCAGGCCCGCCAGGCGCAAGATGGGTGAGCAAAAAAACCAGCGTCGCGGCGAACCAGAGGGTCACGAGCGCAAAACCGAGCCGCCGCAACGCAAGCAAGATCATTTCACCCGCCGGGCGTCTTCAGCGAACTGGCCGCTCCAGGGGGCAAAACCGGTAAAATCATCGCGCCAGGCCGCCGTCATGTCGGTTTCGACCAACCACCAATAGGGCAGACTATCCGCCAGCCGCCGTTGGATGGCGTGATAGGCTTTGGAACGTTCGCCCAGATCGTTGGTCGATCCGGCGAAATCGAACAGACGATCGATTTCATCGTCGCGATAGGCAGCAGCGTTCGAGAAGGGCACGGCGCCGATGGCGCTGGAATGATACATCCGGCGCACCCCGATTTCCGGGTCGCTCCCGTTGCAATAGGAGATGAGCGCTAAATCGAAATCGCGCTGCGTGAACACGGTATCGGCCAAGGCCGCCGGGTCTTGCATGCGGACCCGCAGCGCGATGCCGACCGTGGCCAGTTGCTGGCGCAATGCCTCGGAATAGCGAGCGAAGATCGGGAAATGCACGATGTCGAAGGTGGCGCGCAAGCCGTCCGCCCCGGGCGTCAAACCGGCTTGGTCGAGCAACGCATTGGCGGCGGCGGGATCGGGCGAGTAACGATCCAATATGCCGGCAAGATGCGCCCATTCTATACCCGATCCGATGGGGGCGGTGGCTGTCCGTCCCTGACCGAAGGTGACAAGACGCAATATCCGGTCGCGATCGATCGTGCGCGCAAAAGCCTGACGCACCTTGATATCCGACATCCGCGGGCGATCGAGGTTGAAGGCCAGGGTCATGATGCAATTGGCGCCGCCCGATCCGCTTTTGGTGTCGAGCAGCGTTACCGGCTGCCCTTTCAGCCTGCGCGCGTCGATGGCGGAGACGCGGGCGAGCATGTCCACCTCGCCGGCGAGCAGTGCGTTCGTCTGGGTGGCGGCATCGGGGATGATGCGGAAGACCAGCCGGTCGATCTGCGGCTTGCCGGGTTTGAAATAATGCTCGTTCCGCACGAGCGCGACCTGATCGTCCTTGCGGTAGCTCTCGAAAGCAAAAGGGCCGCTGCCGACTGGCTTGAGGTTTGCCGGGCTGCGCATGAGGTCGCTTCCGGCGTGGATGTGCCGCGGGAGGATGGGAGCTTCGGTCACATCGAGATGACCGAGCAGCGCTGGATAGGGACGGTGTAGCCGGAACACGACCGTGCCGGGATCGGGCGTCTCGATGGCGGCGACGACTGGAGCAAGACCCGAGCGCGCGCGGGCATGAAAGCGGAACAGCGCCTCCTCGAAGGTGAATTTCACGTCGTGCGAGGTTACGGCTGAACCATCGTGCCAGCGCGCGCCGCTTGTGAGGTAAAAGGTTGCGGTCAGGCCATCTGGCGCAATCTGCCATGAGTGGGCGAGATCGGGTTGCGGTTTGCCGGTCCGATCGAGCGCGATGAGGCCGTTATAAAGCGAATCGGCTACGGCATGCAACGGACCAGCGGTTGAGATCGCCGGGTTGAGATGGCCCGGATCGCCGGATACGGCGACGATGACGGTGACGGTTGACGGCGCAGGCGATACCTGTGCGTGCGCTAGACCGGCTATGACCGTGATCGCAAGAGTAAGGATAATTTTACGCATACCGGATCTCCTGCCGGGAATGTATGATGAACTTAACATTTCTCATACATGCGAGCGATGATCTCATGCGCCAGCTCCGCTGTGTTGGGTACGGATGGAGCCAGCGTCAAGCGCGCACCTGCGCGATACGGTTCGAAAATTCAACCCATTGAAAACATTGGCGTCCTCGGCGGGATTCGAACCCACGACCTACAGCTTAGGAGGCTGTCGCTCTATCCTGCTGAGCTACGAGGACGGATCGGCAGGGCGAAAGCAAACAATGCATGCGCTGCAATTCAAGTCAATGTTCCTTGGCGCCAAACAGGCGATCCTCAGCATCGCCCGAGCCTGGAACGCCATAGGCGCTACCATCTGGATGAGCGTCAAGGGTCGCATGAAACACCTTAGATCCCGAGATGACGGGCAAAAAAGCGCGACGCACATCCGGCGTTGCGGCCAGAGTCATGAACCGGACCCGTTCCGCTGCCGCGCGACCGATGCTGTGCGGTCACGCACACGGACCAGCCCATGCTGGATCGGAGGATTGGTAAAACTCGGGTCGCATCATGGTAACCGGCGCAAGAAAAGGGTGAAACCCGCCCCGACAGCCCAACGCACCGCCGCCCGGAGCCCAAAAGCAACCGATCAGGCCGCAGCAGCGGCCTTCTTGGCAATCAGCCGCTTCAAGCGGCGCACATCCGGCGCCATATCGACCGTTTTTGCCTTGAGCAGGTAAGCATCCAACCCCCCGGCACGCTCAATCGACCGGATGGCATTCGTCGACAGCCGCAACCGAACCGGGCGGCCCAAAGCATCGCTCAGCAACGCCGTTTCTTGAATATTGGGCAAAAACCGGCGGCGAGTCTTGTTGTTGGCGTGGCTGACATTGTTGCCCGTCTGCACGCCTTTGCCGGTGACGGAACACCGTCTTGCCATGATCGCATCCTCATATTGCAAAAAAAAACACTCCGGCGGACGCCACAGCGCACCGCCGCCCTTCCCCTCCGGGCAAGCGGGCTCCTTTATACCAGCTTCAACCGAGGGTCAAGGCTTTAATCAATCGCGGAAAAGTTGCAATCTGGCATCAAAATGCTATAAAATATATTTAAGCACCACAAAATGTATTTACGGGTGAATTTATACTCTATATGGTAAGCGGGAGCACAGAAATTGCGCCACCTCATTAGAATGATGATAATTTCCTGCGAGAGCGGGTGCTCGTCATGTTTCTAACGGATGCGCTTGATACTGCTGTGAGTCTGTACCATCAAGGGCAGATCATTGATCTGGAAAAATTGTGCCGGCGAATTTTGGCGGTGGCGCCAGATCATCCCGACGCCTTGAATCTCATGGCGCTCGCGTTGCATGGAATCGGGCATTTTACCGAAGCGGTCGATCGTATCGCGCGGGCGGTTGCCTTGCATCCAGAATCGCTCGTCTATCGCAACAGCCTGGCCATGTTGCGTGCCGCGGCGGGCGATCCCGTCGCCGCTGAGGAGGAATACCGGCGATTGCTCGCCTTGCAGCCCGACATGGCTGGGCTGCGGCTTGGCTTGGCTAGTTGCTTGATCGATCAGGGCAGTGTTTTGGCCGCTGAACGGGTTTTGAGCGACTTGCCGGCCAACCTGACGCCTGGCGAGATGACGGCGGCAAGCCTGTCCTATGAGCGGATCGGTTGGAGCGCCAAAGCGCTGAGCCTGGCTCGCGCCGCCTATCGGATGGCGCCGCAAGCGCTGGAAGTCCGTCTGCGGCTGGCGGAAGCGCTGGCAAGGGCTGGGGCGCTCGACGAAATGCCAGCGCTGCTGGAAACTTGTCTGGCGGATGAGCGGCTCGGCTATGTCGCTCGGCTGGATTTCGTCACCCTGCTGCACCGCGGCGGGTTCAACGATCTGACCTTGTACCTGCTCCAGAAAATGGCCAAGGCTCGGCCGGAAGATGCCAAAACCTTATCCTATTTTGGCGCCTTGCTGCTCGATGAAGGGCATCTCGCCGCAGCTGAGGCCGTCTTGCGTAAAAGCCTGAAATTGTGCCCCAACCAAGGGCAGGTCATTTTTAACCATGCGCTGGCCTTGCATAAGTTGGGATATCCCGATGCCGCTATCGAAAGCTATCGGCGAGCGCTGGCCTTCGATGAAAATTGCGAGGATGCCCGCATCAATCTGCTCGCCTTGCTGGCGGAAACCGGCGAGCGGGGGCTATGGTCGGATCTGACCAGCGCCCCCAGACCCGAGAGCAACCGGCATCAGTTTTATGTTTTATGTTTTCCCAAAAGCGGTTCGACCTTCTTGTGCACGGTATTGGAGCAGTTGACCGGATTGCGCATGACGGTTGTCACGCAAGGTTATTTCCAAAATGAGCAAGAGTTCAGCCGCGATATGATGCTCAAATTGGCAATGCAGGATTATATCGTCCACCAACATTGCCGTGCAACCATTCCCAATGTGCATTTGTTGCAGGCTTTCGACATCCGGCCGGTGATTCTGGTGCGAAATCTCGCCGATGCTCTGGTCAGTATGGTTGATTATCTGACCAAAGAATCCCAAGGCAACACTTTTTTTGGATTGGCCTATCGACACTGGTCGCTGGAAAGGCGGATCGACGCCGTCATCGCCCGTTATGCTCATTGGTATATCGAGTTTTTCGCTTCCTGGACTCGTGAACGCCGTAGAGGCGCGCTCGATTGCTGTTTCGTTCGCTATGAGGATATGATCGCCGACAAGCCGGGGACCGTGATGCGAGTGGCGCAATTCCTTGGCCTGCCGGGTGGATCGGACGAGGTGATGCGGGCGGTGAGCCGCAGCGATAACGCCCAGGCGCGGACCTTGTTCAACAAGGGGGTGGCCGGGCGCGGCAGAGCGACGCTGAGCCTGGCGCAGATGCGAGAGCTGGAGCGACTGGCAAAGTTTTACCCCGACATCGATTTTCGCCCGATCGGGCTGGCGGCTCATCCAGATTAAGGCGGCAGCCGCGCCGCGCACGGCGACGAGGTAAAACGAAGGCGTCCGCCCGCCGACAGATCCGCCGGTTGTGCGGCAGCCATTGAAACAGGCGCTTAGGCGATTGCCGCCGGATCCTTCAATGGCTGGAAGCCTCCCAATGCCCTGCCTC
>JAJTWR010000420.1:0-31235 GCA_021613335.1 Whitmania pigra | reverse complement strand
CTTTATGAAAGTTATAGTTATCGGCTGTAATCACGCAGGCACATTCGCAACAACAACCTTAAAAAAGCTTTACAAAGATGTAGAGGTTGTAACTTACGATAGAAGTGACAATATTTCTTTTCTGGCTTGTGGAATAGCGTTATGGGTTGGCAATGTTGTAAAAGATCCTAAAGGTCTTTTTTATGCTAGCCCGGAAGGATTAGCAGAACAAGGAATAAAAATTATATGGGTTGTGAAATTGACTCAATAGATTTTAAGGCAAAAAAATTAAAAGGTCATAAAATTTCGAATAATGAGAAATTTGAAGACAGTTATGATAAATTAATACTGGCTACAGGTTCTTGGCCAATTATGCCGCCTATTGAAGGAGCGAATTTAAAGGGAGTATATTTCTTTCTCAAAACTCTATCAACAACCCAAGACATAATAGCGGAAACTGACAAATCTGAAGTTAAGAAAGTTATGGTGGTTGGTGCGGGATATATTGGTGCGGAACTTGTTGAGGCATTTAGACAAAAGGAAAAGAAGTATATTAATGGAAGCTATGCCCAGAGTTATGGCTAATTATTTTGACAAAGAAATTACAGATGTTGCCGAAGAGAAAATTAAAGAAGGCGGAGTAGAATTACATACAAATGAAAAAGTTACAAAGTTTGAAGGAGACGCTTCAGGCAGAATAAAAAAAGTTATAACTGATAAGCTAGCTATGATGTTGATCTTGTTGTTATGTCTGTGGGTTTTCAGACCAAACAGTGAGCTTTATAAAGACCATCTTGAAACACTTAAAAACGGAGCTGTTTTATAGTAATTCTTATATGCAGACAAATGATCCTGATGTATTTGCTGTCGGTGATTGTGCTTCCGTATATTCAAGAGCTTCTCTTGCGCGTGAATACATAGCACTTGCAACAAATGCGGTAAGAATGGGAATAATTGCTGCTCACAATATAAAAGACAAAGTTATTTCTATCAAGGTACACAGGGATCAAACGCTATTTGCATATTCGGTTATAATATGGCTTCAACAGGGTCTTTCCGAAGAGTCGGCAAAAGCAAAAGGCTTGAAAGTAAAAACCAATTTTGTTTGTGATGCAAGTCGACCTGAGTTTATGCCTAATTATAAAAATGTTTTGGTTAAACTTGTATACGAAGAATCAAACAAAAAGAAATAGTTGGGGGCACAAATTGCCAGTGAAGAAAATCATGCAGAGGCAATTCATGCATTCTCTCTTGCTATACAAAAAGGTATGACAGTTTTAGAGTTTGCATTGTCTGATTTCTCTTCTTCCTTCCTCACTACAACAAACCTCTATCTTGGATGACAACAGTCGCTCTTAATGCAGAATAATAAAATTACTTTAATTTAAAAGGTAATAAAAAATAATAAGCCTTGCTGTGTAAAAACAGTGGGGCTTTTTTATTTTGTCTTTTTTTTGAAGATGGGGTATTAATATTTACAATACAAATATGATACAAAAAAGTAGACTTACTTTTAGATGAAAATAAATCATTTTTTCATTCAGAAAAAGTAAAAAATCCGTTTTGGATAATTGCAATACTTGTGGAGAGAGGCGGTAAAAAAACTAAAAACATAAATAGTTTATAATATTAATAAAAGGAGTATAATTGTTTTATATTCAAAAAAGTGTCAAACAAAATTTCACATAAAGGATTTTTAATCATGGAAAAAATAGAAAATATGAATATAGGTTTTATTGGTGCGGGAGCAATGGGCGGAGCTATAATAGAGGGGCTACTTAGAGCAAAAACAGAAAACGGAAGAATATACGCTTCTGTAAATACAAATGAAAGTGCTTATAATTAAAACAAAATTTTTAATATAAATACTTTCACTTCTATAAAAGAAACTGTAGAGCAAAGTGATATAATTATACTTGCTGTTAAGCCTTATATGGCAGAAAGTGTGTTCAAGTGAAATTAACAAGTATATAAAAAAAAGTGCTGTTATAATCAGCGTTTTGGCATCGGTTGATTCAGAAAAACTAAAACTCTTTTTCCAAATAATGACGCAGTAAGAACAATGCCGAATACGCCTGTAAAAGTCGGAAGCGGTTTTACTGTTATTGTTTATAACAACACTATAAAAAAAAGACCATAGAAAAAGCGGAAAGTATTTTCTCTAAACTTGGCAAAGTAAAAAGTTATAGAAGAAAAATTAATACATGCATACACCGCTATGGCTGGTTGTTCTCCAGCTTTTATTTACGCACTTATAGATTCTATGGCAGATGCAGGAGTTCTAACAGGGATAAAAAAAAACGAGGCTATAGAGTTGTCAGCACAAATTTTAAAGGTTCAGCAGAAATGATTTTGGAAGGTATTCACCCTGCGGTTTTAAAAGATTCCGTATGCACACCGGGTGGTATTACAATAAAAGGTATAGAGAGTTTGAAAATCGTTCTTTACGAAGCGGACTTATAGAAACAATCAATGCCTCATATAAAGCATCGATTTCAAGCGAAAAAAAATAAAAAGTATTTTACATTGTTTCTTTATATCTTTTTATATTATATTTATTTATTGTAAAAACATAGTTGGCAACTTTTTTATATTATACGTATAATATATTAGTTCAAAAGGAGATTAATTATATGAAAAAAAATATCAAATTAGCATTAAGTCTTTTTATAGTTTTTGCTTTATTTTCCGGCTTCATTGATATTGAAAGCATAGTATATGTTTCAAAAAAGGATCTTCCAGAAAAAGCACAAGTTTTTATAGATCAACATTTTGCAGACTATTATTTTTTAAGGGCAACAGAAAGCGGAAACTATAGCGTAATGTTTAAAGGAAGTACACAAATAACATTTACAAGAGACGGCGATTGGACTTATATATCAGGACAAGGGAATAAAATTCCTACATCATTTTTGACACAAAATATTGAAAACGTTAGACTCTAATTACGGTGAATATTCAATTATATCTATAGAGAGAAAGAAAAAATATTATAGTATAAAGCTTAGCAATGAGACAAAATTAAAAATAGATATGGAAGGAAATATTGTTAAATAAAGTATAATAAACCAAAATAAGTCTTAACTTAAAAAACTATGCGGCATATTTATTTATCTAATTATGTCGCTTTTTATTTTTCCGTCTTCCAAAGATACAACACGTTTCGCATGCGATTCCATTCTTGGGTCATGTGTAGAAAACACAAAAGTTGTATTTGAGTTTTTATTTAAGTCTTTCATCAAATCTATTATTTCAAGTGCTGTTTTTGTATCAAGGTTTGCGGTGGGTTCATCTGCCAAAACAAGAATCGGCTTTTTAACAAGAGCACGGGCAATAGCTACTCTTTGTTCCTGACCACCTGAAAGCTCTCTTGGGTAGCGGTTAGCCATTGAAGCTATTCCTACTCTATCAAGTATTTCATAAACACCTGTATCAATACTTTCTTTTGAAAACTTATGTTCTATAATCATAGTAAGAGCCACATTTTCTTTAACTGTTAAAACAGGTATAAGGTTGTAAGATTGAAATATAAAACCAAGTCGGGTTTTTCTGTATTCTGCTAAAAACTTATCATCTTTACCTATTAAAGGCTCACCGTCATAAATTACACTTCCATTGTCGGGGCTATCCAAGCATCCTATAATATTTAGCAGTGTTGTTTTGCCGCTTCCCGAAGGTCCCATTATAGCAGTAAACTCTCCTTTCTCTATTTTCAGAGATAAATTGTCTAGTGCGATAACAGAGACTCCCGACTTTTTATATGTTTTTGTAATTAAATCGAGTTTTAAAATTTCCATATTCTTTCCTCTAAACAAAGCTCACTTATTTATTTTTATTCTACAAGAGTACCAAATATTATTTTGCCTTTTGTTTCTATCTTTTGTTTATTAATAACATTTTCTATTATAAGAATTTCTTTTTCTTTTAAAATATATTTTTTGTCTTCTATAGATATTTCGGCATTGTTATTATAATTATAAAAAAAATGAGCGGTTTCTATTTCAAAATAGTTATTACCGATTAAAATTTCAAATTTTAAGTTATTAATATCTTTTTTATAAATAACATTAAAATCTACAATATCGCATTCAGAAATACTTTTTGTTTTTGCCGCTCCGTCAAAAAAGTACTTCTCAAAACTTTTAAGTGTTTTATACTCTCCGTCATTGTGTGATATTTTTATTTCTCCGTTTAGTATGACAAGAAATCTGTTATATTTTGAAAAATCGGAAAATGTATTCTCACCCGATAAAACTGTTGCCGATGATATTCTGTAATTAAAATTATCTTTTACAGTTAAACCATTGGGCTTTATATAGATTTGTGTGGTTGTACCACCGCTCCATTTTGAATGGGTCAGATTTTCTGTTTTTAAAATTTCTGTTTTCAATTTTGATTATTTCCTTTTGTTATTTATGATATTATATAAAAAGAAATAAATCTATATTTCAAATAGTCTGTTTTAAAAAACCTATAATAATAAACAGAAAATTTAATTTTATGTACTTATAAATATTAAATTGCAGTGTGATAATTTAAGTCTTTTCTAGAAAAAAAAATTATTATTTTGGCAAAAACAGTAAATACATCAAATACAGCATTTACTTTAATAAATTAAGTATAAAAATTCATTTGACTTTTTTTCACTCATTAATTACTATGTTATCATTATAAAAACTATGGGGGTAAATATATGCCTAAAAAAACCATACTTGTACTCGACGATGAAAAAAGTATTCGTACTCTATTTGAAGAAGAGTTTAAGGACGAGGGCTATGATGTTATATCCACAGACAGCGGAGAGGAGGCTTTAAAAATATTAAATGATAACTCTCTGCATGTAGACCTTATAACACTTGATATAAAGATGCCAAAAATGGATGGACTTGACTTCCTTGCTAAAGTAAGAGAGAAGCATAGAGAACTACCCATTATAATATGTACCGCCTACAACAATTATAGACACGAATTTTCTGTATGGAATGCTGACGGATATATATTAAAATCAGGTAATCTTACAGAGATTAAAGATAAAATAAAAAGGCTTATAGGATAAATTATTTTAGGAGGTTTCAATTTGCCTCATATAAGAAAAGACCCTGTAACAAAACGTTGGGTTATTATGTCTGCTTCACGCGGAGCTAAACCCAGCGATTATGTAAATAAAAAAGAAGAAACTCCGCTTGTTATAAATAGTTTGAACTGTCCATTTTGTAAAGGTAATGAAGACAAAACTCCGGAATCGTTTGAAACAATTAATGATAAAGACGGTTTTTGGAAAGTAAGAATTGTATCAAATAAATACCCCGCAATTTCAGAATCTTCTCCGGAAGAGATACCTGAACAAAATATTTTGTTTGAGGCAATGCCTGCTTCAGGTGTACACGATGTCGTGATAGAAGACCCAAGACACAATTTTAATTTTTATAATGCATCCGACAGTGATTTTCTGTATATATTCAGAACTGTTATAAAACGTTTGACATTTCTTGGCAAAAATAATCCTATGTGTTACAGCCTTTATTTTAAGAACTTTGGAAGTGATGCGGGAGCAAGTCTAGTGCACACTCACACTCGCAAATAATAACAACTCCTTTTGTTCCTATTCAAATGCTTGAAGAGATGCATGGTGCTATGGACTATTATATCTTACCCACAAAAGTTGTGTATATTGTGCTATGATAAGAGAAGAGAAAAAAAAAAACAAAAGAATAATATGTGAAAACGAAGATTTTATTGCATTTATGCCTTTTGCTTCAAGATTTCCTTATCAATTGTGGATAATGCCGAAATGTCATCGCGACAGTATTTTATATTCTTCTACCTGCGACAGAGAGTTTAGTTCAATAGTTAATATAGTTTTTTTGCGTATGAAAAATGTTTTGGGAGAGGTTAGCTTCAATTATGTACTTCACACTCTTCCTGTTTATTTAAGAGCCAGTCATTCACTTTCAAGCCATTGGTTTTAGAGATTATTCCTAAAATGAGCAAATTGGCCGGTTATGAACTTGGAAGCGGGGTTTATATAAATTCTATGGCTCCTGAAGATGCGGCAAGTCTTATGCAAAAATAATTTTTTGATTATATTTTTTACATATTACATAAAAATTAATATATGAAACGATAAAGTAAAATCTGATATGTCAATAAGATAGTCCTTATAATTATATAATATTATTTTTTTAAAATTAAGAAAATATATTTTGCAATTTATTTTTATATTTGTAAATCCCAGTATTAATTAATATTTAATATAACTTATATACCGATAATAATAGCGGATTAAATGTTCTTCTGTATATTTTTTATGTATGAATAAAAACAGATAACATATTAATATATATCATTAAAAATATTTATTTAAGAGAATGTAATAAAAGGTATGAGTGACCAAGACAATTTTGAAGCAACACCGAAAGAAATAAAAAAAGCAGTAAAGAAAAAATTTCTTATTAGAAAGAATTTAAAAAAGAAAAAGAGTTTGATTTTTCAAAATACGGTGTGCGTAGACAGGCGAGAATATATGCTATGTTTGCTCTTTATTCGTATGATGTTAATAAAGATATACAAGCTGAAAATGATAAAAATTATGACATAAAAGATTTTGACTACAAAGAAATGAGTATGGATAAAAATGCATTTCCATTTGCCCGAGAAATACTTACAGGTACTATTAAAAATATAGATACTGTGGATAATGTAATAGAAAAATATTCTCAGAACTGGGACATAAAAAGAATACAATATGTAGATAGAGCTATAATAAGAATATCTATTTATTCATTACTGTTTAATAAAACAATTCCTAAATCTGTTGTTATAGATGAAGCAATAGAGATAGCCAAAATATTTAGCAGTAAAGATTCATATAAGTTTATAAACGGAATACTTGATGGAATAAATATTGAGAATATAAAACTCAAATGAAACAAATCTTGATGATGTAAATCCCGACATTATTAAAAGAGAGATACTTTAGATATAACTAAATAATTTTAAACGTTTTAAAACATATTTTGTAAAAAACGGATAACAGATAATAGAAAGAGAAAATAAAAAATGCCTAAAGATATCAAGAGTGAAAACTCCTACATAAACAGAACTCTTATATTTATTATTTCTCTGTCAATACTTGCTGTTATAGGTGTTATATCTATAGCTGTTGCAATATCTGAAGATAGAATAACATTAAACACAAAGTCTTTAGATAATTACTCTCTTGCAAGCGAATTTTTTAAAAATAAAGAATATAGTAAGGCAAGAGTAATTCTTGAAAAAGAAGGCTATTCAAGTATAGACCCAAAAAGACAGTTTGATTCACTGATGCTTTTAGGCTGTGTATTTAATGAAATAGGCTGTTATGATGAAGCACTTGAAAATTTTTAATTCTATAGAAAAATCTCCTTATGCAGGAGTTGCCTTAAAACACAATATAGGTGTTTCATTTCTTCGTAAAGGTGTTTATGACGAAGCTATAGAAAACTTTGAAAATGCCTTAAGTATCAATCCTGAGTATATTCCGACACTTCTCGAGCTTGGTAATTTTTATTTGGAGCGAGACCTTCCGCGTCTTGCAAAGGGCTATTATGAGCGAGTTATTAAAGTAGAAGAAAATGATGAGGCAACATTTAATCTTGGACATATAGCATTAAAAGAGGGTTTTTAAAGACGTAGCATACGATTTACTTACCGATCTTGTAAAAAGAAGTAAAAGTGTATTCAGTGACAAAGCGGCAAAAATACTCGGAGATAT
This sequence comes from Whitmania pigra, assembly GCA_021613335.1. Taxonomy (NCBI): domain Eukaryota; kingdom Metazoa; phylum Annelida; class Clitellata; order Hirudinida; family Haemopidae; genus Whitmania; species Whitmania pigra. The sequence continues at coordinate 23,503 of JAJTWR010000420.1, read as the reverse complement.
TTATATAACAAAAGGCAATGAAAAAAGTGCGGTTGAAATGTATTTAAAAAGTTTGCTTAATGATAATATAAATATGGAGTCGGTTAAACGACTTGTTGCAATATATGAAAAAAATGAAGATTATGATTCCCTAAAAAAAGTGTACGAGCATTAATTGAAAAAATTCGAAGGATACGGAGGCTATTTTAGAACTTGCTAATCTTTATATGAAAGAGAGAGAGTTTCAAAAGCTATACCTTATTACAAATCTCTTACAGAAATAAAAGACAATACAAATATATATGAGGCGACAAGTCTTCTTGCAAACAGCTATTATCAGGCGGGAATGATTAAAGAGTCATCAGAACAATATAAAAAGATATATGTTTCAAAGCGGTCAGATGATATATATATAAGATCTGTTGAACGATTGGCAGACATTACCTATCGACAAAAACATTATTCACAGTCTTTAAGATATTATCAAGATTTTTAATACATTAACAAATAATGGTATATTTATGCCGAGACTTGGTGAGCTTGAACTTTATTACGGAAATGAAGAGAGAGGGCTTGAGCTTCTTAAAAACGCAATAAAAAAAGATATAGGCAAAGCGTTTTCCTTCAAGAATACTTGCCGTATATTATGAAAGTATAGGGAATATTACAGAGGCTATAAATTATTATAAACTTACTCTTCAAAAATATCCCGAAGACAGAGAAAGTATATTTAGAGTTGGTATGCTTTATTATAAAATTCAAGAATATGAAAAAGCTAAGGAAGCACTTTCTATTGCCTCCTATGAAAAAAAAAATACGGTTCTTATAAGAGAGCGTGCATTAATAATTTTAGCGACTATGTCTGAAGAAGTACGTTCATATAAAGATGCGGTATTTTACTATAAAAATCTTATAGAGTTAAAACCGAGCGTGGGAAGTTACATACTTTATGCGGGCTATTCTTATAGAAGATTAAATTATAATGAAGCAATAGCATCTTACAGACTTGCCCTCGACATAGCAAATAATAAAAATAATTTAACAGAGATTTATCTGGGACTTGCCAAAAGCTACTTCCGCCTTGATAATATAGCTCTTGCCGAAGAAAATTATAAAAAAGTATTAAAGTACGACCGAGGAAATATCCAAGCTCAAGATGGCTTAAAGCAAATAGCTATAAAAAATATTAAGCCATAATAATACTACGTCTATTCACACTATATACAATAACATCACACCTGCTATGTACTTTTGGAAATAATTATTTAAACTATTTTTACAAGCATCTTATTTTAATATTTAGACAATTCCATAAGCTCTGTCCTTTTACTTCCGGCACTTGACATTTTTACTATAATTAAATATCCTATTTTTTCTATAAAAATAATAGAACTAAACATAATTATAAAGACAATAACGGAAAATATATGCATAAAGAAGATACTGATAGATTTGAAGAAAATAAAGAAGAAATCAGAAACAATAATGATAAAAGTGAAATAAATGGTAATGAATTAAATAAAGAAGATGACAAGTTTAGTTTTTTTTGATAAAAATGTTTTAGAAGACTCTGCCTGCGATGAAAAAAATGACAGTGAAAATGAAGGCAAAGTAAATTGTAAAGATGATAAAACAATTGCACTCAGTTTTAAAACCAAAGAACAACAAAATTGGCTATACTATACAACGCTCCTCCTTTAATGGACACATATAGAGATAATCTTTACAGAGAAAACTATAGCCTAACTGTTTTAATGTCATTAAGAGGCGATAGAGATAGTAGGACGGCAGGTATTTCTTTTAAGTTGATAAGTGTTGAAACAAAAAAAGAATATAGAGTGGGCGACCTTGAAAACTTTTTATTTTCCGTTGTAGTAGGGGCAAGACAATTTATAGATGGAGAAAATCACAGAATAGAGCTTGAATATTTTTCCAAAAACGATGCAAAGCTTATAAGATTTTTAAATGCCATATATCAAGAAAGAGAGCAGAAAGAGGAAAATGGAAAACTCTGGCTTAAAGATTACAAACTTTTTGAATGTCTTGAACTACTTAAAAATATTGCAATACGTCTTGAAGGAAGGGCTGTAGTATTTAGCGATGAACTACTTAAAGTTGCCATAGAAATTTATTATAATCAAAATTGTGATTTATCATTGTCTGTTAGATTTAAAGATGAAAGTATTGATATTTCAAAAGTAAATATTTTTGGCAGTTCTTGTCCTTATATTTTATACAAAGATGTTTTTTATTTTACGGACCGTCTTATCCCAAAATAAAAAAAGTGCTTTTTAAAGACGATGTGATTATTGACAAAAATATATAAAAGATTTTTGTGCTAGAGTGCTTCCAAATATAAAAAAAGATTTTGAAATCAGTGTTCCAAAAGAGCTTGAAGAAAGTGAAGATAAAGCATACCCTGCACATGCACTGGTGTTTTTAGATTATGACGGAGAATATGTTTACGCCGCAATAAAGTTTAAATACGGACGCTTTACAGTAGACCCATACGGCGGAAAAGTTACAAGCAGTGATATGCTCGACAACGATTTATCTGTATACAGAGACGAAGAGAAAGAAAATTATTTTTGCGACACTCTTTCCAAGTATCTTGAAAAAGAAGCAGAGTATACTTATTCCACAAAAGACGACGAAAAAATATTTTATCTGTGCTATAAGGCTCTTCCGACTTTGCAAGATAAAGGCTGGACATTTTTTTACAGTGAGGCTTTTCGCTCTTTAAAAATAAATGTTAAACCGCCACGTCTGCAAGTTTCTCTCACAAAAGACATAAACTTTTTTGAAATCAATTTTTCTTTTGAGGGTGTGGAAGAGATACACGACCTGTCAAATATCATTAAGCAAATAAAAACAGAAAAAAGAATACATACGTCTTCAAAATGGCTCTTTTATTCCTGTCGATTTGGAAATAATGGACTACCTTGCCAAAATGCTTACAGAAACTTCCGCTACACAAAAGGACGACACAAGATACTTAATACCGATGTTTAGTGCACCATATTTTGCCGAAGCACTTGAGAAGCACTCGGGAGTTGCACTTAATCTTGAAGAGAGTGCTAAAATACATTAAAAGATATTAAAAGTGTAGACTATGATGAAGAGCCTCCGAAAAATTTGGGAGGAACATTCAGAGAGTATCAATTAATAGGTTATAAGTGGATAAGAAAATTATCTGATATGTCATTAAGCGGAATACTTGCTGACGATATGGGACTTGGAAAAAGCTTTCAAACTATAGCTTCAATACTTAAAGAAAAGGAACTCGGAAGTCCATACCCAAACCTAATTAATCGCCCCTACTTCCTGCGTTGCCAATTGGTATATGGAAATAAAAAATTTGCTCAACGCTTGAAACTATAATGATAACAGGAAGTGCAGCAAAGAGAGCCAAGCGTATAAAGGTTATAGAAAATTTTGATGTTGCTATAATATCATACTCCACTCTACGCCGTGATATAAAGACATTAAGCAACAGAGATTTTAACTATGTAATAATAGATGAGGCTCAGCATATAAAAAATGCCAACACTCAAAATGCAAAAACAGTAACAGAGTCTGAAATGTCAGAAAAGACTTGCCTTAACAGAACACCTATAGAAAACAGCATAAGCGAGATGTGGTCTATGTTTGATTTTTTAATGCCGGGATTTTTCGGTAAACATAAAGATTTTGTAGAACGTTATGAAGCACCGATACTTTCAAGTAAAGAAGAAGAGAGTGACATTGCTTTGGAAAATCTAAAAAAACAGAATAGCTCCGTTATCTTAGAAGATTGAAAATAGATGTACTTAAAGACCTTCCTAAAAAACATACTAACATTGCATATTGTGAGCTTACCAAGACCAAAAAGAGCTTTATATGTCTATACTTGAAGCAGCAAGGCTTGAGATATTTGAAACGGTAAAAAGAAAGGGTTTTAAACAATCGCATATAGAAATATTTTCAGCACTAACAAGGCTTCGTCAAGTATGTTGCCATCCGAAATTATATAAGCGATTTAAGAGGGAAAGCAACACAAGCGGAAAGTTTAATTTATTTATGGAAATGATACGTGAAGCAATTTCAGGTGGGCATAATGTTTTGGTATTCAGTCAATTTACCAAAAATGCTTAATATTATGAGAGAGGCTTTCAAAAAACATTCCATAGAGCATCTTTATTTAGACGGACATACAAAAGACAGAATGGACTTGGTTAATAGATTTAATGCAGGAGAATCTCCTATATTTTTATTAAGCCTTAAAGCAGCAGGAACAGGACTTACTCTAACAAAAGCAGATACTGTAATACACTATGATTTATGGTGGAATCCTGCGGTAGAAGACCAAGCAACCGACAGAGCATACAGAATAGGTCAGACACGAGCTGTTACAAATTACAAAATGGTTACACGCGGAACCATAGAAGAGAAAATATTAGCTCTTCAAGAGAAGAAGAGAGTGCTTATAGATTCTGTAGTCTCAGATGCCTCAGGAAAAATCAGTAAATTAAGTTGGGACGAGGTTAAAAATCTTATAAGATAAAAAATCTTTTGGCAGTATTATTGTGTGTATTTATTTAATTTCGTTAAAGCATCGTGAACTACTATTTTCCAAGTTGCTCCTGTTACACCGTCCGCTTCTACATTATTTTCTTTTATCATAGCTTGAAATGATGTAGAAGATTTTTTTCAACATTTTTATTTGGAATATTAAGCAGTGTTATAGCAACAAGTTTTTTATTTTCTACTTGAACAACAGCACTGTATGAATATTTACCATATGTGTAAACGCCTAGATAGCTTCCGTTTGGAATACTTGACATATTTACGCTATATTTCTTTTGAGAAAAAACAGTGAGTGATAAAGCGATTAGTCCCAAACATATAAAAATACTTATGTTTTTTCATAATTATCTCCTTTTAATTAAAATGCTTTATTATTTTTTATAACTTTTTAATAAGTCTTAATTTTGCTATATTATATATTATCTTAATTTATTTTGCTACACTCTATTGTGCCTTCTACAAAATGCTATAGTAACTTTAATTGTTTTTCTTTACTTAATTTACTATTTTTCATACCAAAATATACTATTTTATACTTATCTTATACAGTCTAATATTAATAAAAAAGTCAAATAAAACAAATTTATATATAGTATTAAAAAAACGCCTTATAGACTTAACCACAAGCGTTTTATATTTATTTTATATAGCAGAGATAAGTTTTAATTTATTTTAAGCATTATCTCTTGAAGAGCCTAGCCTTAAATACTCTTTTGCTTGAGGAACATTTGGATTAGCAGCATATTCAGTTATAAAACTACTTAGAGCTTTATAAGATTCTTTATATCTATCCATTTTGAAATAGCTTATTCCTATGTAGAGCAGTGCTTCAGCATCAAGTGTACTTATATTGTTAATTCTTATTCTGTTGCAATATTCTATAGTTTTAGTGTAATTTTTTTGCTCATAGTAAATCTTGCTATATTGAAAAGCGCCTCTTCGGAAGCATCTCTTCTTGGAAATAATGTTGCTATTTTTTCATAATAATACCTTGCCCTAGTATAATCCTTTTCAGAATTTAGCTTGTGAGCATAAGCAGGAACTTGTATTAAATATGTTCTTTTACAACTTCAGGGAAATATTCGCTTGCAGGATAATATTTTATAAAATCTTCATATACTTCAAATGCACGATTATATTCATTCATAGCGAAGTATACTCTGGCACGTCCTAATGTAGCAAGTTCGCCATCACTTCTTAAGAAATAACTCAAAGCCTCTCCGTATTTTTTTCATAAATAAAAGCTGATATCCATATAGCATATTCATAGCAGATTGTTGTTGCTGGGTCATTTGGCATTTTTAAGTATTTTTCAAGTTGCCCTACAAGGTAATAGTCAACATTATTATCTATTCTTATTATATACCATATTCTAAAATAGCTTTAGGAGCGTATTCATTAAACTCCGGATTATTTATAATAAGTATAAGTCGCTCTTTTGCTATAGAGTTCTTTTTTAATTTTTGTAAAGATGAAGCTATTAAAAATTGAGCTTCAAATAAATTTTGTTTTGGTTTGGTTTTTCCGTTTGGCATTTCTATAGCAAGATATTCAGTAAAGTCGTTTATTGCTTCTTCAAATTGAGAGATCTCATAGTTTTTTTTGCCTCTGTTAAAATATCTATCAGGCGATGAGTTTATAAATGCGCGGTAAATTAGCACTCCACCCATTTGCTAACTATCGCCACTATAGTCGCTTACTGCCATATATGTTTTCATAGTACACCTCAAAAAATAAAATATTTGTTTTTACAAGTCGCTTAGAACTTGAGACACCCAGAAAGAAACTTCCTGAGGAGAGTAGTCGTATATAGCCCTCAAAATATCAAGAGCTTTTTTCTTTTGCCCTAATTTTAATAGCACCTCCTAAAAGTAGATTAACATTAAAGTATCTGTCTTTATATTGTTTCTTGTCTATATCTAAAGCCTCAAGAGCTACAGAGGCATCGTTATATTTTCTGTCTCTAAACAGAATAATAGCTTTTTGATATTCTGTATCAATTTCTTTGGCAGATGCATTTTTTTTAGAAAAATCCGTGCTGTCAGTTTCTGTAATAGGAGCAATCGCATTGTTATCTATTTCGTCTTTGTTTATAGGAAAAGTTACAGCTTGATTTGTATTTATAACATTATTATCTACATTTGTATTTATAGAATTGTTATCTATTTCATCTTTGTTTATAGGAAAAGTTACAGCTTGATTTGTATTTATAACATTATTATCTACATTTGTAATCGGAATATTTTCAAATTACTTAAAGGAGCTATTGTTCGTCTACTTTTATAGGCGTAACAGGATATCTTGTAAACATTCCTTCTTTGATTTCAGGTAGAGTTGCTGTATCGTCAAAAACTACTGACAAAGCAAAGTAGAGAGGTTTGTTATTATGTAGAGCTGAAGAAGTATTATCCATATACCTAAGTATTCTATCAGACCCCTTACTTCATTTGTACTTATTTTTTTTATTGAAATTATACCGTCATTATAAAAAGCATTTAAACCGAGTGAAAAAGCGTTTGTGCTTACCATAATAAGATATTTATAGTTATTTGTTGCGGAATTGATTAAAGTCCATTCCAAAGCTATTCCATTTGGCTCTGCTATTGCATTTAAATTATCAACTCTAAGTTCAGTTTTTCAGCAATCGCAGGAGATATGTATAAAGCAGGTTCCGCAGAAAAGTTTTCATTTTTAATAAATACTCTTCCTCTTGAGTAGTCGCTATCAACATAGTAATAAGCCCCATTTTTCAGAGGATTTACATCGCTAAAAAATACATCTATTGTTCTTCCCACCACTACGGAATTTCTAAGAACCGCATCTCCTTCAATAGGGGAGCTGCTTCGGTATATTGTATATTGACCTTTATAGCCCGGTATTTCCTGCCAGTATACCATTGTATTTGTTTCGCTTTGCGGTGATACTTTTATAGATGTAACATATCTCCGTTAAAATCATTCGGATTAAATCCTGCTGAAACAAACTCTCCGTTTATTCTGTTTACAACTACAGGTACACTTGTCATATCTACATTTGCTGTAGCTGTAAAGAATTTCGCAATTCCATTTACATCGGCTACAACTGCGTAATAATAGTTTCCTGTGTTGTCGGGTATATCGTTTATACTGTAATCTACAGAAAGCGAATCGCTTGGTCTTGCTTCGGCTATTTGTTTTGCTTGAGCAAGAAGAGCATAGTTTATTATAGGAGAGTTATATCTGTATACATAATAAACAACATTAGGGTCTACTATGCCTTTCCATTTTATTGTTATAATACCTTTATTTGGAATAGAAGCAATATCACTTACGAAATTTGAGCGTTAGGGCTTGAATCTATACCATATATATCTTTTATTTCATTATATGTTGAATCAATACTAGGTGGTATGCCTACTATTTCCTCTATAGTTGTTTGCGCTTGTAGAGAATATATAAGTGACATTATTAATAAAACAAAAATTAATTTTTTTTCTCTCTTCATAAGTGTTATCCTAAAAGTTGCATTTTTATTTATCTTAAAAATATTTAAATCTTTAAGCTAAATTATCGGATTTTTAAACGATATAATTTAGACAAAAATATAATTATTTCTATGGTATAAAACCAATTAATAATATATAGTGTTTTTTTTATTATTTAATAAAGTAAAGAAATTAACCCTTTTAAGGTACGTCTACTTTCGATATTATGTTTTCTATTATTTCATCTGTTGATACATTTTCAGCCTCTGCTTCATATGTCAAAATAAGCCTATGTCTTAAAACTTCATAACTCATAGCTTTTATATCATCAGGTATTACAAATGCTCGACCATTCATTATGGCGTAAGCTTTAGATGCTTTAGCAAGATAAATGCCTGCTCTCGGAGATACTCCGTATTCTATAAGACCTTTATCTATTTTATATTCTTCAGGATTTCTTGTGGCATCTACAATGTTTACAATATAATCTATAAGTTTGTCTTCTATATATATTTGAGTAGCAAGAGTTCTTAATTTTGAATTGTCTCTATTGAAGTTATTGTATTTGCCTTTCTCTCTTGCGGAGATGTTACATTTTTAATGATTTCTTTTTCATTATTTTTGTTAGGATATTTTACAATTATCTTAAGCATAAATCTGTCGACTTGAGCTTCAGGTAATTGATATGTTCCTTCTTGTTCTATAGGATTTTTGTGTGGCAAGGACTAAAAATACATTAGGAAGTTTATATGTTTTATTTCCTATAGTAACCTGATGTTCTCCCATAGCTTCAAGAAGTGCGGATTGAACTTTTGCAGGAGAGCGGTTTATCTCATCTGCCAAAATAATATTTGCAAATATAGGTCCTTGTTTTGCTATAAATGTACCGTTTTTTATATCATACATTTCTGTACCTATAATATCTGCAGGAAGTAAATCGGGTGTAAACTGTATTCTTTTATAAGTTGCGTCTATTGTGGATGCAAGAGTTTTTACAGCAAGAGTTTTAGCAAGCCCCGGTACGCCTTCAAGTAAAACATGTCCTTCACAAATCATACCGATAATAATTTTTTCAATCATATTTTCTTGACCGACTATAACACTCGCAGTCTCTTTTTTTATAGCGTTTACAACATTAAGTGCCGCCTCTGATGCTTCAGTTAAAGACTTAAGATATTCACTTGCCATACTTTAATTTTCCTTAAAATTATAATAATAGATATCTATAATTTTTTAATCCTTTCTAAATTTCATATTTATTTTATTATATAAATTTTCTTTTTTTATTCTTCTTATTTTTTTCTCTTCATATATTACCTTAAATATAACCGCAAAGGCTACAACAATCAAGAACAAAATAACAAGTATAAAGCTTAAACTTACACAGATATATTTATGGCATTTACTTTTTTTGTCTCTGCTTTTAGAACTCCATTATTTTCTACAGAAAAATATTTGACTTCGGATTCAGGTATAATAAGTTTGCCTTTCACTAATGGTTTTAATTTATATATTATTTTTTTGCTTACCATAGTTGCTTCATTTTCTCTCTTTGTAATAGTATCTACGATTTTCTCGTCTACAACTTCAAAGTCATTTATATATTTTGGGTCAAACGAATCAAATACAAAACTATTTACAACACCTGTTATTTCTACAGTATAATTTATTTCACTGAAAATAAAAATATATTTGCTGTCCACACTGCCTTTCACTAATACTATAGGGTAAAGACTACCAAAAAAAGTCAGAAAGAAAATTAAAAAAAATTTCATTGGAAATAGATTATAAAAAAAACTGAAAATGTCAAGTGAATGCATGGGTAGGTAGGTTTTTTAAGAATAATATTTGATTATTAGAGTTTTTTATATTATACTACTCATAATTTAATTTTAATAAAAAGTATTATTATATTTTATAAAAGGTTTATAGATTATGAAAAAAATATTAATTGTTCCCGATTCTTTTAAGGGCAGTGCATCAAGTCTTCAAGTTTGCAATTTAATAGAGAGCGGTATATTAAGAGCTACACAAGAAAAACTTAATGTAAAAAAAATACCCATTGCCGATGGCGGGGAAGGAACTGTTGAGTCTGTGATTTCTGCTGCAGGTGGAGAAATAGTAAAAGTTAAAACAAAAGGTCCTATGGGTGAAACTATAGAAAGCTTTTATGGAAAAATAGACAGTAAAAGAGCTGTAATAGAAATGGCTACAAGTGCGGGTCTTCCTCTCGTGAAGTCAAGCGAAAGAAATCCTCTTGTTGCAAATACTTACGGAGTAGGCGAACTATTAAATCACGCTATAGAAAATGGAGCAAACGATATTTTAATAGGTCTTGGCGGCAGTGCTACAAACGACTGCGGTATTGGGTTGGCTTATGCACTTGGTTATAGATTTTTAGATGCCGACAAAAAAGAAAATAGAACCGCTTCCACAAAATATGCTTAAAATAAACAGCATAGATTATTCAATAGTAAATAAAAAAAAATATTTGACGCTTCTATATCTGTTGCCTGTGATGTGTCTAATCCTTTATATGGAGAAACAGGAGCTACTGCTGTATATGGAAAACAAAAAGGTGTAACAGAGACTATGTTTGATACACTTGATAATGGATTAAAAAATGTAGCCGAAGTTATAAAAAAAGATTTAGGTAAAGATGTTGCGAATATTCAAGGTGCGGGTGCAGCAGGTGGGCTTGGTGCGGGGCTTATTGCTTTTTGTAATGCCAATTTAAAAAGCGGAATAAATGCTATTTTAGATATAGTGAATTTTGAAGAGTTTGTAGAAGATGCTTCTCTTGTTATAACAGGAGAAGGAGCTATTGACGGGCAAACCAAACACGGTAAAGTTCCTATGGGTGTGGCACTTAGGTCAAAAAAATTTTCTGTTCCTGTAATTGCTATTGTTGGCGATATACGCGATGGTGCTGATGTCGTTTATGATTTAGGTATAACAGCTATAATGCCTGCTTTAAGACGAGCTATGCCGTTAGAAGAGGCTATAAAAAACTCTCACGCTTTAATAGAAGATGCAGCATTCAGAGCTATGCTTTTATTTCTATAAACATATAATTTTTACCAATGAGGCTGTTTCTGCTATATTGCTTTTAACTGTTTTATAAAAAATACAAAAGCATTTTTTAATTATGCCACTTATTGATAAGTGGATATGCTGCAGGTTTTTTTTTTATATTAGAATAAGCAGATACAGAAACATAAAAAACGGCATCATATACTATGACAATTAATACAAAAAAATATCTATATGTTTACATAATGTAAAATATTTATAATACTCGCTGTCGATAATAATAAGTAGTCTAAAATAATTAGTGAGAAATATAACTATGAAAAAAATTATACTACTATTTATATCGGTATTATTTTTAAATACTGAACAAAAAATTTTTTCACAAGAAGGAGTTTATAGAAACGCTTATACACTCACTATAAGTCAAAGTGATGTGGTTGTAGAAAAAATACTTTATGGTTATGAGATATACATAAGAAAAAAAGGCGATATTCAGTCTATAAACCTTTTAACTTATTCGCATAACGGTAAACTTTCATATATTTCAGAAAACTCCTTAGGTAAGGCAATAAACACCGCAGAAACAGTACGCCATTCTCTTTTGGGAGAGGCATTTTATATATTTTTACCGGAAGAAGTTTATTTAGATAACAGTAATACTTTTATATTAAAAAATAATTCAAAAATAATAGTAGAATCATATACAAATGCTCAAGGAAGTATATATTCTAAAAATAATGAGATAATATTAAAAGCACCTAAACAAGAAACAGTAACACCGACTCTTGTTATCAAAGATGTTTTGGGTTCGGAAAACTTATACGCATTATATATATCTTATTATGGTGGCGACAATGGACAGTACTCTTTTTATGTGCGAGAGGGTATAGAAAGCAAAGAATATACAAAAATTCCTACTATGTGGGGCTATGAAAAAGATGACAAAATGGCAACCGTAATAACAGATACATATTTAGATGGTATAGGAAAACAACTTTTAATAAAATCATATTTTGAACCTCAGGGAGAAGACAGATTTTTGGCATTTAATGTATTTGATGAAAACGGTTTATCTAAAACGATACCTGTTCAATATACAATACCAGGTACTAATAAAATTAACATAAAAGAAGACCCAAAACTTCCATATTCAGGAGAAGCAGGACAAGCAAGTGTAAGAATACCGCCTAAAAGAGTAGTTTCTGAAAATCCGCCAATTTCACCTCAAAGAGAGCAAAAGACAAATACTATAATTTCCACTCCGAAAGTTATAAGCACCAATGCATCATCTTCCGTCAAAAGAGATATACCAACTCCCGATTATGTTCCGGGATATACTTATGATATAGATACTCTCTTAAACTTTATCGATATAGAAGATACACTGGGTGAAAGAAATTTTGTAGGAAATCCTAAAAATATTCCTGATAAAATAAAACAATATGCTTTACAATATGACAGCGACACACTTGATATATGTATAGTTCTTGATACCACTTGGAGTATGAGTGAAAGTATAGAAGTTGTAAAAAAACATATAGTAGATACATCAGATACTAATTTTTAGAAATTATAAAAACTCAAGAATCGGTTTTGTTTTATTTAGAGACATTGGAGATGCATATCTCACAAAAAGATATGACTTTATGGATAATATAAATACACTAAGAGAAGCAGTGAAATATTTTTCTGCATATGGCGGTGGAGAAAAAGCTGAAGCTATGTATGATGGAATTAATGATGCTCTTAATATGTTTAAAACAGGTTCAAAAAGCAAATCAAAATTAATTATAACAATAACAGATGCCCCTGCCAAAGAAACAGAGACTGCCACATTGAAAAGTGTAAGTGAGCTTGCAAAAGAGCTTAATGTAGATGTAAAAATTTTTATTTTGCCTGTTTCAAATAATAGTATTTTTATACAATAATTTATATAATGAAATATATATTTGACTGTTTTTTTACACTAGGCGTGTTGACGCCAGTCAAAAAATATGTTACATAAACAGCTGAAAAATAATGAAATAAGTAAAAGAATTAAAATAAAAAAATATTATTTAGATAATATCTTAAAAAAGCTTTTATTACCTCAAAGACAATTTCAATTTTTAAACTAAATTTGTGCGATATGTCTAGCTCCAAAAAAATTATATGAAAAGCTAAACTTGACTAAAAAAAACTATAAATTATAATGAAGAGACTATAAACGATTTTCAAAATTAATCTGCAAGTTTAAGGAGAAAACAATGGCTTCTACTGCTCAAACATATCAAATAGTAGTTTTTAAGATAGAAGAGGAATTATACGGAATAGATATACTCAAAGTTCAAGAAATATTAAGCTATATTATTCCTTCTCCTATACCAAATGCTCCTGAATATTTTAAGGGAGTAATAAATCTTCGTGGAATAATAATACCTGTAGTAGACTTAAGATTAAGATTTCATTTTAATAATGTTTTAATGAGCAGTCTTCTGTTATAGTAGTAGTTTCTATTGATGATAAAAAATATGGGCTTGTAGTAGATTCTGTTTCTGATGTCATTACAATAAATAATGATAACATACAAGAAAATATAGATATACATAGCGGTATTGACAGTAGATATATAACAGGAATAGCCAAAACAGGTGAACAAATGATAATACTTGTAGATATAAATAAGATGTTTAGAAAAGAAGAAATAGATACTATTAATTCTCATTTAAAAAATATTCAATAATTGTTTATAAATCTGTAGTTTAAGATAAATCAAAGGATAGCAATGTCATCACACAGAATGCTTAGAGTAAATGAGAATATAAAACAGGTTCTCTCACTTATATTAAGAAAAGAAATTGAAGACCCAAGAATAAGAAATAATTTTGTAACCATAACAAGAGTAGATACTTCAAGGGATTTAAAACATGCAAAAGTTTATTTTGTTTGTTTGGAAGAAGATAAAGTTGAAGAGATATTAAAAGGTTTTTATGCGGCAAAGGGCAATATCTTTAATGCATTAAAAAAACAGCTTACTATACGCTATATACCTGATATGTCTTTCCATTATGATAAAGCACTTTTAGAAACAAACAGAATTCTTGAAGAAATACACAAATTAAATATAAAGCCTGACGCAAGTGAAGATGATATTTAAGACATGTATTTAAAATAGTATTAAAAAAATATCACCACACTTTTCACTAGAGTATATAATGCAAAAAAAACAAGAAAAAAAAATATTGATAACTAATAAAACAACAAATAAAATAAAAAAAGTATGTAAAGAGGAAATAGTAGAAATACTGTTAAAAGCAGAGACTATCACTATTGTAGGACATATCCACCCTGATCATGATTGTATAGGAAGCTCTCTTGCGTTTCATTTAATATTAAAAAAATTAAATAAAAAAATCTTTTGTTGTAAGTTATGACAAAATGACAAAAGAATTAAAAAATATTCCTTTTATAGAAAATGTTATTTTTAATATGACGAATGACAAACTTCCCAAAAAAGATGTTATTGTTGTTTTGGATTCAGGCGAGATGCATAGAATAGGAGGTATTTCAAAAGTAACAGCCGATTATAATGAAGTAATTTTTATAGACCACCACAAAGTGCGAGATTTGAATGGTGTAACAATGCTTTATAATGATATGGATGCATCGGCTACAGGAGAGATAATTGCCGACATATTTTGGATTATGAAACAAAATTTAAAAAAAAGAGAAAAATAAAAATCTGTTTGATAAATATATTGCAACGCTTATTTATATTGCGATAGTTTCAGATACAGGAAGCTTTATATATTCAAACACAACAGAAAAAACTCTTTTAATTGCTTCAAAACTTATGCATTATAAAGTCGACATATTGAAAGTAGCAGGAATTGTAAAAAAACGCTATGACGAGATAGAAATAAAAATATTGACAAGCCTTTACAAAAAAGTAGTTCTCTGTGAAGATAAAAGAATTGGCTATATTTGTGTAGGAGAAAAAGTATCGGGTATAAATATAAGCGAGTTAAATATAAGCGTATCCGATATTGTTATGCAAATGGAGAGTGTTATAATAGGTTTTATAATACGAGAGAATAAAAAGAGTTTCAGAGTAAGCTTAAGAAGCAGATGTGAAAAAGATATACGTCCCATAGCTGAGAAGTTTGGAGGCGGCGGTCACAAAAAAGCATCAGGCTTTGAGGTGTTAAAAGAAAATATGATAAAGAATAAAATGACGACGGAAGAATTAATAAAAACAATTTACATAGAAATAAAAAAAGTATTAGATAATTAAAATCAAAAAAATAAATAATTTAAAACAATTAAATGAATGACAATAAATACCACATTAAAAACGATAATAACCTCAAAAAAAATAATACAGAAAATAAAAAAGACCATAAAAAAGAAAAAGTAATTATATATACAGATGGAGCCTGTAGAGGGAATCCTGGTCTTGGTGCTTGGGCTGCTGTTTTAACTTATAAAAATATATATCTTGAAATAGGCGAAAGTGTGGAGAACAGTACAAACAACAAAATGGAATTAACTGCAATTATAAAAGCACTTACAAAAATAACAAAAAAAATCAGAAGTTGTACTATATACCGATAGCTCTTATGTTGTAAACGGAATAACGAAATGGATTACAGGTTGGATAAAAAAAGGTTGGAAAAAGGCAGATAAAAGTAATGTATTAAATAAAGAATTATGGACAGAACTTTATGAGCTAACAAAAAAACATAAAGTAGATTTTAACTGGGTGAAGGGTCATAGTGGTGTACCGTTAAATGAAAGAGTTGATAAAATAGCAAATATATTAATGGACGAACACAAAAAAACAGGTAATCCTCAAAAACATATTAAGCGAATGAAGAGGATTTTTACATAAAATTATTATTTACTTCGGATTACACAATATAAAAGCAAATAGCGGAATATGCTATAATATAATCAAAGGGTTATTATGGATAAGGAATACGCGAAACATCTAAAAAAAAAATATTCAATGATAAAATACTAAACAAAAGAATGAAATTAAGACTAGACTATTTAAGCAGAGTATACAAGAGAGATGATAAGCGACTTTTTGCAGAACTCTGTTTCTGTTTACTTACACCTCAAACTAAAGCAAGAAACGGATGTAAGGCAGTGATTGCTCTATATAAAGAAAATCTTTTATTTAGAGGCAGTGAAGAAGCAATTGCTAAAACTTTGCAAAAACATGTACGTTTTCATAACACAAAGCAAAAAATATTGTTACAGCAAGAAATTTGTATTTTCCAAATGGAACGTTTTTACTTAGAGATAAAATTGATGTATCAGTAAAAAATAATAATGTTACAGAACTAAGAAATACACTTGCTAAAGAGATAAAAGGTTTCGGTTTAAAAGAGGCAAGTCATTTTTTAAGAAATATCGGTTTTGGTCAAACAATCTCAATACTTGACCGCCATATTCTAAGAGTAATGGATAAACTTTCAATACTTCCTGATGGTTTTACAGTAAAAAGCAGTTTAACAAAAAATAATTATGAAGAGTGTGAAAAAAAATTAATAGAATATTCACAAAAGAAAAAATACCGATGGAGTATTTGGACTTTGTTTTTTGGTATGACGCTACAGATGATATTTTTAAATAAAATAAATTATTATTTTGACAAAACACAATTGTTTGTTATAATACATCTGTTTTTATTACGGTTTAAATTATGTTAATAAAAAAAAAAAAAAAAGAAAAATATTAATGCGCAAACCATAGGCGTTATAGTAAATGCGGTAAAAAAAGATGGCAAGTTTCATCGTAGAAAAAATTAAAGATATATTAAATAAATATCATATTAATATTATAGTAATTTCGTATAATATTAACGAAGACGATAATATGGAAAAAGCCACACAAGAACTTAAAGATGCATCTATGTTTATTTCAATAGGCGGAGACGGTAACTCTTCTTCTGCTTTAAAAATAGCAATAAAATACGATGTGCCTGTTCTGCCTATTTATTACGGAACACTTGGTTTTATAGCAGAGATTCCGCCCGATGAAGCGTTTTTAATGCTTGAAGATTGTCTTTTAAACAGAGGAAATCTTTATAAAATTGAGGAAAGATTATTGCTTTCTGTAACAGTAGAAACCTATGATGAAAAATTTAAAATACTTAAAGATAAAAAAATATATTATGCGGTTAATGAAGTTGTAATAAGTAAACCCGCAGGTCGCCCAATATCTTTAACAATAACAATAGCGGGATGTGCTGTAAGCCATTTAAGCGGTGATGGTGTTGTTGTAGCTACTCCGACAGGTTCAACAGCTTATGCATTAAGTACAGGCGGACCAATACTTTCTCCGATAGTAAACGCTATATCTTTTACACCTATAGCGCCACATTCTTTAACATTTCGTCCATTGGTTATTCCAAAAGAAGATTATATATGTATAGAAATAGATAAACATTCTCAAACAACAAGAAGGGCATTTCTTACGATAGACGGAGACAATATACTTAAACGTAAAAAAAATGATGTAGTTACTGCTGTAGGTTCAAACAAAATATGTAGAATATTTCAAAGTAAAACGAGAAAATTCTACGACATACTTCGTGATAAATTAAAATGGGGCTTATAAAAATATGCTAAACTCTTGGAAATAAGAAATTTTATTTTGATAGATAAACTGAAAATAAAGTTTTTCAAAAGGATTTAATGTTTTAACAGGAGAAACAGGAGCAGGAAAAAGCATAATAATAAGTGCCCTTGAACTTATTACAGGTGAAAAAGGTTCAACACGTGCTGTTGGCCAAAACGGGGATAAACTTCTTGTTACAGGTATTTTTGATTTAAGTAATGCCCATTCAATTATAAAAGATAAATTAAAAGAATGGGGAATCGAGCTTACATCAAACGAGCTTACAATAAAAAGAGAAATAAGCAAAGACGGCAAAAGCAAATCATTTATTAATTTTACAAGCGTACGCGTTGCGGAATTAAAAGAACTTGGAGACCTTCTTGTTGACATACACGGACAACACGAGCATCAATCACTTTTTAATCCGCTTTATCATTTGGCTTTTTACGATTCTTATGCAAAAACAGAAAATCTTTTAAGCGAATATAAAGACAGTTACAGCAAACTTATAAAACTTGAAAAAAAATATAATGAAATAATAAACAGTAAAAACAGCATAATGAAAGAAAAATCATTTTTAAGTTATGCATCAGAAGAAATAGAAAAAGCCAAATTAAAACCAAACGAAGAAGATGAAATAAAAAATGAAATAGCTATGATGGGTAATGCTGAAAAAATAGACAGCTCATTAAGCTCTGTGGCAAAAGACATATATGGAAGTGAGAATGGAGCATATACAAAACTACTTCGTTCAATAGCATCACTTCAGTCATATCGGTTTATGATACACGTCTTGAAGATATAGCCTCTCAGATAGAAGCACTTACACTCACACTAGAAGATATAAAACCAATACTTATAGAAATAAAACAAAAAACAAAATTTGACCCTGCACTTTTAGAACAATTAAACGAAAGACTTTTTTTTATAAACACATTAAAAAAGAAATATGGCTCAAATATAAAAGAAATAATAGAATACGCTAAAGAAGCGAGAGAAAAACTAGATGCTCTTGATTTATCAGACACTGATATAGAAGATCTGAAAAAAGAGATAGAAAACACAAGAGTAATCACAAGTAAAAAAGCAGCAGAACTTTCAAGTATACGTCAAAAAAACAGAGATAGTTTTGTTCGCGATATAGAGAAAGAAATATCCGACCTTGGTATGTCATCAACAAAATTTGATGTGGAGATTACTCAAGAAGAAAGCGAAGACGGTATAATAGAAAATAGAAGGCAAACACTATAAAGCCTCATCAAACGGAATCGATAGTTTGGAATTTTTAATTGCTCCAAATAAACAGTCGATATTTTCTCCTTTAAGAAATAGCATCAGGAGGAGAAATATCGAGAATAATGCTATCTTTAAAAAATGTACTTTGTTTCGGAGATTTCTCTGAGACTATGGTATTTGATGAAATAGATGTTGGAGTAGGCGGAAGAATAGCCGAGACTATCGGTGAAAAAATAGCCCCTCCATTGCTAAACACAAACAGGTTTTAAACATTAACTCATCTTGCTCAAATTGCTGTTTATGCCAAAAATCATTATAAGGTAAGAAAAGACGAGAGAGAAGGTTCTGTAACCTCCACAATAGAAGAGATAACAGGTGAAAAAAGAGTTTTGGAAATTGCCAGAATGAACTCGGGAAAAGAGATAACTGAAGCTAGTATAAAACAAGGCCGAAGAAATGCTCAATATGGCAAAGAATAAATAAAATAATCAACTTATAAATCTATTGGCAATATAACACTTATCGTATAAAATTTTATACAGTTGAACTAAAAAATTAATAAATATATGGAGTAAAAATGCTTGGAACAAGCGAAATAGTAATTATAGCAATAGTTGTTTTAATACTCTTTGGAGCGGGTGCAATCCCGAAATTTGCCAAATCACTTGGAGAAGCCAAAAAAGAATTTGACAAAGCAAGTAAAGACAAGAAATATAAAGAACAAGATAAAACAAGCTCATCAGATAAAAATGATAAAGACGACAATGATAGTAAAGACGAATCAGATCAATAAAAAATATAGATAATTAATAAATAAACTCGAAAAAATAAAATCACATAGGAAAATATTATGGCAACGAAATTCTCATTGAATAAAATAATAAAAGCAAAAAATATTTTTATAGTTGCAGAAGCGGGCTGTAATCACGAGGGTGATTTGGAAACAGCAAAAAAAATTATTATATCGGCTGCTAAGTCTGGAGCAGATGCGGTTAAATTTCAAAGTTTTTACAAAAGAAAGTCTATTTGCCGAAAAAACATATACAAAAATATTAAAATTAAAAGAAGATGCATTAAATGAAGTAAATAATATAGTATTTAAAAATGAATGGTATAAAGAACTTATAGATCTGGCAAAAAAAACAATATCATTTCTTTTAGTACACCTTTTTCTGTTCAAGCAGTAAGATATTTTAGAAGAGTATAATGTACCTCTTTACAAAATAGCTTCTTGTGATAGTAATAATGTGCAGCTTCTAAGAAGACTGTCAAAAACCAAAAAACCTGTAATACTTTCAACAGGGCTTGCCACAAATAACGAAATAAATCAAGCACTAAAAATATTAAAAAATAATGAAGTTTCTATTTTACATTGCTCTGTGGAATATCCGTCAAATATTGCATATTTAAAACTTGGCAGAATAAATATACTTAAAAATATTTACAAAAAAAATATAATAGGCTACTCCGACCACAGCATAGGTTATGAGGCAGCGGTTGTGGCAGCTTCTTGCGGCGGAGCAAAAATTAGAGAAAAACATTTTACGGTAAATCCGGAAAAAAATCAGGCGACCATATAATAAGTCTTGATGAAAGAAGTTTTTGCAAAATGGTTGGTTCTATTAACAATGCAATTTTAATGCTTGGTGGCAGTGTAGCTGAAAGAAAAGAAAAAGTATTGACACCCAAGAGAAAAAAGAACTCATATATGCAAAACGCGGGCTTTATTTGAAAACAGATAAAAAAGCAGGAGAAAAAATAAAAGAAGAAGACTTAATTTCTCTTCGTCCTTGTGTTGGAGTATCTACAGGTGATTATGAAAAAGTAATAGGGAAAGTATTAAAAATAAATAAAAAAGCTATGGATGTATTAAAACGTACAGACTTTTAATAAAAAAAATTTATTTTATATTTATTAAATAATTTGATTAGGACACTATTAAATGAAATATATATTAATATTCACTTTGTTTTTGATGCTGGCTATCTTTATTTATATAAAATTTAGACAAGAGAAGGGTGTAAAAATGAATAATAAATATAACATAAATAAATCTGCAGAAAACAGTTGCTTAAGTGCTGAAGTGAGTAATCAATTAATTCTCTCAAAAGAAGAAGAATCTGTAATAAAGCACGGAGCTACAGAAAAACCATTTACAGGGTCTTTGCTTTATAATAAGATAAAGGTTATTATTTGTGTAAACAATGTAATGCTCCTCTTTTTAGATCAGATTATAAATTTGACTCAAGGAGCGGATGGCCTAGTTTTGATAAATCTATAGAAAATTCCATAGAATATATAAAAGATAAAGATGGCTTAAGAACCGAAGTGAGATGTAAAAACTGTGGCGGTCATCTTGGACACGTTTTTTACGGAGAAGGATTTACAGATAAAAATACCAGATATTGTGTTAATTCTCTGTCTTTAAAATTTGAAAGTAAAAGCGATTTAAATACAAGTAAATAAAAGCTTAAAAGATATCAGAGTTAACTTAACTTTATTTTTTAATGAATAAAAATTATGAAAAATATAAAAAAAATAGTGCTCGCTTTAATAATATCATTTTCAGCCTGTGTTGGAGAAAGCGGAGCGGAAGCAAAGGATAAATAAGGATAATAAGATGGAAGATAAAAAAACATCAGAACAAAAAGAAGAGCAACTAAATAAATCTCAACTAAATAAATCTTATGCATATTTTTCTTCGGGCTGTTTTTGGGGAACAGAGTATTGGTTTGAAAAGGCTTCCGGTGTATATAAAGTAATTTCAGGATATAGCGGTGGGCATAAAGACAATCCAACCTACAGAGAAGTCTCTACCGGTCTTACAGGTCATCTTGAAACTGTCGAAGTAGTATACGAGGCTCTAAAACAACATACGAAGAACTTGTTAAACTGTTTTTTGAAACACATAATTTTTCTCAAGAAAACGGACAAGGACCGGACATTGGTGAGCAGTATCTTTCAGCTATTTTTTATCAAAACGAAAATGAAAAAATATAGCAGAAAAATATATTAAAACTCTTGAAGATAAAGGTTTTAAGGTCGCTACTACTTTAAGAGTGTTTAAAAAATTTTATCCTGCCGAAGATTATCATCAAGATTATTATGCTAAAAAAGGCAGCAGTCCGTATTGTCATTTTTACAAAAAGATTTTTCTAAATATTTAAAACATCTGTTGTATAAAAAAAAAATTTAGCTCTTCTTGCTTTTTTGTAATATAGTTAGAATTTTTTTTAATTATGTATATAGTTTTTTAAATTTTAAAAATAATAACTTTTTTATATAAAATATTTGACTTTTTTTTTCGGTATAAAATAGACTTTTGTTTTTATTTATTTTTTAAAAAATAATAAAACTTTTTATTAAATAAAATATAGGAGAAATTAATGGCTTAAAAAGTATAAAGTTAAAGATATTTCACTTGCAAAAGAAGGGAATATGCGTATTGAATGGGCAATGTCAAGAATGCCTGTTATGCGATCACTGATAGAAAAATACAAAAAAACAAAACCTTTAAAAGGTCAAAGAATCGCAGGCTGTCTTCATGTAACAAAAGAAACAGCAGTTTTAAAATTAAGGCATTGAGAGAGGCAGGAGCAGATATTTCTTGGAGCGGATGCAATCCACTATCTACACAAGACGATATAGCAGCAGCTCTTGCAGATGACGGTTTTTGAAATGTAATGCTTGGCATGGACAAAGCACAGAGGATTTTTACTGGTCAATAGATAAGACTTTGGAAATGAAACCAACTTTAACACTCGATGATGGTGCAGATTTAATTTTTACTGTTCACAGCAAATACAGAGATCTTGTAAAAGGTATAATAGGCGGAACAGAAGAAACAACAACAGGAGTTCATCGTCTTCGCGCTATGGCGAAAGATAAAAAACTTATGTATCCTATTATAGCGGTTAATGATGCAGAAACAAAATGGGATTTTTGATAATGTTTATGGAACAGGTCAATCTTCAATAGATGGAATACTTCGCGCAACAAGCGTTTTGGTAGCAGGAAAAAACTTTGTTGTTGCCGGATACGGACACTGCGGACGTGGCTGTGCTATGCGTGCTAAAGGACTGGGTGCAAATGTTATAGTAACAGAAGTAAAACCTACAGCGGCACTGAAAGCTACTCTTGAAGGCTTTACCGTTATGACAATGGATAAAGCAGCAAAAGTTGGCGACATATTTATAACAGCGACAGGTATGAAAGAATATTATAGTTAAAAAGCATTTTGAAAATATGAAAGAAGGTGCTATATTCTGTAACACAGGACACTACGACTGTGAAATAAATATAAAAGACCTGAAAGTATATCAAAGTCAAAAAGAGAATAAGGGCAAACTGTGAAGAGTATACACTTAAAAACGGAAAAAAAGTATTTCTACTTGCCAAAGGTCGTTTAGTAAATTTGGCTGCAGCTGAAGGACACCCATCTGAAGTTATGGATATGAGTTTCGGCAAATCAGTTCCTATCGCAAATACTTCTTGCTGAAAAAAGGAAAAACATTTGAAAACAGAGTATACGATATTTCTCCTAAACAAGATCAAGAAATAGCGAAAATAAAACTACAGACTATGGGCTACTCTATAGACAAACTTACAAAAGAACAAATA
>JAJTWR010000417.1:0-31230 GCA_021613335.1 Whitmania pigra | reverse complement strand
CTTGGGCTTGCGGGTTGAGCAATCGGTGGTGCGCGACCGCATCGGCCTGCCCGACCCGCCAGAGGGCGTCGAACCGTCGCTTTTGCTGCAAAGCGCCGCCCCCGCCGCCGCTTTGCAAACAGCGCTGCATCGTAAGGCCTCGTCGCCGCTTTTGACGCGGCTGTCGTCGCAAGTCTCGCCTGCAATCGATAGCGCGATCGATCTGGTGCGCAGGACGATCGATGAAGCGGTAGCGCAAGATCTTGGCCTGGCGGAGGTGCAAGAACAGCTGCTGACCCTTTATCAGCATCTCGATATCGAGGATGTGGCAGAGCCGATCGCCAAGGCCAACACGGTCTCTTACCTGGCCGGTATGGCGGGGGCCGGTATGGCGGGGGCCGGTATGGCGGGGGAGGAAAAAAAAAAACTGAATATTCTGAGGTTGAACGCGGTCGAACCGCTGTCGCTGCCCTTCGACGAGGCGATTTCCTTCTTTCGCGATAAAGTCAATATTCCAACCGAGCGCTATGACGATCTGTGGCGCGGCGAACATGCCAGGGGCTTCATGGTCGCCGGCGCCATGAAGGACGATCTGCTGACGGATTTTCATAATCGCTCGGCAAAGCCCTTGAACAGGGGACGACGCTGGCGGAGTTTCGCAAGGATTTCGACACAATCGTCGCCAAATACGGTTGGGGCTATAAGGGCGGGCGCGATTGGCGCACGCGCGTGATCTTTGAGACCAACCTCGATCAAGCCTTCATGGCCGGCAAATGGCAACAGATCGAGCGGCTCAAGGAGCGCCGCCCCTATCTGCGCTATGTGCATGGCGCATCCGCCGATCCACGGCCGCAACACCAAGCCTGGCACGGGCTGGTCTTGCCGGTCGATCATGCCTTCTGGACCACCCATTACCCAAAGAACGGCTGGGGCTGCACTTGCAGCGTCGTGCAATTGAGCGAAGACGATCTCAAACGCTACGGCTTTCAGCCATCCCCCGATCCGGCGATCGCGCTCGATGCCAAAACCGGATGCCCTGTCGGCATCGATAAAGGCTTCGATTATAATGTCGGCATCGCCCATATCGGCCAGCGCCTGTCGGATGAGGCGCTCAAAGCATGGCAGAAAGAGCAAGAGAGCGCCCGCGCCAAGGGCTTGCCCCATTCCGGCTGGCGCTCGCTGACAAAGGGCGATTGGCAAAGCTTTGGCCGGGCAGAAAAACTCGAACCCCGCCCAACGAACGCGCGGCCATCGGAAGATCTTCCTAGGACGGTTGCCGAGGCCGAGGCGTTGTTGCGCACAATATTGGGCGGCGCCGATGCCAGCCTGCACTTGCCAGGCGGGCTGGCGGTTTATGTCAACGCCGCATCGCTGGTTGGACATTTTGCCAAGAACATCGAGCGCGCCCGGCTGCTGCCGCTCTTGCCGGAACTGCTTTGCGACCCGGATGAGATTTGGCAGAGCTTCGAGCGAAGCGAAAAAACCGGACGCGTTGTTTTACGTCACCACATCATCCGCGCCGTAACGCTGGATCGCGACCGCTATTTACTCTTGGCAGCGCAGGTGAAAGGCGGGCGCTTCGAAGCCTGGACGCTAACTGAGACAAGCCGCCTTACCGACATCAACAACCGGCGACGCGGCAAACTACTTTATGGCCGAAAAGACGACCGGGATTAGGGGAGAAGTGGTCCCGCAGAGCTGGCCTGTGAGACTGCCTGTTCGGGGTATTGACGGCCGCTCGCCACCCCTGCATTGCCAAGGAGTGTAGCTCCTGGCACAATCGCTGTCAAGATGGGGCCGTAAAGGCGCGTTAGCGCGTTTAAAACACCGTTTAAAAGATTTTGAGCGCCTATCCCTGCCGAAAGGGGCAAGAGGCGCTCCTTGGGCAAAAAACAGCGGGGGCTTCCCCGCCAAGCCCGCGGGGGGGGGGCGTGTACGCCCCCTGCCTTGCTTGTTGGATCGCGATCAAGATCGCTTTCATGATAACGATCGCCCACCACACCATGCCGCTGGCCTTGCTCGACGATCGTGCGGCTGAGCCGCCGTCGCGCATTCATCTCCTGCCGTCCGGCTCTTTTGTCGGGCGCGACGGCAGAGGCCCTTATCGCATTGCCGATATGGCGGCTTTGATCCAAGCCTCGCAGGCTGACGGGCCTTTGATTATCGACGAATGTCACGCAACCGACCTTGGCGCAGTCAGCGCGCCGGCCTTTGGGCGCATCGCCGCGCTTTTTGGCGATGAAAGCGGCTTGTGGGCTGAGGTGCAGTGGAACAAGCGCGGCCATGGCGCCCTCATCGAGCGCGATTATTGGGGTGTCAGCCCGGTGTTCGAGCACGATGCCAGCGGCACTGTCAAGCGGCTGTTGCGCGCCTCGCTGACCAACATTCCCAACCTTTCCCTGATTGCTCTCAACCAACGGCAGGAGGCTGCCATTGTGAGCGACGATACAGTATCCGAACCTGGCTTACAGGCCGCCTACGATTCTTTGGCGGCAAAGCTCGCCCTCATGACGGCCGAGCAGGCGGCATTGCAGGCCAGCGCCGCCGTTGAGCGGGCGATTGCAAGCGGCAAAGCCTCGCCCGCCGAGCGTGAGCCGCTGACGGTGGCCTTTGCCGCTTTGGGCTTGGAAAAATTCCAAGCCTGGATGGATGCGCGAGCGCATTTGGTCGCCCAAACCCTTGGCAAGATTGCGCATCGCCTACTCTACAGTATCCGGGAATGCGACAAAACCCTATTATGTCAATATTTAGTTTGACATAATCGCCGGGTCAACGCTACAATATGCTGCCAATTTCCGCTAGCCGTGGTAGCTGAGAACCCTCAGGGGGAGCCGATGACGAAACAGAACGGAGTGATAATCTCCAAGAAGGTGGTCGATGCCGCGGAGAAGAAGGATAAGCGCTATCACCTATGGGACGGCGAGTTGAAGGGCTTCGCGTTGCGTGTCGAGCCATCCGGTGTGAAGACGTTCGTCATCAAGTATCGGGCAGAAGGCGGTGGCCGCTCAGCCAAGCAGCGATGGCTGGTTATCGGATGCTTCGGCCCTCTTACTCCCGATCAGGCGCGTAAAATCGCAAAGGCAAAGCTTGGCAGTGTTGCTGCTGGTGCAGACCCGGCGCACGAGCTTCAGGCGAAGCGCCGTGAATGACGATGACTGGGCTCATCGATCTTTACGAAAAGGAAGGTTGCGTCATTCAGCGCGGCAAGCGCCCAGGGCGAAGCGATGAAATCCACGACCAAGGCCTATACTTGGTGCGGCTACGCCACCACGTCGTCCCTCTTCTCGGCACGCGTCGCGCGTCCGAAGTTAATCCTGGCGACATTGAGCGCTTGTGGTCGATGTCACCGCAGGAAGACCGCCAAGGACAAAAAAGATCGTTCCACGCAAGCGGATCATCGTTCGGGTGGCGCGGGAGCAGCGCGCAAAGTTGTTCGAGATCTCTCGGCCGTTTTCAGCTTCGCTCGGAGAAGCGAAATTGTAGCGAGCAATCCTTGCGAAATGGCGGCGGTCCGGAAAACCGATAATCGGCGCGAGCGCTACCTGACTTTGGCTGAGGTCGCTCGCCTTGGCGCTGCCTTAAGCGACTTGGAGGCGGAGGGCGCCAACGTCAAAGCTATTAATATTGCTCGACTTTGGGCGCTAACAGGCTGTCGCCGGTCCGAAATCGCGGGATTGCGCTGGTCTGAAGTTCGTCTCGACGAAGGCGTTCTGACGCTCGAAGATAGTAAGACCGGGAAATCGGTTCGCCCACTTGGCGCTGCCGCGATCGCATGCTGAAAAATATCGGCAAGACGGCGGGGGCCGATTTCGTCTTTCCGGCAGATCGCGGAGATAGCCACTTCCAAGGCACCAAGAACGCCTGGAGCAAGGCCATTGCGAAGGCGAAGTTGCCGGGAGTGACGCCGCACACACTCCGGCATACGATTGGATCAACTGCCACGTCCACGGGCGAGGCGTTCGCGTTGACCGGGGCGATTTTAGGGCACGCGAATCCGTGCTCGACCGCAATCTACGCACATGTTCAGATCGATCCCTCCCGCGAAGCTGCGGAACGCGTGAGCAGGAAGATCGCATCGGCGCTTGCCGGTAAGCCAATAAGCGGCTCAGCCCCAAAGGCAGTAGCCGACGAAATTGAGGGGATCGTTCGTTCCCTCGTGGAGCGGTTAGTCGGGAAAGGCGTCAAAACCCAGCGAGGTCAGTGCGCTCGTGACTCAATTGGCTTCGAATCAGCCGCGTTCGCAGAGAGCCAGTCTGGCCCATGAAATTGTCAATGGGGGATTCCGCAAGCACGCCAAGGCTGGTAGGCTGGCTTGCCCCTGTGAATCGCTTCAGCCTTCCGTCATTTTGGTAAGCAGAACGAGGAGTGGGGCGAGAATAACGTCACATTTATCCAAGATGGGCAAGCTCTGAGGGGCAACGTTCGGGAGTGAGTACCTCTGCTATGGCGCGTAGCGATCTCCTAGTGTCTCTGATTCGCGCTGGCGCCACCGGCGATCGGAGATGCTGCGCTCCACTGCTGAAGCTATGGTTGCCGATGAACGTGCGAAAAAGCATTTCATCGTTGCGGATCGGATGCAGCGCGCCTTGTCAGCTGTCCCGATTACGCCGCCGGCCCTCACGGCGACGTCTCCGAACCGGGCTTCGGCCAATGGCCGCGAAGCCATTCTGGAGGTCACTCCGCGACTTCAACTGGACGATTTGCTGCTGCCCTTCCTGCGCAAGAAAGCGGCCGACAACTTATCGAAGAACATCGGAGAGCAGACGTCCTTCGGGCGAGTGGCTATGAGCCTCGTCATCGCGTCCTTCTCTCTGGCCCCCCCGGCAATGGAAAGACCTCCTTCGCGGAGGCGATCGCCGAAGGTCTTGGGCTTCCCTTCTTTGTGGTTCGATACGACGCTCTGATCGGCAGTTATCTCGGCGAGACCAATGCGCGGTTTGCGGAAGCTTTTCGATTATGTCCGCACGACGCCCAGCGTTCTGTTTTTTGATGAGTTCGATGCGATCGGTAAGGAGCGCGGCGACACCCACGAGACTGGCGAAATTAAACGCGTGGTTTCGTTTCTGTTGATGCAGCTCGATCAGTTGCCGAGCTATGTCATTGTAGTCTCGGCGACCAATCACGGCGGAGTTGCTCGATCGCGCTGTCTGGCGGCGTTTTTCAGATGCGGACTATCTTTTGCCGGCGCCGAAGAAGAACGAAATCGCGGTTTTCTTGGACCGCGTCGTGTCTGGTTGGCCTGGCGTACCGAAGATGGCCGTCAGTAAGCTTGCCGGCCGCCTTGGAGTTGTTAGCTACGCTGAAGCGCTCGATTTCTGCCAGAACGTAAGACGGCGCCAGATATTGGGTTTGGGAGAGGTGTCGATTGATGACGCATTACGCGTGGAACTCGACTTGTGGACCTCGCGCGTTACGCCAGAGATCATAAATGCCAAGCGATCCAATGAAACCTCTTCTGAGGCTGATTCCCAAAGCTGACAAGCTCCGTCCGGTAGGGCTTCCTCGCCCTGTTCCTTCCCCGGAGGCATTTACGCGGAATCGTCAGACGGCTGTGATCGGGCCGAAATTCACGCGCCTCGCGGAAGTCCTTGCCCGCGGAGACGGCGCGCTTGCCTTGGCCGCCGACCCCTGCGGGCCTGGCGCCGGAACGTCTGCTGGTTTTTGAAGTTCGCAGATCGATTAGCGCATTTTCTGCCGCTATCCAGCAGGCTGCGGGTCTTGAACTGGTCGACGAAGAGGAACTGGAAAGCGACAAAAGCGATAAGCATCCCTTCGCCTACCTGCTTGTGCCGGACATGGTGGCTCTGAAAAATTTAGAATCGTTGTTGGTGTCGCTGGCAAGCGGGACAGCTGGTGTGGGGTGAGACGACATGGGCGAATGTCTTTGAACATCTCCGGGATTTGCGCCCATGGGGACCGAATGATCGAGTGCGCCCCGCAGAACAAACCTTCCTCGCCGCGCTCATCGACGGTCTCGGCGATCAAGAGCTTGTCCGGCTGGAAATCGAACTCATCTTCCGATCGAACGCTGCGGTGGCTCGGGAGAGCGAAGCTGAGGCATCGGGCGCCGTAACGGCCCGCGGCGGCGTGATTGTTTCGCGCGCCCGCCTGACGGATATTGCTTACCATGCCCTGCTCGCAGATGTTCCGGTGTGGGCAATTCGGGAGATTATCGAGCGGCGGATCGACGGCATCGCTGGCTTGGAGTCGGTGATGCACATTCGACCGCAATCTGAAGCCACATCTGTGGAAATCGGCGACCCAGACGATTCTCCGTTGATTGTTGCCGACGAACGCGCTCTGGGCGAACCAATCCTTGCACTTCTTGATGGTGTCCCGGTGAGTGGTCATCGGCGCCTTGCTGCTCATATTGATCTTGACGATCCGTTCGATCTCGAACCGAACGCCTTCGTGGCATCTCGCGCGCACGGCACGGCGATGGCCTCTTTGATTGTCCATGGCGACTTGAATCGCGCCGAAGGCCCGCTACCACGCCAAATCCATGTCATCCCCGTGATGGGTGATGGTGACAGATTTCCTCACGATCGGCTGGTGGTGGATCTCATCTATCTTGCCGTCATGCGGCTCCGTGAGCAGCGCCCCGGAATCGTGATTGTCAACCTCTCGCTTGGCAATCGATATCGGCCGTTCCACAACCAGCTATCACCCTGGGCGAGGCTGCTCGATAGGCTCGCATATCGCCTTGGCCTCCTGTTTATCGTCAGCGCTGGCAATCAGGTAAGCGATTTTGGCATTGCCGCTTATGCAACCAGTCGCGAATATGAGGATGCGGACGGACGAAGTCGTGCGACCTCGAAATGATCACGGCCTTGCAGGGAATTATGGGCGAACGGCGATTGCTTTCGCCTGCAGAGACCGTGAACGGCGTTTCCGTAGGGGGCTGCAACGTCGACTCGGTATCGCCTGCGGATCGGGCGTTGGCTCGAGCGCTAATTGATCCGTTCCCTGATCATAAGATGGCAAATCCTTCGAGTAGCCTTGGACCGGGTTTTGCAAGGTCCGTGAAGCCGGACATCCTCATGCCGGGCGCTCGTGAGCATATGCGGTTTGTGCGCAATCACGCCCATATCGACGTCGTCCCGGCCGCCGCGTCGCGCGGCGCTGGCCTTAGGTTGCGGCACCGCCGCTAGCCGGTCGCGAAAATCTGGATGGCTTTACAACGGTACGAGCGCCGCCGCCGCATTGGCCTCGCGCACTTGTCACCGCATTCATGACGCGTTGGAAGCGGCATATGGCAAAGAGTTTCTGACGCTTTCCTCGTTGCAGCGAGCCGTGCTGTTGAAGGCCCTGTTGATTCATCCCGCTGAATGGCCACGGGAGACCGCCGAACTGATCAAGTCTACGGTAGGTCCTTGGGGGCAGGGTCAGGCTGGGAAGCAGAAAGACAACATCCGCCGCTTCATCGGCTTCGGGTGCGTCGATGCCGACGATGCCATTTGCATGTGCCGGGGACCGGGCGACGTTCTTCGCCACTGGCCAGCTTGGTGCAAACCGTATCGTTCCGATTGATGTTCCCGTCCCCTGACGATTGGAGGAAAGGCGCGGCTGCATAGCCTATCGGCGACAGTGCCTGGTTTTCGCCCGTAACGCCGGGTCGCAAAAGCTACCGCAGCTGCCGACTAAGAATCCTGAAACCTGCCGAGTTGGAGGCGCTCGCTGTCTCCGGTCATAGTTGGCAACCGGACGAGAACCAGACCAATCGAGGAACGGTCTATTCCCGTTGTTGGAGCGGTGAGAGCGCGCCATCTGTCGGACCAAACATGACCATTTCCCTCATTGTTCAGCGCGATCCCGATCAAGGCGCGCCGGTTGACGAAGCCATACCCTTCGGATTGGCCGTCACGATCGCGATGCCAGGAGAAGTGACTCTTTACGACGAGGCGCGTGCCCGCGCCGCGCCTCCCGTCCGCGCTGCAGTGCTCCACGTGCCTGATGACCGCGTGTGGTGAAAAGTGCATCACTTTGTTGCATTACGATGCAAGACCTGCGATGCTGATGGCCGAACTAGGGGGTGGGCATGAACGAGCGGCCACGCAAAGACGTCCGGCTCACAGTAAGTCTTGAGGAGCAGGATTACCGCGCGCTGACAGAAATCGCCAAAGCTCGCGACGCGTCGCTCTCATGGGTCATTGCCAGGCAATCCGGCATTTCATCGAAACTTCGAGTGGCGTGTCTGCCCGCAACATCCCGCAGGACATTCCGTCCGGAGGAGGATCAGTGAGGCTCCTGCGAAAACAGGAGCGGATCGGGCGCTCGATCTTTTGCGTGAATGGATCACGCCGGGCGCTCGCGTCGATCTCGTTTCCTCGACCTTCTCGCTTCTGGCGTTCGCCGAACTCAAGGACGCCCTCAAGCGCGCTGATCGGTGCCGGATGGTGCTTGGCGAGCCGAATTCGATCGCGACATCGCTGCTTGGAGGCGATGCCGATATTGCTTTTAGGGGACAGCTTCAGGGGCGATGGCTCGCGAGAGCCGTCGTTGAATGGATCGGCAAGAAAGCTGACATACGCAATGCGCGAAAAACGCCACCCCAGTCGCTCATCTACGTTCGAGGAAACCCGTCTCCATGCAAGGCATGATGGGTTCCTGCTCGTTCACGACTGAGGGGCTCGGCCTCACGCCCGGCGGGCTGCTTGGCCTCGTGCAAGCGACCGATGTGGACGCCGAAGCCGCGAGCTATGCGGAATGGTTCGAGTCGAACTGGAATGATCTGCGCGCCGAAATCGGGAGCGAAAGCTTCGCTCATCACAGCGCTGGAGGACATGGCGTCACAACGGGCTCCGTCGCTTGTCTATTTCCAAATGCTATACCAGATTTTCAAGGATCTGGTGATGAGTTGGACGAAGAGCGGATCATCAAGTCCGCTACTGGTATCCGCGACACTGTCGTCTGGAAAAAGCTGTTCCGGTTTCAGCGCGACGGCGTGACCGGCGCGATTGACAAGCTGGAGCGCATTGGCGGTTGCATCATCGCCGACAGCGTCGGCCTTGGTAAAACCTTCGAGGCGCTTGCCGTCATCAAATATTACGAGCTGCGGAATGACCGCGTGCTGGTGCTCTGCCCCAAGCGTTTGCGGGAGAACTGGACCCTCTACAAGGCGAATGAACCGCCGAAACGTGCTCGCGCCTGATCGGCTGCATTACGATGTCCTGAAACATACCGATCTGTCGCGCGATGGCGGCCTGTCCGGCGATATCGATCTCAGCCACGTGAACTGGGGCAATTACGACCTCGTCGTGATCGACGAGTCGCACAACTTCCGGAACAAGCCGACACACAAGGATCGGGACACCCGCTACGATCACTTGATGAAGCGGATCATCCAGTCCGGCGTGAAAACCAAGGTGCTGATGTTGTCGGCAACGCCGGTGAACAATCGGCTCGCGGACCTGAAAAACCAGATTGCCTTCGTGACTGAGGCAATGATTTGGCGCTGGCAAGCCACGGCATTGCCAGCATCGAGGCGACTATCCGCAAGGCCCAAGGGCAATTCAATCGCTGGCTCGACTTTGGCGAGGCTGAACGCCGGCCCGCTCGCCTGATGGACATGCTTGGTTTCGACTATTTCAAATTGCTCGACATGCTGACCATCGCACGGTCGCGCAAGCATGTGCAGCGTTACTATGGAACCTCCGAGACCGGCCAGTTTTTCCTGATCGTTTACCGCCGGTGAACATCAAGGCCGACGTCGATCTTGCTGGCGCGTTCCGCTCGATCCGCGAGATCAACAACGAAATTCGTCGACTGACCCTCGGCGCCTATGCGCCCCTTCGTTATGTGCTGCCGCACAAACAGGCGGCCTACGACGAGAAATACAGTACTAAAATTCGCGGTGGCGAGAGCTTCTTCCGGCAGGTCGACCGCGAAGAAGTCTTATCCACTGCTGCGTGTTAATATCCTGAAGCGGATGGAAAGCTCGGTCGCGTCATTCGCGTTGACCATCGAGCGGCAGCTCAAGGACGTGGAGTCTCTGCTCGCCAAGATCGACGCTCGTGACGATTCCGTTGAGGAAACGCCCATCGACGATATTGATGTCGATGATCCAGCTTTCGAGGCGTTGCTGGTCGGCCGCAAGGTCAAGGTGCTGCTGCAAGACGTCGATCGCGTACGCTGGCGGCAAGATCTCGTTGAAGATCGTGATCGCCTCGGCGCGCTGCTGTCCGCTGCGCGCTTGGTGACACCGGATCGCGACGCGAAGTTGGCGGCGCTTAAGCGCATCATCGCCGATAAAGTGCGCGCGCCGATCAACCCGGAAAACCGCAAAATCCTGCTGTTCACGGCCTTCGCCGATACGGCGGACTATCTCTACCGTGCCAATAGCCGCATGGGCGCGGGATACGCATGGCGTCCATTGCGCTGTCGTCAGCGGCACCGGCTCGAACCGGACGACGATGCCCGGCGTGCGCGGCGATATGAGCGGCATTTTGAGCGCCTTCTCGCCGCGTTCCAAGGAACGTCCCGCCGAACTGGCCGCCGAGGGAGAGATCGATCTGCTGATCGCGACCGACTACATTTCCGAGGGGCAGAACCTTCAGGACTGCGATTTCCTCATCAATTACGACATTCACTGGAACCCGGTCCGCATCATCCAGCGGTTCGGACGCGTGGACCGGATCGGTTCGCAGAATACGAAAATCCAGCTCGTCAATTTCTGGCCCAACATGGAGCTGGACGAATATCTCGATCTCGAATCGCGCGTCAGCGGTCGCATGATGCTGCTCGACGTGTCGGCAACCGGTGACGAAAACGTCATCGAATTCCAGGCCGGCAACGAGATGAACGACCTTGAATACCGCCGCGCTCAGCTCCAGAAGTTGCAGGATGCGGTGATCGACCTTGAGGACTTGTCGAGCGGCGTTTCCATCGCCGATCTGACGCTCAAACGATTTCCGCATCGATCTCGCGGGCTATCTGCGCACCAATCGGGATCGTCTCGACTCCCTGCCGCTCGGAACCTATGCTGTCACAGAGGCGCCCGCAGACGGGGAAAACCTCATTCCGCCCGGCGTCATCTTCTGCCTTCGTGCTGTTGGCGAGGCCGCGGGCTCGGTCGCGGAGCCTGATTATCCGCTGGCGCCGCATTATGTGTCGTCCATGTTGGCGACGACGGCGAAGTTCTGCTCCCCTACACGCAGGCCAAGCAGGTGCTCGACCGGCTGAAAAAGCTCAGCCTCTGTCAGGACGCTCCCGATCCGTCGGCTTACGCGCGGTTCGACAAGCGACGCGGTCGGGCCGCGATATGGAGCCTTATCGCAAGCTGCTGTCGCGGGCCATCGGCAGCCTCTCGTCGGCAAGCGCGAGGTGCGCGCCGTCGCCAGCCTGTTCCAGATGGGCGGCACGCACGCGATGAAGGGCGAATTCTCCGGGATCAACGATTTCGAAGTGGTGGCATTTCTGGTCGCGCTTCCCCAGCTGTGGGGAGCCCATCATGACGGACCTCGCAGCGGTTGCCGCTCTTGTGTCGGTTCTCGATCTTCCGCCTGGTGCGCGAGTGGATACGCGCGTGCCCAAAAAGATGCTCGTTGAACAGGGAGCGCCGACGGCTTCCGACAAGCGCGCAATTCAGGATGGGTTTGACGAAATTCATTGGGTAGCTGCGCTCTCAAGCCTAACACGGTCGCCATACCTGCTTTTGCGGACGAAATTCGCGACTATCCGGAGATCGCCGTCGTTACCGCGATGTTTCGTGCAGAGGCGCGCGCTGCGCGACTGACCGAATTCATCCACCGCGCTATTCCCTATCCGGTGCTGCTGATTACCGCGGGCACCGACGGTGTCGCGATGTCCGTCGCGCCCAAACGCGCCGCGCAGAACGAGGGCGGCAAGGTCGTGGTGGAGCGCGTGGTCCGCGGTCGGCGGCCTTGATCCGATCGAACCGCCGGAGACAGAGCGCGCGTTCATGGACAGTCTGGCGCTGAGAAGCCAGCCCTGGCGTGATTTGTCCGCAGTGTACAATAGCTGGCTGGCGCAGATCGAGGCGCTCTCGGCAGCGCGACTGTCGGGCGTCTATGCGGCGGCTGACGATGCGCCGACCATCGAGCGTCGCCGCGTCGCGCTCGAAGCGCACACCAGACTTTCACGCGAAGTTTCACAACTGCGAGCCCGGGCGGCAAAAGCAAAGAAGATCAGCCAGCGCGTCGATTTAAATCAAGAGATCAAAATGATCGAGGCTGAAATGGATCGGAACAAGAAGTTGATTTCGGGGGATTGCGAATGAAGATTTCAACGATCCTGGACCACATCGACAGCGGCCACATGGCGCTTCCCGAATTTCAACGGGGCTACGTTTGGAATCGCGATCAAGTCCGCGGTCTCTTCGACTCTCTCTACCGGCGCCATCCGGTTGGCGGCCTGCTGGTATGGGCGACGGAAGCCAAGACAGCGGCGCATCGCGGGGACGGACCGCTGGCAGCCGGCATCGTCAAGCTGTTGCTCGATGGTCAACAGCGCATGACGTCGCTCTACGGCGTGGTTCGGGGTCATCCGCCGAAGTTCTTCGATGGCAATGCGCAAGCCTTTAGCGGTCTGCGATTCCATTTGGGGACAGAGATCTTCGCGTTCTACCAGCCAGTGAAGATGCAAGACGATCCGCTCTGGATCGACGTCACGAGCTTGATGAAGGCAGGGAACGCCGGGCTGGGAGCCTTGATCGCCCAGCTTTCCGCCGATCCGGCGCAATGCGGTAAACGTCGGCCTTTATGTCGGCCGGCTTTGGCGCTTTGCTCGGCGTGACAGAGATCGATTTGCATATCGAAGAGGTCGCAGGACAGGACAAGACGCTCGATATCGTGGTCGACATTTTCAACCGGGTGAATAGTGGCGGCACGAAATTGTCGAAGGGTGATCTCGCGCTCGCGCGAAAATCTGCGCGGAATGGCCGGAAGCGCGCGATTCTATGAAGGCGAAGCTGAAGGAATGGACGGCCGCCGGCTATCAGTTCAACCTCGATTGGCTGTTACGCTCGGTGAACACCGTACTGACTGGCGAGGCCAAGTTCAGCTACCTCCACGACAAGGGCGCGCTGGATATCCAGGACGGGCTGAAACGCGCCAACAAGCATATCGACGTTTCACTGAACCTGATTGCCGGACGCCTTGGCCTCGATCATGATCAGGTATTTTTCGGACGGTTCGGGGTGCCGGTGATGGTTCGTTACATGGACCAGAAGAAAGGCCCCCTCGACGCCAAAGAGCGCGACAAGCTGCTCTTTTGGTTTGCCCAGGCTGGTATGTGGGGCCGGTTTTCCGGCTCGACCGAGACTTTCATCGACCAGGACCTTGCCGCCCTGGAGGGGCCGAATGGCGGATTGGACACCCTGCTTGAGCAACTCCGGCTCTGGCACGGCGGGCTTCGCGTGGAACTCGGGCATTTCACCGGCTGGAGCCTCGGCGCTCGATTTTACCCGGTGCTCTATATGCTGACCCGGATGGGCGAAGCGAGAGACTGGGGCACCGGCTTGCCGCTGCGGGCCAGTTTGCTTGGTAAAATGAGCCGCCGGGAAGTTCATCATATCTTCCCGAAGGCGCAGCTCTACAAGCTGAAGCATCACCGCGCCGACGTGAATGCGCTGGGGAATTTCTGTTTCCTCACCAAAGACACGAACCTCAACATCAGTGATCGATTGCCGGAGGTCTACTTTCCGGAGGTCGAGACCAAACATCCGGGAGCGCTGGCGTCGCAGTGGATTCCAACAGACCCGGCCCTTTGGAAGGCGGATCGCTACCTCGACTTCCTTGAAGCCCGTAAGGCCCTGCTTGCGGCCGAGGCGAACCGGCGATTTGAGGAATTGCTCCATGGAGACGCGCGCTGGATGGGTGGGGCCGCGCCTGTGGCGGAGGCGCCGGCGGCGATGATCGGCGGTATTACCAGCGAGGGCCGAGGAGGCTGAGTTGGAAGCGCTAAATGAATGGGTTGATGGCCATGGTCTGCCGCGCCGGCCAGATCGGGTTCGACTACGCCGACCCGGCAACGGGCGCGCAGAAGGCCCTTTTCGACCTCGCCTGGCCCGAGGGCTTGCAACCAGGGTTGAGCGCTCCTGTCGCGGTGTTGCTGAACGAGAGCGCCGAGATCCTCGCGTTGGCAAGCGGTGCGGGCTTTCGCTGCTTCAACCTCGTCAGCCGATTTCCGCGGCTACGTTGAAAATGAAGTGCTGCACCTGGAAGCGGCCTGATCGCCGCAACCACGGAATTGCCTCTGATTGAGTTGGAAGCGATGATGAAGAAGATTGATGCCGGAAGCCCAGAAGCCAAAAGCGCCAATATTGTCGCGGGCAATATCGAGGCGCTAAAGGCGCTGTTTCCGGATGCCTTCACCGAAGGCAAAATCGACTTCGAGGTGCTGAAGGGGCTGCTCGGCGGCGCGGTGGATGAGCGTGACGAGAAATACGGGCTGAACTGGCACGGCAAGCGCCGGGCGCGGCAGATCGCGCTGACGCCTTCGACCGGCACGCTGTTGCCCTGCCCGGAGGAGAGCGTCGATTGGGACACGACGCAGAACCTGATGATCGAGGGCGATAACCTCGAAGTGCTGAAGCTCTTGCAGAAGAGTTACGCTGGCAAGGTGAAGCTCATCTATATCGATCCACCGTACAACTCTGGCGGCGACTTCGTTTACCCAGACGATTTCTCTGATAGCATCAAGAACTATCTTGAACTCACGGGGCAAATGGCTGACGGCAAGAGCTCAGCACAAATACCGAGGCGTCTGGCCGCTTCCACACTGACTGGCTGAGCATGATGTATCCCCGCCTCAAGCTCGCAAAGTCTCTCCTGGGAAAAGACGGCCTAATTTTCATCAGCATTGATGATGGGGAATTGCCAACTCTTCGTCTCGCAATGGACGACATATTCGGAGAGGAGAGCTTTCTAGCCGCCTTCATCTGGAAGAGCCGTCAGAACAAGGACAACCGCTCGGTTACTGGAGCATCGATCGACCACGAGTACATCGTTGCTTATGGCAACAAGATTCGTGGATCACAGAGGAATATAGCCCAGTACTCAAATCCTGACGGCGATCCGCGAGGCGATTGGTCAAGCGCAAACATGGTTGGAATTGCAACGGCTGACCGCCGGCCCAACCTTCACTACGACCTTATCAACCCAGCCACAGTTATAAACTATGGATGCCCGGACATGGGCTGGCGCTACGATAGGACAACCATGGCCCGACTTATCGCCGAGGACAGGATTCTGTGGCCAACGACCGCCGACGGACGGCCTCGTCGCAAGGCGTTTATAAGCGAACTTGAATCCGAGTTTACGGGCTTCTCAACGTTCATTGGAGAAGCGCTGTTCACGCGGGACGGCACCGCTGACATAGATAGCCTCTTCGAGGCACGGATTTTTAACTTTCCAAAACCGGTCGAACTTATTCGCACGATAATCGAACAGGCGACTTTTGGTAACGAGATTGTCCTGGATTTCTTTGCAGGATCAGGAACAACGGCTCATGCAACAATGCTTCAAAACGCGATGGATCATAGCACGCGTCGCTTCATCACAGTACAGCTTCCCGAACCTCTCGATACTGCGAATCGGGACCAGAAGACAGCGGCCGACTTTTGCGCCAAGCTGGGCAAGCCTCAGAATATTGCCGAACTGACAAAGGAGCGCATACTTCGCGCCGGGAAGAAGATCCGCGTCGACAACCCCGACTTCGTTGGCGACACCGGCTTCCGCGTCTTCAAACTCGCGTCCTCAAACATCCGGCGTGGGAGCCTGATGCGGCCGACCTCGAAAACAGCCTGCTGAAAAACGCCGAACATCTCGTGCAGGGGCGCAAAGAGCAGGACGTGCTCTATGAGCTGCTGCTCAAGCTCGGCCTCGATCTCTGCGTGCCGATCGAGACCAAAACGATTGCGGGCAAGACCGTCCATTCCATCGGTGGCGGCGCACTGATCGCCTGCCTTGCCGACGGCCTGACCAAGGACGTGGTCGAGCCTTTGGCCTCGGGCATTGTCGCCTGGCGCGCGGCGCTGGCACCCGCCGTCGATACGCGCGTCGTGTTCAAGGATTCGGGCTTCGCCAACGACATCGCCAAGACCAACATGGCGGCGATCCTGAACCAGAACGGCATTTCCGACGTGCGCAGTCTGTAAGGAGGGTTCGATGAAACTGCATTTCGAACCCGATCTCGATTACCAGAAGCTCGCCATTGCGGCCGTCGCCGATCTGTTTCGCGACCAGGAGATCAACCGCACCGAATTCACCGTAACCCGGCAAAGCGCCGGAGGCATTCAGGGGGAGCTTGGTCTGGTCGAAAGCGAACTCGGCATCGGCAATCGCCTGACGCTGCTTGATGACGAGATCGTCGCCAATCTGAAGGATATTCAGCTCCGCAACGGCCTCGCGCCGTCGGCCACTCTCACCTCCGGCGATTTCACCGTCGAAATGGAGACCGGCACGGGCAAGACCTACGTCTATCTGCGGACGATCTTCGAGCTGAACAAGCTCTATGGCTTCACCAAATTCGTGATCGTCGTGCCCTCGGTCGCCATCAAGGAAGGCGTCTACAAGACGCTGCAAATCACCGAGGAGCATTTCAAGGGGCTCTATTCCGGCCAACCCTTCGACTATTTCCTCTACGATTCCGGGAAGCTCGGCCAAGTGCGCAATTTTGCCACCAGTCCGAACATCCAGATCATGGTCGTGACGGTAGGCGCGATCAACAAGAAGGACGTCAACAACCTCTACAAGGACAGCGAGAAGACCGGCGGCGAGCGGCCGATCGACCTGATCCGCGCTACCAAGCCGATCCTGATCGTCGATGAGCCGCAAAGAGTCGATGGCGGCCTTTCGGGCGCGGGCAAGAGCGCGTTGGGCGAAATGAACCCGCTCTGCACGCTGCGCTATTCGGCTACCCACGTTGACAAACACCACATGGTGTTCCGGCTGGACGCGGTCGACGCCTATGAGCGCAAGTTGGTCAAGCAAATCGAAGTGGCGTCGCTGGAGGTCGAGGGCGGCCATAACAAGGCCTATGTGAAGTTCATTTCCGCGAGCAACGGCAAGGGGCCGATCACGGCACGTGTCGAGATTGACGTGCTGGAAGGCAAGCAGGTGCGCCGCAAGGAGGTCGTGGTTCAGGACGGCGACAATCTGGAGGAACTGACCGGGCGCGCCATCTACGCCGATTGCCGGATCGGCGAAATTCGCACCGGACGCGACAACCAGCTTCTCGAAGTGAAATTGCCGGGCAGCGAAATCTTTCTCCAGCCGGGTCAGGCGGTGGGTGATGTCGATGCGGATGCGCTCAAGCGCCTGATGATCCGCCGCACGATCCACGAGCATCTGGTGAAGGAAACACGCCTTGCGGCATTGGGCGTCAAGGTACTCAGCCTGTTCTTTATCGACGCGGTCGAGCATTACCGCACCTATGACGCCGACGGAAATCCCGTGAAGGGCAAATACGCCCGGATGTTCGAGGAAGAATACCGCCGGGCGGCGAAGCTCCCCGAGTTTGTGAGCCTGTTCAAGGAAGTCGATCTGACCTCTGAGGCCGAAGAGGTCCATGACGGCTATTTCTCGATCGACAAGAATCGTCGTTGGACGGAGCCCGAATTAAACAAAAACGGGGAGCTGAAAAATCAGTCGAGCCGCGATGACGCTGAACGCGGTTACAGCCTCATCATGAAAGAGAAAGAGAAGCTGCTCGGCTTCGAGACGAAGCTGAAATTCATCTTCTCCCACTCGGCCTTGAAAGAGGGTTGGGACAATCCCAACGTCTTCCAGATCTGCGCGCTGCGCGAGATCGGCACCGAGCGCGAGCGCCGGCAGACCATTGGTC
This sequence comes from Whitmania pigra, assembly GCA_021613335.1. Lineage (NCBI taxonomy): Eukaryota > Metazoa > Annelida > Clitellata > Hirudinida > Haemopidae > Whitmania > Whitmania pigra. The sequence goes on along the minus strand of JAJTWR010000417.1, from coordinate 13,446 downwards.
GCGGCTTGCGCCTTTGCGTCAACCAGAAGGGCGAACGCCTGCGCGGCTTCGAAATCAATACGCTGACCGTCATCGCCACCGAAAGCTACGCAGAGTTCGCCGAAAACCTGCAAAAGGAAATCGAGAAGGATACCGGAATCAAGTTCGGCATTGTCGAAAAGCACAGTTCGCGGCCATACCTATCGCCAAGGCCGATGGTTCGACCGGTATTCTCGGCTTCGAAGAATCAGCCGCGATCTTCGATCACCTGAAGTCTCAAGGGTTCGTGGACGCCAAGGGCAAGGTTCAGGACACCCTCCGAACCGCTCTGAAAGACGGCTCTTTCGCGCTGCCGCCGGCGCTGGCGCCGCATTTGGCTTCGGTGCGCGAAGTTTTGAAGAAAGTAGCAGGCAAGCTCGACATCAAGAACGCCGACGAGCGCGTCGTCATCAAAACGCGGCAGGCCATTCTGGAAAGCGCCGAGTTTCAGGCGCTATGGGACCGTATCAAGCACAAGACGACCTACCGCGTTCATTTCGACAATGAGAAGCTGCTGGCAGATTGCGCGAAGGCCATTGCCAACGGCCCGCCCGTATCCAAGGCGCGCGTTCGAATCCGCAAGGCCGATCTTTCGATCGGTCAGGGTGGGGTTCTTGCCAAAGAGCACGAAAAAAATAGCGGTACAATTGTGACGATCGAGGAGGGCGACATCGTCTTGCCGGACGTACTGACCGATCTTCAGGACCGGACGCAGCTCACGCGCAAAAGCCTTGTCCGCATTCTAACCGAATGCGGCCGCCTGAGCGATTTCAAGCGCAACCCGCAGGCATTCATCGAAATCGCTGGCGAGGTTATTAATCGGACTAAGCGCCTTGCGATTGTTGATGGCATAAAATACCAGCGAGTCGGTGACGACCAATATTACGCTCAGGAGCTTTTCCAACAGGAAGAGCTGACGGGATACCTGCGCAACATGCTGAAGGATGCACAGAAGTCTGTCTTCGAGCACGTGATTTATGACTCTGGCGGCGTCGAGCGCGCGTTTGCAGAACAGCTTGAGAAGAACGAGGCGGTAAAGATCTACGCCAAGCTGCCAGGGTGGTTCAAAGTGCCCACACCGCTGGGTTCTTACAATCCCGACTGGGCGGTTCTGGTAGAGGTGAGCGGCGAAGAGCGCCTCTATTTTGTGGTCGAAACCAAAGGAAGCCTCTTTGTCGATGACCTACGTGATCAGGAAGCCGCTAAAATCGCATGCGGCGAGGCGCATTTCAAAGCACTTTCCTCTGGCGAAAATCCTGCCAGATACATAAAGGCGACGAAGGTCGATGACATGATGGATAACTGTTAAATCCAAAATGGCGTCAAATTTGGCGTTTATTTTTCGGCTAAGCTAGTAAAAACGTTCGATCATCGACATGGCCATTTCGTGGAGGTCGCTGATTGCGGTCCTGTCCCCATCCGTGGTGTAGGTGGCCGAGCTTGGGCAGCGTCCTGGGGCAGCGCCGAACCGGTCAGGCTGCCGCGACGGGCAGGATGACGGTGGGATCATCGCCGAAAGGAGCGATGGTTTCCAGCGTCATATAGCGGGCGCGTTGCACGGCCCACTCGTCGTTCTGTTCGAGCAGGATCGCGCCGACGAGGCGGACGATAGCGGCCTCGTTGGGGAAGATCCCGACGACCTCGGTGCGCCGCTTGATTTCGCCATTGAGACGCTCCAGCGGGTTTGTCGAGTGCAGCTTGGTGCGGTGCTGCGGCGGAAAGCTCATGTAGGCCAGCACATCGGGCTCCGCCTCGTCCATCAAGGCGGCAAGCTTGGAGACCTTGGGGCGGATCTGGTCGGCGACGCGCCTCCATTGGGCGCTCGCCGCCTCGGCGTCATCTTGGGCGAAGGCCGTGGCGATGAAGGCGGAGACGACGCGCCGGCCGCTGCGCCCCGCATGGGCAAGGGCGTTGCGCATGAAGTGCACCCGGCAGCGCTGCCAGGTGGCGGTCAAAACCTTCGACACAGCGGCCTTGAGGCCCTCGTGGGCATCCGAGACGACAAGCTTCACGCCGCGCAGGCCGCGTCGCGCCAGCTTGCGCAGGAAGGCTGTCCAGAACGTCTCGGCTTCCGATGGACCGATATCCATGCCCAGCACCTCGCGCCGGCCGTCGGTGTTCACCCCGACCGCCACGATGACGGCCACCGAGACGATGCGCCCGGCTTGGCGCACCTTCACGTAAGTCGCATCGACCCACAGATAGGGCCAGTCGCCCTCAATCGGCCGCTCGAGGAAGGCCTTCACCTTGCCGTCGATCTCTTCGCACAGCCGGCTGACCTGGCTCTTCGAGATGCCGCTCATGCCCAGCGCCTTGACGAGATCATCGACCGAGCGCGTCGAGATACCCTGGACGTAGGCTTCCTGGATCACGGCTGTCAGGGCCTTCTCGGCCAGCCGCCGCGGCTCCAGGAAGCCAGGGAAGTAACTTCCCTGGCGCAGCTTGGGGATGCGCAGCTCGACGGTTCCAGCGCGTGTCTCCCAGGCCCGGTCCCGGTAGCCATTGCGCTGCGCCAGCCGGTCGGGGCTCTTCTCGCCGTAGCCGGCGCCCGTCAGGCTGCCGACCTCCATCTCCATCAGGCGCTTGGCCGCAAAGCCGATCATCTCGCGTAGGATATCCGCGTCGGGGGTCTTCTCCACCAGCGTGCGAAGGCTCATCATCTCGTTGGTCATCGGTGATCCTCTGGTTAGGTGCGCGTCTCGCAACCCGACCCTACCCGGAGATCGCTAGTGACAACTGATCACCTACACCACGGATGGGGACACGACCTGGCTTCGAATTTCTGAGCGCCAGAAGAAAATTAAAGCGATCTGAATGCCCTGATCAATGTAGCCTTTGAGGCAGAAAAAATGGGGCGAATTTCATCAATTTTCCCGCACATAGGCAACAATCGAGTCGTCAAAATGCATGCCGCGATTGAGACTGCATAAAGTCAATATTTTCAAAACCGTAGAAAAGTGACGGTATTCTGAAAATCAATATATTCCGTAGAAAGATCAATATGTTACAATTTCAATTGATCATTGAGTGGAAATGACTGATGACGCGAACACAACACAAGCAAGTCAACGGGGTCGCCTGCCGATCATAGAACATAAACGTCAGATGAGCGTACATAAGGGGTATGAGAGTTTTGGCGGTTTTGGGAGATTCTATTCCAGTGGATTACTTTACTGGAAGCGGTTTGCCCATGACACAAAAAGAAAAAGTGGCGGCAAATGACAATGGCGCCGGAAAGGAAGAGGCTGAGCAGCATTGCCCGTGCCGTCGGTCGCCACATTGCCCGTGAGCATTTCAGGACCTGGGAAAGGCGGCGGCAACGGGCGGCCAATGACAACCAGCTTACAGCTTCAGAGGAAGAGGGGCAGACTCCGGAGGGGTGAAACCTGGTTCTAAGAGAAAGGAAAAACCCCATGGCCCGAATCGCGCTCTACGCCCGCTATTCCTCCGACATGCAAAGCACGTCCTCCATCGACGATCAGTTCCGCATCTGCCGCGATCAGGCGGCGCGGGAAAAATGGAAGGTGGCGGGCACCTATAAGGACGCCGCCATTTCCGGCGCCAGCGTCACCTTGCGTCCGGGCATTCAGGCGCTGTTGCAGGATGCGACCGCCGGTAAGTTCGAGATCGTGTTGGCGGAGGCGCTCGACCGCGTTAGTCGCGATCAGGCCGATGTAGCGATCCTGTTCAAACACCTGAAATTTGCCGGTGTCAAAATCGTCACGCTGGCCGAGGGCGAAATCTCCGAGCTGCATGTCGGCCTCAAGGGCACGATGAACGCGCTGTTCCTCAAAGACCTCGCCGCCAAGACCCATCGCGGGTTGCGCGGGCGGGTGGAGAAGGGCAAGGCAGGTGGCGGGCTTTGCTATGGTTATGACGTGGTCAAGCGCCTCGACGGCAATGGCGAACCAATCCGCGGCGAGCGCAAGATCAATGAGGTCGAGGCAACCATCGTCCGTCGTATCTTCCGTGAATTCGCCGATGGCAAGAGCCCCAAGGCCATCGCCAGAGACCTCAATCGTGACAATATCCCCGGCCCTTTCGGTAAGAATTGGGGCGATACGACCATTCGCGGCCATGTCAGTCGTGGCACTGGCATCATTCACAACGAGCTTTACGTGGGCGTTATCGTCTGAACCGGCTGCTCTTATCACGAACCCTGAGACGGGCAGGCGCGTCTCACGCATCAACCCGGAAGCTGAATGGATCAGGACGGAGAGTGCCGAATTGCGCATCATCGATGATGAACTGTGGCAGGCGGCGCGCCAGCGGCAGCGGGAAATTTCTGTGAAATTCGAGAATGTCACCAAAGGCGTGCGTGCCTATCGCGCCAAGAAGCTGAATGGCCTGCGTCGCCCGGCGTTTCTGTTCTCCGGCTTGCTGAAATGCGGCTGTTGCGACGGGCAATATGGCATCATCACCAAGGATCGCTATGGCTGCCTCAACCGCAACCGGCGCGGTACTTGCGACAATGGCCGCACCATCCGCCGCGATGTGAATTGAAGAGCATTCTTGCGGGCCTCACCGAAAAGCTGGTTTCCGCTGAAAACGTAGCCGAAGCGTGCGCGCCTATGCCGAAGAGTTGAACCAGCAGAACCGCGAACGCCGCGCGCAAACCGATATCGACCGCAAGGCGCTCGACAAGATCGAACGCGGCATTGCCGGTATCATGTCCGCGATCGAGGACGGCATGTATCAGCCCAGCATGAAGACGAGGATGGATGATCTGGAGCAGCAGAAGGTCGAGATCCTGGCACGCATGGAGGACGTGCCTGCGGATGTGCCTGACATTCATCCGGCAATATTGCACAAATCTACAAGACCTGCAGCGGACTATCCTGAATTTTGTTCTCTGGCGTGATAACTTCTCTTTAAGGAAACCCACGTATGAGCATCGACTAAAGAACTGTTGGACCGTTTGATGGAAGGGCGTTCGCCCGGTGATCTGTTTGGCAAAGAGGGTATTCGTCCGAACTGACGAAGGCACTGGCGGAGCGCGCGCTGAGCGCGGAGATGGATTTCCATCTCGCTGATGAGCGGACCGCAGAGGACGCCCGCAGGCCAGAAGCAGCCGAGAAATCGTCGTAATGGCAGCAGCGGCAAAACGGTAACCACCACAGCGGCAAGGTGGTTCTGGACATCCCACGTGATCGGGAATGGTAGGTTCGATCCAGTGCTGATCGCAAAACACCAACGCCGCTTCCCCGATTTTGACCGCAAGATCCTCTCAATGTATGCCCGGGGCATGACGACCCGCGAGATCCAGGGGCATATAGAGGATATCTACGGCATCGAGGCGTCACCCGGCCTGATTTCCGCGATTGCCGATACCGTGACGGATGAGGTCGGCGGCATCATGCGGAACCGTCCCCTGGAGCCCTGCTATCCGATCGTTTTTCATGGACGCGATCCGCGTCAATATACGTAGCGACGGGGCAGTTTCGAACAAAGCGGTCTTCGTGGCGCTGGCCATTCTGCCGGACGGTACGCGGGATGTCCTGGGTCTGTGGGCTCCAGGCCAATGAGGGGACCAAATTCTGGGCCAGGGCGCTCGGCGATCTGCGCAACCGGGGTGTTCAGATATTCTGATCGCCGTTGTCGATGGTCTCAAGGGCTTTCCGCAGGCTATCGAAGCGCCCTTTCCTGAAACGTAAGTTCAAACCTGCATCGTCCATCTCCTGCGCCATTCCATGAACTTTGCCAGCTAGACACCTCCGGAAACCTGATTTTTAAGGATCTTTGGTTGAGGAATGGCTGTTTTTTGGCATAAGTCGGGTGAAGAGGACGATGTTCCGGGGGGTTTGCGAGGCGACCTTTACCTGGTTTTCCTTGTTCCCCAGGGTCAGACGGGGTTCATTTTTTCCAACCAGCGCCAGCGTTTCATGTTGTAAGCCATGTTGGCCAGAGTGATGGTCGCCTCTGCTCTTGCTTTTCCGATGGTTCGGATGAAGAGACTCATGCGATCTTTCTGTTCGGCGAAGACGCGCTCAACGCGGGCGCGGATTTTGGACTTCACCGCATTGGCCTCGCTGTGGCCTTGCTCATCGGTCTGCCCTTTGGTTTCTTGCGATGGATGCGGCTGACCTTGCCATGATCAAGCAGAAATTCCTCGTTGCTCTTTGAGCGGTATGCCGTATCGGCCCATACATCCGAGGCTGTGTTCCGGGCAATCAGCCCCTCTCGCAGCCGCGCTCCATCCGCGGCGGCGGCATCCGTGACGAGGCGGCGGCGGATGATACCATGTCGGCGGCGGGTCAATGGAAATGTGGCTTTTGTAGCCAAAGACCGGGGTCGCGATATCGATCTGCGGCGTCCCATCCTCTTTGGGCCTTGGCTTTGGAGAGTTTCATCGTCCAGCGAGCCTCTCGATCCTTCTGCCGTAATTGGGCCGGCCTGTCCTTCCATGCTTCCCTTCCATGCTTCGGGGATTTGACCGGCTTTGATCGCCTCTTTCTCGCTGTCTTTGTTGCGCTGGCGTGGGGCTGCCACCAGCGTCGCGTCAATGATCTGGCCCGCCCATGGCAAGATAGCCTGCATCGGAAATCATCTGATCGAGGGTTTGAAACAGCCGGTCCCAGCGCCCTGGCCGTGATCAGCGCCTCGCGAAAATCCCACAGCGTGTTGGCGTCGGGAACCGCTTCGCCGGGACGCCAAACCGCAGAACCGAAGCCAGGTCAGGCGATCTTGCACCTGGCAGGCCGTCTGCTGGAGCGACAGGCCATAGAGCCCCTGCAAGGACCTGCATCTTGAACTTCAGCGCCACATCGAACCCGGGGCGTCCCCCTTTCGAGGGGTCGAACGTCGAACCGCCTTGCTCAGAGCCGGGCGGAAACTGCTCGAAGCAGACCGTTCGCTCCAGCTTCTCCAGCGGATCACCTTCCGCCGACAGAGCTTCAAGGTGTGTTCGAAATCCCAGAAACCAACCTGACCCTTCATCAAGGCCTCCATCCATCTACCGATACAGACAATTGAATCATAAAATCGTCACCAACGCCAGTTTCCGGAGGCGTCCAAGTGCAATGCTGGCCCCGTGTTGCGCCACTGCTCTCCCGACCATCTCCCGGCGCTGGGATGGTGGGACTATTTTTTTCCTAAAGCCTCTTTCAGCAGGTCGTTTCGCCTGGCTGAGATCGGCAAACATCCGTTTCAGCCGACGGTTCTCATCCTCCAGAGATTTCATCTCCGGGGTCGTCGAGGCATCCATACCGCCGTACTTGGACCGCCACTTGTAGAAAGCCGCGCTACTTATTTGGCGCTCACGACACAAATCCGGTACGCGGACCCCTCCTTCGGCTTGACGAAGAATCGCCATAATCCGCGATTTTTGTAAAACATCTTCTCTTCATCCGAATCTCCCCGATCTTCTTGCCGAGAAAATTCCACCTGCAAACCCCTTGTTTTCAGGGAGGATTACCCTTCCTCGTCGGCTTCGGGTCGCGGGCTAACTGAAAGTTGGGGTAGGTTCTTTGTTCAAAGGGTATCGTTTCAATCGCCTGGCGCAGTTCGGCAAGCAGGGTTGCTTCCGCCCTGCCGCGGCGCGTGGCGCTGTCATGGACGAGATGCACGTCGATGATCGGCGCGCCCTCATAGGGCGGAAGGTGCCAGAGGCGGCCAGCGCGCGCATCCTCCTCCACGACATGCGCTGGCAACGGTCCGAAGCCGAAACCGGCGATGATGAGGCGCTTTACCTCCTCCAGATGCCAGGAGGCGCCGACGGTTTGCCCCTCGAACCTTCCTGTTGGCGCAGCAGTGCAACCGGCCAAAGCGCACCAGACATCTGGTCGGTCTTGAAGGAGACGTAAGCTTCGTGGCGCAGCGCCGTCAGCGGCAGATCCGGCACGCCGAACAGTGGATGGCGCGCGCGCAGAAATAGCCGAAGCTCTCCCGGTAGAGCACCTCGTAGTCGAGTTTCGGATGCCGTTCTTGCACGAGGCAGACGCCAAAGCCGGCATCCGGTTGAGCACGGCCGCCGCCCACATCCTGGCTCGACATGACCGTCATGGAAGCGTGACCTGTGGAAAGGCGCGATGGAAGTGCGCCAGAAACCTCGTCGAAGAACGGGCAAGACGTGGCTGGCCAGCACGATCTCGATATGGCCGGTGGGTCGCCTGGTTGTTCTTCGATCTGCCTCTGGCAAGCCGGAAACGATCTCGAAAAGCGCGACGCATTCGCTAAACAACGCTGCCGCAGCCGGCGCGTGACGGCGAAATGCGAGGCGTTGCGCTCCACAAGGCGGCAGCCCATGTGGGTTTCCAGCCGTTTTAGCGCATTGCTGACGGTTGGCTGCTTTAGCGAAAGCTTCTCGCCCGCCGCCGTCAAGCCATGCTCTTGTACGATCACCATGAAGGTCCTCAAGCAGATTCCAGTCAATTTCCCAGACGAAACGTCGTCTTTGCCGCACCATGCACATCATTCTCTCGATTTACGCTTCGGTTACAACTATTGCATGAGGCCATCGGCCGTTAAAAGAGGAGGTTTCCTATGCCGCTTCTCACCTTTCAAGGCGTCGTCTATCCCGCGCAGTGCGATGCGATGGGACACATGAACGTGCAGTTCTACATCGCTGCCTTCGATCAATCGCTCTGGCATCTCATGGCCGCTATCGGCTATTCGGCAGCTTGGATCACGGAGCGGCGGGAGGGCTGGGCTGACCGCCGTTACGAGATCGACTTTCGCCGCGAGTTACCGGTCGGCAGCCTGTTTGAGATCCGCAGCGCCGTAGTGAAGATCGGGCGTACGTCGCTTTCCACCCGGCACGTCCTGACCGACCGGGCAGACAGCGCCGTGTGCGCCGAACTGCTTGCGGTCTCCGTCTATTTCGACCTGGCGCGGCGGGAGGCGTTAAACCTGCCCGATTCAGTCAGGAACGGGGCACTGGCGCTGGTCCGAACATAGCGTAAAGGGCAGAACCGTCTTCTCGATTCTTGCGATCCGCTGGTCTTTTTCGATGCCATCCGAGTCAAGATCCACGATGAACCCGGATCGGCCATGGTGGGATATCAAGCGAATCCAAGATTTCTTCGATGCGTATTTTCACCCGGTTGACGGTCTCGGGTTTCGTGGTCCAAATCGGCTTGATCGCCTTGAGAACGTCGGCGGACGAAATCTCTCTTATTGAATCAATTAATGAGTTCTGAGCCTAACAAACGGAGGCGAGCATGAGCAATAGTACTACAGCCGGATCGTACGACCTCACGAAACTTTCCTTCTCCGAAATCGCACGGATTGAATGAAGGCGGGATCCCCGCAGGTTTGGGTTGCGAAAGCTGGAATCGACAGCAGACCCCCATGCAGGTTTTTGGCCTACCGCGTCAGGACCAGCGAGGCTCTCACGTCTCATATGCCGTGATCCCGGACACCCCCCTTGACGGCGCGGGAGAGGAATGGCTAAATCCGCATCGGCGCGACGTAGACGGCCGGTTGCGCGCCGCCGGCCATATGCTGTGGAGGAAGGCTCATGACGCTCGCCGTGCGTCCGATGGCCCCGCAATTTTCTTCCGGTCCCTGCGCCAAGCGCCCGGGGTGGACCGTCGAAGCCCTGAACGACGCCGTTCTTGGCCGTTCGCACCGGGGCAAGCCCGCCAAAGCCCGCCTTGCCGAAGTCATCGACCGCACCCGCGCCGTGCTGGGCGTGCCGGTCGATTACAAAATCGGCATCGTGCCGGCATCGGATACCGGCGCGGTTGAAATGGCGCTGTGGTCGCTGCTCGGGCCGCTGCCGGTCGATATGCTGGCCTGGGAAAGTTTCGGCCTGGAATGGGTTGGCGATGTCGTAAAGCAGCTGCAGCTGCCGAATGTCACGCTTCTGAAGGCCGAATACGGCGCTTTGCCGGATCTGAGCCAGGTCAACCCGGCCCACGATATCGTCTTTACCTGGAACGGAACGACCTCGGGCGTGTGCGTGCCGAATGGCGATTGGATTGCCGCCGATCGAGGCGGTCTGGTCATTTGCGACGCTACCTCGGCGGCTTTCGCCATGGATTTGCCGTGGAACAAGCTGGATGCCGTCACCTTCTCCTGGCAAAAGGCGCTTGGCGGCGAAGCCGCCCATGGTATGTTGATCCTCAGCCCGCGGGCGGTTGCCAGGCTGGAAAATTATACCCCGTCCTGGCCTATGCCGAAAATCTTTCGCCTGACTAAGTCCGGCAAGCTGATCGAGGGGATTTTCACCGGCGAAACCATCAATACTCCGTCCATGCTGTGTGTGGAAGATTACCGCGACGCCTTGATTTGGGCCGATGGGATTGGCGGGTTGAACGGGCTGATCGAACGCTCGCAAGCCAATCTGGCGGCGGTTGCCGATTGGGTGGCAAAGACCGCTTGGGTCGATTTTCTAGCCATCGATCCGGCGACGCGCTCATCCACCTCGATCTGCTTGCGGATCGTCGATCCGTGGTTCGTCGCCCTGGACGACGATGTCAAGGCCAAGACCGCCAAACGCATCGCCGATGCGCTGGAACAAGAAGGCGTTGCCTTCGATGTCGGCAGCTATCGCGATGCGCCGGCGGGTTTGCGCATTTGGGGTGGCGCAACGGTGGAAACCGGCGATACGGTCGCGCTGCTGCCCTGGCTGGATTGGGCTTTTGCCAAGGTCAAGGGGCGTGCCGCCGCCTGATCGTTCAAGCCGCGCACTTTTCGCTCAAAAGTTCTTCAAGGATATGCATTATGGCTAAGATTGCGCCAAAAGTCCTGATCGCCGACAGCCTCTCCTCGCGCGCGCTCGATGTTTTTCGCACGCGCGGCATCGATGTCGAGGTCAAAACCGGCATGAAACCGGAAGAGCTCGCCGCCATTATCGGCCAGTATGACGGTTTGGCGGTTCGCTCGGCAACGAAAGTGACCGCGCCCATCGTCGCTGCCGCCAGCAAGCTGAAAGTCATCGGCCGCGCCGGCATCGGCGTCGATACGGTCGATGTGCCCGCCGCCACGCAGCGCGGTATCGTGGTGATGAACACCCCGTTCGGCAATTCGATCACCACAGCCGAACATGCCCTGGCCATGATGTTCGCGCTCGCCCGGCAGATCCCGGCGGCCGATCGCTCGACCCAGGCGGGAAAATGGGAAAAAATCCCGCTTCATGGGGGTTGAGATCAGCGGCAAAATCCTGGGCATCGTCGGTTGCGGCAATATTGGCGCCATCGTCGCCGACCGCGCCATCGGCTTGCGCATGAAGGTGATCGCCTTCGACCCGTTCCTGTCGGTCGACCGCGCCGTGGTTCTGGGCGTTGAAAAGGTTGACTTGCCCGAATTGCTGCAACGCGCCGATTTCATCACCTTGCACACGCCGCTGACCAACGATACCCGGGATATCATCAACAAAAACAGCATCGCGCAGATGAAAAAAGGCGTGCGAATCGTCAATTGCGCCCGCGGCGGTCTGATCGTCGAGGCGGATTTGAAAGCCGCGCTGGAAAGCGGGCAGGTCGCTGGCGCGGCGCTGGATGTTTTTGGCGTCGAACCGGCCAGGGAAAATACGCTGTTCGGCTTGGAAAGCCTGGTCGCTACGCCGCATTTGGGCGCTTCGACCAATGAGGCGCAAGAAAATGTCGCTGTGCAGATCGCCGAGCAAATGTCCGACTATCTGTTGGAGGGCGCTGTCACCAATGCGGTCAATATGCCGAGCGTGTCGGCTGATGAAGCGCCGCGCCTGTTGCCTTATCTGCGTCTTGGCGAACAGCTTGGCGCTTTTGCCGGGCAGATGATCCGCTCGGGCATCAAGACGGTGTCGGTGCAGTTTGCCGGCGAGGCGGCGGCTCTCAATACCCGCCCGATCACGGCGGCGGTGTTAACCGGCCTGCTTCGCCGCCAGCTGGAAGATGTGAACATGGTTTCGGCGCCGGCGGTGGCCAAGGAACGCAACATCCATATTCTGGAAGTGAAAACCGATCACGCGCCCGATTATCACACTCTGGTGACTTTGACGGTTGAAACCGACCTGGACGACTATAAGATCGCCGGCACCTTGATCGCCGGCCACCGCCCGCGTTTGGTGCGCGTTGGCCCGATCGAGCTGGAGGCCGAGCTTGGCCGTCATATGCTCTATGTCCGCAATCTCGACAAGCCGGGCTTCATTGGCAGCTTGGGGCAAAGCCTGGGCGGGGCGGGGGTAAATATCGCCACCCTTCATCTGGGCCGGGCGGCGCCGGGGGCCGATGCCATCTTGTTGTGCGAGGTCGATAGCGAACTGTCAGCCGAGATGCTGGAGACCGTGCGCCAACTGCCCAATGTCGTGGAAGCCCGCTCGCTCGCCTTCTGATCGTGCATCCGGCGCGAGCGGGTTGAATTTGACGTTCGATTCCCGCCCGACATCAAGATCGCATCGAACGTCGAATTCGAAAAATCCACGGGAATCGTAAAGTTGCCAGAGGCTGCCGAATTCCATTGCGAAGGTCGCGCGGCGGGGGTATGTCTGCGCACCGGTTCCAACCGATATAAAGCATGTGTTTGTGTTGATGGCCCTGGCCGATTCTGATTTCGCCCGTCTTGCTTTGTTACCTGCCGGCCTTCGCGATCTGCTGCCGGCTGAAGCTGAACATCAAGCTCATGTCATCGAAAAGCTGATGGCGGCTTTTTGCGCTCATGGCTATGAGCGGGTGGAGCCGCCCCTGGTTGAATTCGAGGACAGCCTGCTTGCGACGGCCACGCAGACGATTACCCAGCAAACCTTCCGGTTGCTGGACCCGGTTTCTCAGCGCATGATGGGGGTGCGAGCCGATTTGACCGTGCAAATCGCCCGCATCGCCGCCAGCCGCCTCGGGCGTCAGCCCCGGCCGTTGCGGCTGGCCTATGCTGGCGATGTGCTGCGGGTCCAAGGCTCGCAATTGCGGCCCGAACGGCAATTCGTTCAATGCGGCGTCGAGCTGATCGGGGTTGATTGCCCCGCGGCCGATGTCGAGGTGATTCGCCTGGCCGCCGATGCTTTGCGCGATACCGGGCTGAAAGGTTTGACCATCGATCTCAACGCCGCGCCGATCGTCAAAGCCCTGTTCGACGCCTACGCCATTCCCGGTCCGGCGGCGGCGGAGATGCGTGCGGCGCTGGATCGCAAGGATGCCAAGGCGGCGATCGATCTCGCCGGGGAGGCCGCCCCTGCCCTTGCCGGTTTGCTGGCGGCAACCGGCCCGGTCGACCGCGCCATGCCCCGGCTTGAGGCGCTCGATCTGCCAGCGCTCGTTCAGCCCCATTGCCAGCGGCTGCTGGAAACCGCCCGCCTGATTCTCAACGCCTTGCCGGATCTGGTTTTGACCCTCGATCCGGTGGAAAATCGCGGTTTCGAATATTACACCGGGGTGGGGTTTACTTTGTTCGCCCGCCAGGTTCGCGGCGAAATCGGGCGGGGGGGGCGGTATGCCGTCGGCGCGGGGGAAGCCGGCTGCGGCGTCTCGATGTTCTTGGACGCGGTCTTGCAGGCCCTGCCGCCGCCAACGC